>OY282560.1:195425811-195917311 GCA_958295665.1 Tipula vernalis | reverse complement strand
AAAATATAAAATATAAAATATAAAATATAAAATATAAAATATAAAATATAAAATATAAAATATAAAATATAAAATATAAAATATAAAATATAAAATATAAAATATAAAATATAACATATAACATATAACATATAACATATAACATATAACATATAACATATAACATATAACATATAACATATAACATATAACATATAACATATAAAATATAAAATATAAAATATAAAATATAAAATATAAAATATAAAATATAACATATAAAATATAAAATATAAAATATAAAATATAAAATATAAAATATAAAATATAGTTAAAATATAAAATTTACAGTAAGTGAAACTTGTCGAGATATATGATTCAATAGTAACAGTCTATCGCACACGAGCGCCTGTATAACATGTTTTTGTCACACTACACTATAAAAATTAAAGTCATTTTAACACTAGATAATGCAATTATACGCTCAACTAGCAACATATAATCCCAGTAAAATCGCCTGTTAAATTGGTTACTGGCTGAAGTAGGCTATAGATAATAACAAAAATGAAAGGGGTATACTTCACTTAGAACCATGTATGTTTAAATGCAATTGTGGAGAATTCTGGTCTGATTTAGGCCTGGAATTGCCCTGCATGCTGTCAAAACATTCTTAGGAATGAAAAAACTGTCAAATCACTTCCAATAAAACTTTCATAATAGTTCCATACGTAATTTTTAAAATACAATTTTCGATTAACTTTTTTTGTGATAATTTTTTTGTCATGGTTAATTAAAAAATTATCCGCCTTATGAATTTGTTGTATTTTGCTTTGTCAGAACAGTTATAGTTACCAAAAAATCTAAAAATTATAATATTTAATCCTTAAAAATTTAAAACTTCGCTAGGTGTATAGGTTTATAGGGTTTAAACTCTAAATTCCCAAGATTATTAAAACGATAAACAAAGTTTTAAATATCTAGGAATTCAAGAAACAAAATTCTTTAAATATAAAAATGTATAGTACACAATTTGAGAGATCCTAAATTTTAAAAACATTTGCGTCTAAACTATGGAATTTTTCCATATACAGATTAAATGTAAATAAAGTAAATTTTACCAACTATCTATACCAAAAATAAAGATTGACGCATAAAAATTAACTTACACAGAGACAAAACACTCACACATAAAATATGTAAAACCAAGAAAATCACTTAGCCTTTTTGGAGCAGAAGCAATATCAATAACAATAATAATCATATAACCGAAATTTTTTTATGAACCTTTAAAAGCCGAATTAAAATAAAATAAAATAAGGATCCAAATAATAATAAAGAAAAAAAAAAATTAAATGAACTTCCAAAACGAATTTTTATGTGGAATTACTCATGCGAGACCAGAACACTACACAACCAGCAACCACTCTCCGAAATATGTTTACTTGTTATTATTTTAAATTTCAAAAATTTGCCAACAATACCATTAAGGATGATTTTTTTTTTTGTTTGTTTTGTTTTAGTGTCTAATAAATTACAAAAGCTTTTATCGTTAAATTAATGACTATTTTCTGTCTTAATAATATCTACATATACATAGATACTACCATAATACAAATAATCACAATACAAAAATTAATTAATTGGAATTTTTTATTTTATTTTTATTTAGTATATAACATCATGAAAATGGTGTACATCGTAAGCAAATAAACATTGTGATTTCAGCCATGTTGGTGTGACTGCGTGAATATTTACATAAAATGGTTATAATTCGCTTATAAAAATTGGCCAAAAACAAAACAAATGTTGATTTATTGAGATTTCGGAAAAATATATTAAAAGCACTAAAAAAAAATTTGTTTATTTTAGTATTCGTTTGTTTGGCCATCAGAGCATTTTTCGCGCGCCCAAATCACACCAATAAATTTTTATTTTCAATCAAAGAAAGTGTTAAAATAAAAACCCAGTCACACATTCAAAGCAATGTGTCATTTTTTTTTTTTTGTTTAGTTTTCTGCTTATACCAACTTGGAAAAATTATTTTGAATCCGCCATTTTTAAAGAAGATATGTACGCGGAAACCCGGTTAACAAGATGTACAAATAAATCACAAATGTTGATAACAATAATAAGACATTTTTTGAGTTTTTGTTTTTGTTTTGTTTAGTGTCGGAGCTTTGTTTTATTATTCAGCACACACAAGTAAAAATGAAAATACAGAGAAAAACATTTTTTTTGTGCAAATCATCTAAACAAATCTTGAATATAAACAAAAATACATTTTTTATTTATTTTTCTTATCATTTTGACAATTTTTTTTTCGCTTGTCATTTTGATGTAGAGTTTTTTTGTGGAGGTTTGTTTATTTAGTTCTTGTTTGTACAAAATATTGGCAACCCTTAGCGAAAAACGTTTTTGTTTTACTAACAAATTTTAGTTTTTTATTTTCTGTTATCGATTTTTATTTTGTCGAAATATTTATACATTTCTGTAAGCCTTTTTAGTTTTGTTATTAGATATTAATTAAGTTCCTGGAAGTCAAATGGGTCTTGTAAAAGCTCAATATATGGTTTCATATATCAAATGTTTAGGGAACCTAACGATATTTTCGTTAGACCGAAATATTAAAAACAAGAGCACTATGAATTCAAAAAGTCAAGTTTTTGCTCGACACAAATTTTGGAACGTATTATTTATTTGTGATTTTGGTGACAGCTGTGGAGACCGAATTAAAAATTTATTAGCTCGAGCAGCATATCGATCTTCAACTTTGAATATTCTGACCATAAAATTGAGTCAGTTGCTATATGACAGCCGTCGTTTTGCATTCAATTTTTACGGCGAAGTTCTTCTCTTGACACAATATTACAGTTGGACGTGCTAATTACACTATGTGATTTACACAGTTTTTTACACATAAAAAACGTATCATTTATTTAAGGTCATTGTACATTATAAAATATATTTAAATGAATTAAGAATTTTTATAAAGAGAAAAAAGCGACAGGTTGTAAAACACGAGGATACAGAAGAAATGAAAGTTTCATTTTAGTCAAAACGCAAAAAGGTTCTTATAAGGGAGATTTTGAACGGCAAAAATTTAGCTAAATTTAGTATAGGTTGTTAAAGTAATTATAGCGCTGCAATTTTGTGCAAAAGTAGTAAATAATTCCAATAGAAACGAAACCCAACCCTGCAATCACGGTACACAGCACAAACTCGAGAAATGGCTCAAATGACGGAGAATTTAATAGTGCACATTATTGTGTAACATTATTTTTTTAATTTATAGCCGTTAAGTTGGTCAAATTTGAGCTACATTTTTAAAGTAAGCAAGTTAACTTTTGGAGTTTAACTGTAAAAATAGAACAGTTAGCAGGACTTATTTAAAAAACAGTATTCCATAACATTAAGCGAGATTGAATTTGTCGTTGTTTGAGCTAATTTGCAGGCTTGTACAAAATCAACCTTCAAAAAATTTATGATAAAAAAATTAAAAAATTAATTAAATTTCAATATCTTAATTACTTCAAACTATTATTTATTCTTAGTATAATACATAATTTTTTTTTATTTTCATTTAAATATTAATTATAAGGGCATTTAAAAATTAAAATTGTAGCTCAGTTTTCATTCAATATCATTGAAATCTTCTTCGCTTATAGTGAGGTTGCATGATATAACCTGTCAGGTTCCACAGATTGCTGAGCATAGCATTCCTGACCGCTTACATTCGCATCTTGTTATATTTTGTTACAAGATATCTTGCTTCTTCTAGTGGAGTCTCTTTGGTGATGTTATTTAGTCCACATATTAAACGCGCTCCGCTGGCTGCAATATTCTCCTTCGTGGCACTCGTTTGCAAGAACACTTGCACGTCGGTTCTGCATTGGCCTGCAAAAGCTTGAATGCCTTTAGTTTTCCTTTCCTGTACAATGCTGCTGAGGTTGTATCGCATCCGCTAAAAGCATGAAGAACTGGAAGCAGGTCGCCTAATAAAGACAGCCTTGTCCTCTCTGCTGCTACATCATACACAGTCTTCGATTTGGGGCAAAGAAGGCAATTTGTTTGACGTGCTGGTGAACATAAAAACACAAGCAGCATGAGGATGTCCGAGTCCCATGATGTCAAGCTCACAGCTATATTTGCGAAAGAGGTATCTGCGTCATCTTCCGCCTAATGTGTTGGTATGTTCAAACAATGTAGGTGTTGCTACAGTTTGCCGATTAATTTCGATGTATTATGGGTGCTGCTCTCTACTTCGCTGTTTGCCGAAATGTTGGCAATGGCTCTTCTCTTTTGTTCTTCTCTTTTCGTGTTGGCGTAGTCCGGATAACCATCAAACACTACCGTTGTGTTTCTGCCATAATATTTTAAAACATAATCACCATAAATTTTTAGAATCGTGCCATATGTCGCTGCCTTTGGCCATTCTACC
Source organism: Tipula vernalis (assembly GCA_958295665.1). Taxonomy (NCBI): domain Eukaryota; kingdom Metazoa; phylum Arthropoda; class Insecta; order Diptera; family Tipulidae; genus Tipula; species Tipula vernalis. The sequence continues at coordinate 195,912,894 of OY282560.1, read as the reverse complement.
GAGTGAAGCAGATGGCCTTCACCTACAACAAATTTGCAATTTGTTGGAAAATTGTCCCTGCCAATGTCAGCTCTTTTAAACATGGTTTTGATGCTAGATTTTGTTCCCTTTCATAGGAGAGCGTCGTTGAAAAGGTAAGGTAGAGCTGAATCCAAATCATATTTAAAATATGACTGCAACTCTTTCGGACTTTTGACGACACAAACTATTCGATGAAATAACTACAGCGAGTTTATAACGAAAATTTCGTTATTTATTTGTATCCCCTGAACCTGAGCTGCAATTGGAATAACTTTGTGTTTTATTATGCAGCAGCAAGTCACCTTTATCCAAAGCACTATCACAGGTGATGTTGGAATCAGCAACAAGTCCAGTTGACGAACTAACAAGTTCACTATCCCGATTCCGATATGGGTTATGTTGTTGAAGCCATGAAATAAATTTGTTTTTGTCCAGATTGTCTCTGGCTTTCCTACTGCCTCGGAGTTCAACATGTTGTTCGAAAGTAATTGATGATTGTCCTGTAAAAGTTTCCATCGCGGATATCACAATCGAGGATCGCGGATCGAGGTAATCCTCCTATCGTCTTTATTAATCGCATAAGTGATTTTTCTATGCACATGTCGGTCCAAATACCGCTCCATTGCACACTTTTTCTTCTTATCGAAAAGTATTTCTCTGGAAATTTTTTGTACTCTTCATCGGCCAGCTTGGCTAACAACTCCTTCATTTCCTGTAAATATAAATGAGCAGATTTTGCATATAAGTTATGACCAGCAGAATAGAAATATGGCAACATTTTTCGAACATATTCCAAATGCATCTGACAGTTGGTAGTCCCCTCAGCTCGGATAAACTGCAGCACAATCATAAGTTGATCAAAATATTGGAGCCAAAGTTTGCAAGTTCTTTTTGTTGTTCTTAGTCTGTTGATGTTACTTTTAAAGCAGCTCTTCAGGTCGCGTACTACTTCCGAATCATGACACATATCCGGTGACATGCTGTTTTCTATCAGTTTCTGATATGTTTCCATGACTTCAGCAGATTTCATTACACATTTAGAATTTTCTGAATTGTCTATAATCAAATAATTTAATGCTGAGACCGTTTAACTGTTGCATTGCCATAAACTGTTTCCCATAATTCTTCTAGTCCGCTTCTTTTCATGATATATACAATTGTGCAAAGATATGACATGAGTAGATGAAATCCTCCAAAGCGTACAATTATTCTAGATATATCACTGTTTTGCTCCGCAGACTTAACCATTTCAATTGACTTCATAAAGAGTGGTTGATCAAAAGTGACTATGTATATCCGCCCATGTTTCTTACTTTCACAGGCTGCATAAATTAAAGCTGAGTATAACGTCATCAAGTCACTTGCACATTATTTGATGAACGGCACTGGTACTATTTGTGGAACTTTAAACGAACCTTGGAAAATTAAAAAAAATTCTTAAAATTAAAACAGTTATGAGATAAATTATAAATCCTACCAGAATTAATAACTGTTTGCATATATCCATTCCAACTTGATACATTTTCCAAGTTAATTAATACACTTAACCAAATTAAATCTAAACACATGTTTGTAAGTAAACCGTGAACGCCATGTATACCTGCAGTTATATCCTCAATTATAATTTTTCTTAATCCTGATGAGTCAGGTTTTTTATATATGTATATGTATAGGTAGGTATGTTATGTTTTTTTGTTTGTTATTTTATGTAATCGATGTTCGTTTTATCTTTTCACACAATTTAACCGCTGTAGCAGGTGCAATGCATTTAATCCCACCTAGAGCATGTAACATGTCTGAGCCGTCTAAAGTACATACATTAACATCAGCATTGTCAAATACAAATTGCATAAATCCATTTTTTCCACGTGTACGTCTGCAAACTCTGTTGCGAGCACTGGTGATATAAACGATTTTGGTCTGCATCCGTATATCATACATTGATTGAGAAACTGCATCTTTTTATTTGTTTTCATTGAAGAGCATGCGTTTCGTTTTTTATAAAGAGTTTCCGTAAATATCTTTAAAGTCGCTGGTACAAACTCTTCACCACTATACTGTTGTATCATAAATTTGGGACTGAATGTCTTCTTTGATAATTGCTGCTGGTTTAACAGTTCTAACTCACTCTTCTTCAATAGAACTGCATTTGTATTAGTCCCAATTCTGTACCAATAATTCTTCGGGAAACTTGTCCTTTAAAGTTAAAATTATGGTTTTGCCAAATAAGCTGTTTGCTACCAAATTTGGTTTAAAGTGATTTATAAGCAGGTCCCTCAAGTAGTATTCACCGTACAAATCTAAATCATTGCCACTGAATTGCCTTAGTTTTTCCTTTAGATCGCATAATCCAAATTGGCATTCATTACGTTTTATGAAGGCACACAAACCTGCACGACAGTTGTCATTTTTGGTTTTTCCTCTGGAGGGATCAGTGGTAATTTTTTAAAATTTTCAATAACAATCCGTGTATTGACGATACTTCTTCATGCGTCATTGCGTTTACAACAAAAATCCAGGATAGTTTGTTGCATTTCGGTTGATTTCACAACACTAACTTGCTTGTACCGCGCTTACATCCTTGGAATCAATCTCTTGAATCACTTCGCCACAAAATAAACAATTAATTTTAAAATCAAATGATGGCACACTTACTATAAAGAAATTATTATAAGTATCTGATATATTTATTTATAATAATTAATTAGTCTCACCTTTCTCATGCGCTCTTCTGCAAGCAACAATACAACTTTCCTCGTGTAGTTTTTCCGACATTCTGTATGCAATAAAATTTCTTCGACTAACTTTTTCCACAAATCATCATTCCTTGATTTTAAAGCTCAGATTAAGCTACCAATTCCTTTTCTCATCACTAAATAGTCCTTTTTCTGCATACACTTTTTACAAATAATACAAATATCTTTATTTTCCTGCATTACAAAATTTACACTTTTTCTGACAACTTTACACTTTTTCTGACAATTTTATCTGTTAGCACACAGGTAATAAAAAATGTTCGTATAATTCTGAAACCGGTTTTCTTTACTGAAAGTAACCCTTAAAAGGTAAGAAAGGTGTTTTTTTTAAACACACAAAGGAGAAACCCGGAATAAGGGTACCTGCACATTCACTTTTTCTGAAATATCTCACTTCGAGCGGGGTTTTAAGGAGTTTGTTGTAATAACGTATAATAAATATTTAATATTTTATTATTAAATAACCACCAATTCTAAGATAATTCCGAATGCAAAGCTAGTTTCTAAATCTTTGTAACGAAATCCCATAAGGGGATTTCGTTAACAGACAAGATTTCAGAGGTCCGGTGCGGTATTTGTAGCTGGCTAGGCTCAGGATATGGCGTGGGGGTTTCCGGGCATGAAATCGTGCTTGAATAACCGCACCGTCAAGGAAAAACAGAAAACAAGAGTGGATCAAAAGTTTTGTATGTGGAGGGGGGGGGGGGGGGGGGTGGGGTGAAAATAATTATAATCCGGGTGTGCCCACTCGAGGATGACCGGACCACCGTATGCAGACCATACGGTCTGGCGCAAGGATTTCCCCCTATCACCGTAGACAACTCCTTCGGTGCCACAATGCCTCCCACTGACGGGTCAGTTACTTGGGGGACATCCCGAGGACAGACAATACCATCCATCACACGATAGCCTCACAGGCCACCCAAAAAGGCACAACCCCCCAAGGCCAAAAAGAACCTTGAGGAGCAATGCCCACCAGTTGACATAGGGTTTACGGCCATCCCCCAGTGGACAGCACATATGCCGTGCTGCCCCCTACACCCTACGGCGGAATCTGTATTTTATTTGGACAATTTGACGGAGGAAATAAAAACAAGAATCGACCCAAGATAAATTATTACTATTTTTTTTTGTTGTTTTAATAGAAACACTTGGAGCCCATTGGCCGTTGAGGAATCGAAGATGAGAGAGAACGAAAGAGAACGGAAGAAGTTTAAAAAAATTATTTAAGTAAAAAGAAAATAATATAATAATATAATATAAGCGTGCTTCCGAATGCACGGCGCATTAACGAGCGAAAATAAAATAAAATTCTTTTGGCAATTAAATTGGAAAATTTTAACTAAATTGAAAATTAAATTCAAGAAAATTTAAGTTAATTTAAATTTGACAGTTAAGAAATTGATCAAATTTGGAAAAATCAATCAAGCAAAATTGAACCAAATTTAATGTATTAATCAACAGATCAAATTTGGTAAAGTTAATTAAAAAAAAAATGAATTAATTTTAATGTAAGTAATTAATTGATCAAACTTGATAAAATCAATAAAAAAAATGAATTAAATTTAAATGTAATTAAGAGATAATTAAATTTAATAAAATTAATTAAGAAACATAAATGAATTAATTTTAATTTAATTAATTAAGTAAAAGAAATGAATTAATTTGATAAGATTAATTAAGAAATGATTAAATTTAATATAATTAATCAAGAAGAGGGAGGAATTAAAATTAATAAAATTTTATTAAAAATTAAATTTGATAATAAATAAAATAAACAAAATTTAAAAAAATTGTCACAAACGAGTTTTTTTTCTCAGCAGCAGTGGTTGTGATGGAATCCGGAACTCGTCGCAGGAAACAAACGCAGGCCTCATTTGTACGAGCGCTATGGCTCTCTCCACACCCCGGCTGCTACTTGAACGGTATTTATCTACCACATCTTATGTTCATATAGTACTGCACATTACGCCACTTCAATTTAATCACCTAAAATTCAGCATAGACCACAGGACTATTTTGTGTTTATTTAACGGGACAAAAATAGCTCGTATCCTCGCTTATTAGCCACCCGATTCAACCGCAAATCGTAAACTCAAGAAAACACCAATCACCGCCGTTAGACGTATTAATCAACGGCTAATATACTGGAACGGTCGATAATTATAATCCAGCCACTTATTTAAGCCGGTCCACTTATTTAAGCCAGACCTCGATTCAAGTAGTACAACAAAACATCAATTTCACTGTTGTTTGCGATTACTTCCCAAATCAAGTACTCCAAAAAAAAAAAAAAAAACGTGCGCAAAACAAATTTAAAATGCACTATCACTAGATTTTTTGATGTTGATTTAGTGTTCACTTATATTTCAATTACTCCAAAAACTTAATTTATTTTAATATAAATCAATTGTTTCGCTTTGTTTTTTTTAATTAGATTAATAATGATTTCCTTTCGGGTTTTTCCTCTCGGGTTGTACCCGTTAACAAACTGTCTCGATTTTTTTTTCGATTTCTTTTTTTTTCCAATCCAATTTAATACACCGAAAAACTTTGAGAACAAAAAAAAAATTGATACCCCACCAAAAATAATCACCGTCAAAAAAAACGAAAGAGGAAAAAATAATGGCGTTTGTTTTACTTTTGTCTTATTTAATACAAAATGATGATTTTTCACCTTCAACTTAGGTTTTGCTTATATATATATTTTTCGTTTTTTTCACTAACTTTTCTTTTTTTTTTCTTTTTTTTTAATTTTAATTTTTAACTAGTGCTCCTTTCCACACAACATGCAAAATTCCCATTTAATTTTTTTTATCGCAAAAATAAAAAAATAATGTCATTCAGCTCTCTCCGTCTCTCTCTCTCTCTCTCTCTCTCTCTCTCTCTCTCTCTCTCTCTCTCTCTCTCTCTCTCTCTCTCTCTCTCTCTCTCTCTCTCTCTCTCTCTCTCTCTCTCTCTAAAGATTTTTTGACAACACCTATTCAGCCAACCATATTTAACAAAAAAACAAAATACATCCAATAAAAACCACACACGTGTGGTCACGTGACACGGTAATATTGGAAAAAATTTAGTTGGAAGGTGATCGAAATTAAACTGACCGAATTACAACGAACAAAAATATAGGTGAATATACAATTTGAGCAGGAGTACTCAATTTTATACACGGGATCTCACTAATTAAAGAGACCTAATAAGGAAAATGCCGTATAACAAAAGAAAGAAAAAGGAAAATATGAAAATTTATGGTATGGACAGCAAAGGGATTTACTGTATTGTTTCACAGATGACTCCTACATCAGTAAATAACCCTTTTTTTGGAGGTGCAAAAAATAGCAAAGCAACCAAAATATAGGGAAGTATAAAACCTGGATAAAATAAATATTTTTAACCAAAGACAGATAGGATCCCACGGCGGTTGAAAGTGAAAACAGAAATAGAAATTTAAATGCAAATAAAATGTGATAACGGTAAAGAAAAAAAGAAATATGAAGCTTGAATAAAATAAAACTGAATTGGATTAATTGAAACTAGGAAAAAAAAGAGGGTTACTAATTTTATCGACATAATGAAAATCTAAGTAAACAAATGTGAAACGTAAAACCGACCACAGGAATTCATTTCGACCGTCCGAATAAATGGACAATCAAAAAAAAAAACAAGTAGGGTGGTGACAACGTAATTGAATGAGAATAAAAATGAACTTAAAAGGAAAAAATGGAATTGAGGTGGTTTATGCTAACAAGTGGTGCGAACCCAAACCTGGTTCGTAACATCTTTTATACCCAAAGTTATTGGCCATTTTAAGAACCTCAAAAATTCCAAAAAAATAATGAAATAATAAAACTAAAGTACCGTTATTTTTTTTTGCTCAATACATAGAGGTGGGGATTTTTCTGAAAAATTGTGCCGAAGTATAGGGAACAACATTATATTAGTTAAAAGTTTATTGGAATTAATTACAAGTTTATATGGAGCCCTGTTTTTGTTTCCTGGACAATTGCCTATTAGGCAGTTAAAGAATATTTGGATGTTTTGCTAAAATTTTGGAATTGGTAACTCTGCTAAAATATTCAATTTTCTGCGTAAAATATCGAAATTGTTTATTAGCACGAGAACGTGTTTTATACTAACTGCAAATTTCCTAACGAGCAGTCGAGAAATTTGGTTTGAGATAGCACGTTGAAAACATGAAACAGAAGTATAAAGCAAAAAAAAAAAAGAAATCTTCGGCTTTCTTTAATTTGTTTTTCATAAAGTATTTTACAATGTTCGCATTTGTTTCGTACTTTTTTTACGAAATATGCTGTAAAGTGATGATCACGGTGAGGTATAAGACAGCATCACCGTGATTGATCATTGATCGCTCTTGGAGCTCTCAGTCGTACAACAGTGAATAACTTTTCAATTTATAATTTCTTGGGCGCACCGCATACATTTAGGTCTCACTAAAAATAATAGGTCTCAGACATCTCACATGCTGGATGCAAAATTCTTTACTAAAAAATTAGATAATCTCACTGTTTGGTGAGACGAAAAAATCTAGCCTACATTATTGAGTACACATTTTTTGATTTCAGGTTTTACTATTTTTTTGATATTTCTGTATGTAATTAATAAAAAAACATAGCGTTTAAATTAAAAAAAATAAATAAACTATCATTATACAATATATAAACAAATAATCTCGAAAATTATAAGTAAAACTGTAATGTTGATTTTAACTAAAGCACATCTACACATCTTTAAGTGAGACCAGTCTACGTTTTAGAATATCTCAAAAGTAAACCTACCTCAACATGCTGGCTATGTCCATTATCTCGATAATTTCACAATTTACTGATGATAAACTAGTACATTACTTCTTTAAAATGAAATATTGCGGTCAACTAAGATTTATCGCTGCGATTTTTCATGAATATATAGAATTCAACATTTGAATTAAATAATTGACTTACTTAGATAATTGTTTAAAATTGTCAGACCAATATTAACATTCGTTAGTGCGAGTTTACGTAACTATTCTGATGAAAAATCTTCAGCAGGCAACCAATCAACGTAATCTATTTCGTAAACAAATTTCCCCTTCTGAATAAAATATTTTTAAATTGCATGCGGCCCTGCTGAAAATTTTTCAGCCAAATATTTACGTAAACTCGCACTCGAAAGGACTTTAGCAGACTAATAAAACCTAAAATTAAGTCTCTCTGTAAAGCCCACTATTATTACCAACCAACAATGAACAAACCAAAAAGAAAAAGAATGCAAATTGTACATTTGTAGGGCCGCAAAAAATAAATAATTGTGGAATTCGACATGTTACAAATTTTGTAATTTTATAATGATTTGTTTTCTGTTGTTATCAACAGCTATAAGCAAAACAGTTTGCAAAGGATATGGTCAAACCATACTTAGTAAGAAACCATCTTGAATTGAACGAAATTATTTCCTGAAAATATATTTCTAACTACTTTACAAAAACAGGGACAATGGGAGGACAATGAATTTTGTAAAGATAAAAGTTTAATTGCAATTATTTTATTTTGTCTGGCAAAAATTGCTTGCTTCCTAGCTTTCGAACATCGAACGCACAGTACTGAAATAATAACGATAATATAGCTAACCTAAATGAAAACGATTTTTTTTTTTATTTATTTTTTTTCCTAGAAAAAAAAATATACATCAATTTTATACAGGAAAACTTTATTTTAAATTAGATATAAGTAAAACAAATCAATAGGTATTTTAGCAGTACATAAAAATGATAGTAATAATAAGAAATTAATAAAAAATCAATAATAAAGAAATAACAGAAATTCACAGCAACAAACATTTCATTAGAAAAATGAAAAGTGACTCAAAAATTGGTAAAACAAAATAAATGTGTTGCAGATTGTAATCCGCTATAAAGTTTAAATAAAGTTTGTTTTTAAGGTAATTTTTAAACTCAGAAACTTTTAGGTCCATCTTGGAATCGTCCAATTTGTTAAATAAATCAAAACATTTGTAAAATATACTATTCTGGTTAATTGTCAATTTATAGTTAGGAAGTCGATAATTTAAAGAGTTCCATATGATTCTCTTAGTAACTGTTTGATTTATCAGAACCGAAATATTACATTTTATTAAATCTGCTCGAATCTTAAATATTGTCATTATATATTCAAAATCAACTAACTGATTAATTGAAAGAACGCGATCGTTGTAAACTAACCTAGTAGACGTTAACGGTGGTAAGCCTCTAAGAGCCTTTATGGCTTTATTTTGGAGAATTTAAAGATCAATTATGTGTGTTGGACAGGCGGCGCCCCAAATATAAATCAAATAAGTAAAGTTCGAATGAATATAATTAAAATATAAATTTAGACGTAAATGGTGTGGAATGAGTCGGCCAACTCGTCTCAGTACACCTATAAAAGATGAAATTTTTTGCTTTAAATGGTTTATATGAGAAGTCCATGTTAATTGCGAGTTGATTTTTAGGCCTAAGTAGACAATGAGCTCGACCCGTTTGATTATATGACCGTTCAAATTCACTTCATTTAAAATATTATGAGGTTTGCTTTTCAAATAGAAAATTAGAAAATTAGACTTAGCGAAATTCAATTTTAGCGAATTATTAGTAAGCCAATTATTAATTTGAACAAGATCATTTTTCAAGTCATGTTTAAGTTGAACAAAAGATGCCAATTTGTATGTTAGATCAACGTCATCAGCAAATAGTTAAATACGAGTACTACCGTTAAGTTTAAGACGAAAGATATCATTAATTAGGTAACTTTTTATTAGATCATTAACCTTACAATCAACCCCATATGTTTCAAGCTTATGAAGTAGAATTTTATGGTTTACAGAATCAAATGCTTTCCTAATGTCAATGAAGAGACATGCAGTAGTATGTTTGTTTTCAAGAGAGCCGTAAACATTCTCCATTAGGTTAAGGACAGCAGATGTAGTACTAGATTTTCTAGTAAACCCATATTGGTGATGATTAATTATTTCGTTGTCCGTAAGGTGAGCATTCAGCCTGGAAAATAGAACTTGTTCATAAATTTTACTCAAAATTGGAAGAATTGATATAAGATTAACTAAATTAGCTTGGCTACCGGATTTAAAAATTGGGACTATACGAGCTACTTTAAAAAATGATGGAAATATTGACTGTTTAATCCATTTATTAATTGCTACAGTCAAAAGTGGAGTAACTAACTGAACCAATCGTTTAACTAGTTTTACTGGAATACCATCACAACCAGAAGCGCAATTCGGATTCAAATCATTTATTAAATGAGATATTTCCTCTTCACTTGTATTTTGCAAAAATGTAAGTTTAGTTTTGATTATATTTTCTGGAAGAACAAGATTTTTATTAAAAAGACCAGTGGTGAGTTCAGACACGGTAGCATTAGCTCCCACATTGACGAAATAGTTAATAAACTCCTCAACAACTTTTTGAGGATCGTCAACACAGACATCATTGATATTTAAATAAGATATGGATGGATCCAGGCTGTTAGCTTGCCGATTTGTAAGTACTTCTTTGAAAAGACTCCACATACGCTTTGAGCTAGAAATGCATTTTTGGAATTTAGAGTTATAGTACTTTTTCTTTTGTTTAGTAATTATTTTTTTAAATTCTTTATTTAATAATCTGTAATTATCTTTAAAAAACAAATTTTGCGGATACTGTTTAGAAAGCTTGTAGAATTTATAACTTACTGTAGTTTTGGGTAATGCTTTAATCGTTGATTTATTTTTTTAAATAAATTTAAAAAGTAAAAACCTATGATCATTCAAACTTGTGTCGCCGTAGTAAACATAAAACAACCGATCATAATTAGACAGTATAAGGTCAATTTTAGTTTGTGAATGAGAAGTAACTCGTGTTGAGAATTTTTCGTCAATACGATTAATAACCGAGTAATTGTTAATACCCAATATGGATCTAAAATTGTGCTCTGGTGTACTGCCACATTCAAGAAAATCAAGGTTAAAGTCACCTGCTATTATATTGTTTTTATTTTTATATGAATGCAATAAATGATCTAACATTTCAAGAAACGATTTATAGCTTGTATGCGGTGGTTTGTACACACCCGTGACATACAGATTTAAAGTTTTAGCATAAATTACAATAAATTCGTATTCGTCTAAAGGGAAAAATCTAAATTTTGATGGATGTAGATCGAAACGCCTCCACCAGTTCTATCCAAACGTGTACTATGAAAGGACTTGTAACGACTTAAGTTAACAAATTCGGTTTCCGATTTACACAAAAAAGATTCAGTTAATACTCGTATAATTATATCAATCTTTTGTTGACAAAAGGAACTCCAATTGACTCATTTTATTTATAAGCCTATTAATGTTTAAATAAAAAAAACTGTATACTTAATAAATTGTTAGACTTCTTTGAGAAATTTTCGAGATCCAGAAAGTGTTTGTTTATACTATGATCTTCCATTACTTCCATGAATTATCTTCGATTTTAATTCAAATTGAAATATTCTGCTGCTAAAAATAAAATAATAAAGAACTTTAATAACGATAATATTAATGTGTGAAGATTTTTAAATTAGTTGAATAATTCATCGACAATGTTTTATTTGTTAATGTTGATGACGTCTGTTGTTGTCCGGACGATTTTAGGTTTGCAGCTTTCATTTGCTTTGTAATAAATATTACCATGACGAAACCAACAATAAAGAATTATATTATTCTTCTTCATGTCTAACAATTGTTTCATAATCAAATTATTCATTGGTGTAAGCCGCTCACGAATCATTATTTTGTCATCATCACCGGCTGAAGGGAAGTTTAATTGCTTCAAGAAGACAGGTCCCGTCTCTCTGATTTGATTCAATATAATATTTTTAGCGTCGATTTTTTTTGAATTTCATGATCATTTGATTTATGTTACATTTACCGCTACGCCTTATTTTTATGGTACGAAAGTATGATGATTGTAAATTGTGAACTCCAAAGTTGAAAATCGTATTCAATTTATTGATGATGTCATCCTTTTGTGCAATGTTGACTGGTAAGCCAGTTATTAAAACTTCTCGTTCGAGAGCAATTTGCTTCATGACGTTGATCTCGGATTTAAGATTAATAATTTGGTTTTTTTTGTCATCCAAATCTTTCTTAATAACGTTAATGTCAGTAAAGACCTCCTTCATCTCATGTTTTATTTCAGAAATTGATTTTTCTAAGATTTCCTTAGTTTCAATATGGTTGCTTTGGTTATGTTCGAGTAAACTTGCAATGGCCGTCATGATATTGGCATTTGTTGGGTTAGCCACTTTTAATATTGCGTCCATTTTCACTTGCACTAATTTCAAATTAATTGAAATCACTAAAACACTTTAAGTCTTTGAGTTAGGTATAAGATAATATTTTATTTTAGTTCGTTTATCGTTTTTGAATTTTTAGATTAATTAGATTCTGAATTTTATTTAAACATTTATTTAGAACAGACAATGAGCTCTGTAATGGCGAACAAATATTTGATTCATCCTTGTAAAGAATTCAGAAAGAAAAAAATTTCACTTTTTTATAAATATTGTTGTATTGTATTTTATTATTTATTTAGTTTAAGATTTAATAAATATTTAATAAAATAACAATCAGAAATTATGGTACACAATTAGTTAGAATTTATTGTTAATTTAACCGCACATCATTCTTTTAAATATTATTAAATATTAATTCTTAAAGATTTGTTGTTTTTTAAAAGGCACTATATATCAACGTATACTTATGATGATACATATATTGTTTTCAATTTGCGATGAACAAAATGTACCAATGGTCTCAATATTCACTGAACAAAGAATAGTTCTGGTGTTAAAACATAAAATTGGCTCTCGTGGCGCAGTTTCTCTAAAAATGTATTCGATTTCGTCAAGGGAATTTAGAATCAGAATTCAACTGAGTATAAGGAATTGGGAAATTTTTGTCAATTTAGATACGGAAAACTTGAAATTTAAAAATAGTTTAGTGATTTTGAAATGTACCTAATGAGTCAATTAGGAAATATACAATAGATTTTAAATTGTTTGACGATGAATTTAGAAAATTTGGAAATTTTGAAACCTAGAGAAAAAGTGTTGGTATATTCAGGAGTAAGGAAATTAAAAAAATATTAAAAACTAAGAAATAATATTTTTGAACTCGGCACGGCACATAAGGTAGGCTATTAAAAATTTTAAAAAATTAGAATTTGGGGGTTTGGGTAGGTTACCTAATTTTCCAAACCCAAAAATCATTTATTTGATTTATTGAATCCTTTGAGTAGAGAACAAACTATTAAGAGTAAAATTCAGGCAGACAATTCTTTTAAGCATGTGCTTCAAATTGAAGAGCCACTTTTTAAGATTGTATTATTCAAAGCACAGTTGAAATTAAAAAAAAATTAACTAATCTTGATGCAGTGTTCACGACATTGGGAAAAAAGTTCCAAGTATGAAATAGGCAGGCTGGGCTTGAATCATTTAAAGTGATTTGGTTGGGGTTGTTATGAATGTAGGTATCAAAGGATTCGATAGAATTGCGAAATGAGGTTGGCTCACCAAGAAACACTTCGAATGTTAATTCAGGTAATTTTGGAAGGAAACCAAGATACTCAATTGGCTTAATGGATCACAATTTGTAATAGTGGTGATCTATGTCGGTTCGAATCCTAGTTCCCAAGGCAGGATTTCAATGGAAACTGTTATTGCAGAGGAATGAACTCATTAGCAGTAATTCTTCAGTTAAATAACTGGATCACAACAATTTTGCTCGAACAAACAGCAACAAAACGACTAGTCAGTATTGGCGTTGGTTTGATGTATGTGAAGATAGCCCGAAAACCAGCCCGAAAAATGTTTTTTCTATAAATTGGTTTGTGTCATAACTAAATACAATAAAAAAGCCTCTTATCCCGAAAAATATTACAAATTAACCTCTAAATCGTACTCTATCCCGAAAAATAAATAAAATATTTAAAATTAAAAAATACCATTTGCCAAAATTGCAGAACGTTAATTGTATCTTTGTACTAGTATGTCCGAGTATACTGTTTAAATATATTAGAAAGTATCGTAAAAAAATTTTAGTTGTTTAAACTCAAAAACGCAATTTCTCAAAGAAAATAATGATTAAGCTTATTAAAGTGTCTAAGTGGTACATGAAATGACATAACACACCCAAAACTATGAATTAGCATTAGTAAGCACATATGTACAATGAAAAGTTCATCACAAAAAAAACACATTACATCAAACTATGAATATTTGTTCACAGAGATTGCACCCTATAATGACATATACAGTTCGATTGGTGGGACAATTCTTGATATACCACCAAACACTTGTTGCTATACGATGGGGATTAAGCATATTTCTGGGGCCAGATACAATCAAATAACCATATTCACAAAAAACTCATTACATCAAATCATGAATCTCTGTTTACAGAGATTGCACCCTATAATGACATATACAGTTTGAGTGGTGGATTAATTCTTGACATACAACCATATGGCTCAACCAGCGAATCAGTAATACAACTTGTCAATCCTTTACGGCAAACAACGAAAGTTTTTTTTAACGGAAAATATGACAAGTTGGCTAGTGAACCTGTAACACAACTTGTCAATTTGTCAATGTCAATTTGTTTATACACACACAAATGGTCGGTTTACGGATGATTCATTTTATGAATTAATATGGTCGGAATTACAAAGAGATGACCAAGGATAAGAAAAATTATGATCAAGACACGTGGAAATAGTTTAAGGCTAAAATTGCCAAGTTTATTAGTATTCGGCCACAATTCAATAAGTATTTGACGAAAAAGAAGCTGGAAGGAAGTCCAGTGAACTTGAATGATGATAAATGGGCCGAGTATAACTCAGATAGTGAAATATAATATTGTGTTTTTAAAAGAAACTTGTTTTATTCAATAATTTCGACAAATTTTTGTTGTTCAGGTCCAAATCGTTCGAGTGAAGTATATCCTCATATTCAGGGTGAAATTTCATATGTGCTTGTAAATTATGTTCCTGAAACGAATTTTTTATTAAATTTAGCTTCCTCGTCTTGTAACAGAAAACACTATTCTTACATTTTTAAAATTAGATTTTTGATAGAAATTACATGTTAGGTTGCATTCCTCGTGGACCCTCCTGTGTTTGAATGCGGACGAGTTCGGTAAATGTCCGTGAACAAATTCCGCATTTAAATGGTTTTTCGCCGCGATGAATACGTTCTTGGCTCTGTAGATGAACCAGGCGTAGTAATGATTTATTACAAACGCTACATAAGAAATTCCGTTCTCTAGTATAAGTTACTGTATGTTGCAGGACATGGTAAACTGTTTAAAACACTTGGGAAAGGTGCATTTTTATCGACGATCCCCAGTATGGGTTCTTAAATGTGTTAGCTGGTCGCTTGATAATTTAAAACTTTTATCACATCCAGTCCACTTACAAGGGAATGGTCGGTCACCCTGGTCAAGTGCACTTGAACAATTTATTACCAGTGTGAACTTTCATAAGAGTTCTATTTTGTGTGATGATCTTAAAGAACTTTCTGCATCCCTCGAACGAACAAGGATAGTATTTGTTTCCATTCAAGAGAACCACATTAAAATTCTCATTAGTATTCGTTTTAATTTCGTCCATTGGTTCCTTCTTGACATCAATCTCAGATCTGATCATTTCTAATTGTTGTACGACCTGATCAGTGACAAAAATAAATCAAAAATACAATGATTCACAGTTAATTTTATTAAGAAAATTAATTTTACTTACTGATAAAATGTTTACCGAGAATAATAAAAATATTTGAATAAGCAAGATGACTTGATGGTATTTGACATTTCCTTCAGTTTGCACGTAATTTTTCGCTCTGTTAAATGACAGATATATTTAACGAAACTGAACGAAAAAGTTGTTAAAGTTTCGCTGGCCAGTAACAAGCAAAACCCATTTATCGCATTATTACGTTAATTTGTTTCTGATTCGCTGGTTGAGCCAATACACTTTTAGGGATTAGGCGTATTTCTTGACGAAGGTTTAAATTTCCGCTAAGTTTCAATATCCAAACAATAAATCTATGTTTTCAGAAATGGCACCTATGACAATAACAACTTATAAAATTGGCTTGGTGATGCTATTCTGTACTACAAACATACTTCTAATATTTAATAAAATTTAAAATTTATTTTACTTATGCATTTATATGATAGAAACAAATTCCAAGTGGAATAAAATCGTTACAGATTAAAATTCGTTTTACTATGGGAAAAAACGTTTTTTTTTTTTTTTTTGAGTTTAGTATAAAAGGAAATTTCTTCGTATTTTATTTTTATGCGTTTTTCGACTTCGTATTGGCTACATCGTGTTATTTTTGTTATTTATTTTATTGTGCTCAACATAAAAACAGTTTTTTTAAAAACTTTACTACTTTTCGCTTGATTTTGGACATTCTCATTTTACTGGTTATAGTTTGCTTGCTTTCATAAATTACGACCACTGCTTTCATTTAGGAAATTCTTTAAAACAGATTATATTGTTTGCTAAGCCTTTGGCTTCTTAGCAATTTTATTTTATATTGTCTTCAATATATTTATTGACCGTGGCTTTATTGATTTCGGACATCCCTTAACAACGATTCAATTATTTTGAAAACTTTGCCTTTATAAAGATCGACTCGGCCTTTACCAGGACAACTCTACATATATTTCTTACATACATACATACGTGTACTGTTTAAGAATTAAAATGAAAAATCAAGTTAAAAGTGTCATTCGATATAATTACAAAAGGAAAAGAAGCACAATAAGCGTGCAGGCTTTAAAGAATGCAATAAATAATTTACAATTTTGTAATGTAGACTTGACGAAACGTGATACTAGAGAAATGAATTTAATTTGTCAATCAGTTAAAATTAAAAATAATATTTCAAATCGCTGCCAATTGTATCTTATTTGGCACAGACATATTAGATATAGTAGAGCTGATAACGTTTTAGCTGTATACCATCAAACATGGCAAGCCAATCCGATGATAATATTTATGAAAGTGATGGTTGCCCAAACAATGAAGAAAAAAATACCTGTTTTAAAACTCCAGCAATCAATATGATTCTTGAAAATGAATTTAATTCAATCCAAGATACTGAATTATATGAACATCACACTTTATCAAACTCCAAGTTAGGTGAAAAAAAGCTATCGAATGTCTTGCTGTTGATAACACAATGCCGGATTGTAGCGAAATATCGTGCAACCGAAGATTAATTGATAAGCCAATAAGTAAAAATACAAATAAGGTCAGTTATAGAAAATGTGATTTTACTGTAAGTGTCTCTGACAACACTTGGAGTAAAATTTACATACCGCAAGAAAACAAATTAGACTCGTATTTGGACAATTTCATAATTTCTGAAACCCTAATGAAACAAACTGGATGTCTTATAAAAACAAAGGGTTATGATATTTCTAAGAATCATATATCAATAAGAACTTACTGTGGCGATAGAAATTTAGAACAAACTTGCCGGAAATATAAGTTAATAAATCGTAATTTAAGCTCCGGGACATTTGAAGTTCATGCTACACTTGGTCCTATCATACATCCATTAAAAAAATTTAACTGGACTAAGGGTTATAATCGGGACATTTATAAAAAGAAATTGTCAGAAAAATCTGTAGAGAAAGTGTCTGAAAATTTAATTGAAGAAGCAGATGCTGATTTTGTTCAAAAACATAATACAATTCAAAAATCGAAATCTCACGATGTATTGAAAAAAATAAGATCCGAGGAAAATTGGTGAAAAGAATGGAAAATTGGTGTAAAAAGTGATGGAAAGTACATACAAAAAATTATGCGACGTCCATTTATAGTAATGACATATAGTGCAACGCAGAATCATGTTCTAAAAATAATGAAAGATTTATTTAAGAACAAAGATCTACCGGTATATTTGGACGCTACGGGAAATTTAGTTCGACGTCCATTTAAACCATGCGGAACAATTTTATATTATGCATTAGTAATAGCTGCAACAACCAGTACCTCCGACATCGCTTCACCGTTTCCATTAACCGACATGGTTAGTTCGAGTCACACATTTGACTCTATTAGCGTGTGGCTCAGATCATTTAAATTATTTGTCGAAGCAAGTTTTGGCAGCAAAAATTGGCCTGTGTTTAATTCAGTAGTCATAGATTTTTCTTTCGCTGAATTAAATTCAGTATTAAGTGCATTTAATAATATGGATATCATAGAATATCTAACGGCAACCCATAACTAAGTTAATAAATCTTGGAGTTACAAATCAAAAGATTCGACAGTAAAGGTTTATTTATGTTGTTGTCATTTAGCACACACATTAGCTGAAGATATACAGAAAAATTTTACTAAGTGTCCATCAAACCATAAAATATTGAAAGAGATTTTTGCATCGATATTCATGATACCTAATTATGAAACTATTAAAGATATTTGGAAGAATCTTGTTATAATTTTAAAATCAAAATATTTAAGCGATATAGTTCAAGATTCGCTTGATTCATTAACACATATAATCATTGAAAGCGATATGAATATCTATGAAGCGACCACAGCGAGCCAAAGAAAATCGGATCAACTTAGAGATAATATGAAACCTCTATATTTGCAAAGCCCATATTATCGAGATATGAAAGCAATTATGGATGAAGTTGATTTAGGTGCAACTAAGGAACATGGCTATGAAGTTGGGGGATTAAATAGCTTATATAATCGTACTTTTCTAAATTTAATATTAAAAAAATATATCACGTATTTGCCTTTATGGAGTGGCATTTTAAAGGATGGTGTCAGACACAGTAACAGCCACGTTGAAAATTATTTTGCCATAATTAAACGGAGATTCAAAACTTCAGGTAATGTCGGCAAATTACCTACTAAAATAGGGCGTTTCGTAAGAAATATTCACGGTCGAAATTTAGTTGTCCATAAACAAATTTTAGCGGGTATACCTAAAAAACCAATAAAAGAGAAATCTTTAAACACCACCGCTCCAAGTAAAGTTGAATTATCGGTTAACGACACGCAGTTGTGTCAAGAGGTGTGGAAGCGAAAAAATATAGAGTTGCTAACCCCTAAAAATTCCAAAACTTCTTTAAATTCGACAACTTTGAAACAAATTAGTAGCCAGCCATTTAAAGAGCGCTCTGTTACTTTGTTCACAGTACTGAGTCAAAATTAAAAAACAAATGACGATTTATGCACTCCAAAACGCCCGCATAAGGTAGTGAAAAAAAAAATCTTTCCTTTAGTAAAAACCAAAACAACAAACAAATCACTACCAGTTCTGCAAAATGGAACTCAAACATGCGACTATTACTTAAACACTTGCGCGTTTGATTCCTTGGTACAAGCTTTTGGCTGCAGCAGTTTGGGTGTTGGGAGAAAATAACAGTACTATTATGAAAGGAAGAATTAAGCAAATTATTGAGTGCATTATTAACAATGAATTAAAATCGGCTGGTTAAATCCGCAAAGAAATTCTTTTAGAGATATTTGGCGTTCAAACGAACTGTGACTGTAATATTCAGGATGTTGCAGCTTATGTGCTTAAGTCACTTCCTAGCTTAACCGTTGAGCTAACTTGCCAAAATTGCGAAACGGTTGTCCAGGAAGAAAGAAATATCCTCCTCGTAAATTTATTAAAACTAATGGATGTAGGATATACAAATTTAGGTCAATGCGTAGAGGAAGTTTCACCTCAGGCTTGCCCAACTTGTTCAAATAAAATGATTATTACAAATAAAAAGTACAATCAAATTCTATCAATATATACCGAGTATCCAACGGAAAATAGACCGAAATTAACATTGGATCATATTGAACCAACACTTAGTTATAATAACACTGCTTATTACGTGACAAGCGTCATCAGTTACGAACCCAATGGTTCACAGGGACATTTTGTAAGTTACTGCAAATATAACGGAAAATGGGGTCGTTATGATGATTTAAAACGCTATGTAGCTATCGCAAGAAACACAAAAACTGTCGCTGTTAATCCGCATATGGTTCTCTATACCAGGTTTTAAATCTAATTATTCTTTAGGTTTTCCAAAATTCTAGATGTATGCCTAATCCCTATCGCATGCAATCCCTATTCGCATGGATTGTACCCTATAATGATATGTCATTATAGGATACAATCTCTGTGAACAGAGATTCATGATTTGATGTAATCAGTTTTTGTGAATATGGTTAGTTGATTGAATTTGGCCCCAGAAATATGCCTAATCCCCATCATACGGCAACAAGTGTTTGGCTGTATGTCAAGAAATGTCCCACCAATCGAACTGTATATGTCATTATAGGGTGCAATCTCTGTGAACAGAGATTCATGATTTGATGTAATGAGTTTTTTTGTGAATATGGTTAGTTGATTGAATTTGGCGCCAGAAATATGCCTAATCCCCATCATATGGCAACAAGTGTTTGGTTGTATGTCAATAATTGTCCCACCAATCGAACTGTATATGTCATTATAGGGTGCAATCTCTGTGAACAGAGATTCATGATTTGATGTAATGAGTTTTTTTGTGAATATGGTTAGCTGACGGAATTTGGCCTCAGAAATATGCCTAATCCCCATCGTATGGCAACAAGTGTTTGGTTATATATTAAGAATTGTCCCACCAATCGAACTGTATATGTCATTATAGGGTGCAATCTCTGTAAACAGAGATTCATAATTTGATGTAATGATTTTTTTTGTGAATATGGTTAGTTGATTGAATTTGGCGCCAGAAATATGCCTAATCCCCATCATATGGCAACAAGTGTTTGGTTGTATGTCAATAATTGTCCCACCAATCGAACTGTATATGTCATTATAGGGTGCAATCTCTGTGAACAAAGATTCATGATTTGATGTAATGAATTTTTTTGTGAATATGGTTAGCTGACGGAATTTGGCCTCAGAAATATGCCTAATCCCCATCGTATGGCAACAAGTGTTTGGTTGTATATTAAGAATTGTCCCACCAATCGAACTGTATATGTCATTATAGGGTGCAATCTCTGTGAGCAGAGATTCATGATTTGATGTAATGAGTTTTTTTGTGAATATGGTTAGTTGATTGAATTTGGCCCCAGAAATATGCCTAATCCCCATCATATGGCAACAAGTGTTTGGTTGTATGTCAATAATTGTCCCACTAATCGAACTGTATATGTCATTATAGGGTGCAATCTCTGTGAACAGAGATTCATGATTTGATGTAATGAGTTTTTTTGTGAATATGGTTAGCTGACGGAATTTGGCCTCAGAAATATGCCTAATCCCCATCGTATGGCAACAAGTGTTTGGTTGTATATTAAGAATTGTCCCACCAATCGAACTGTATATGTCATTATAGGGTGCAATCTCTGTAAACAGAGATTCATAATTTGATGTAATGATTTTTTTTGTGAATATGGTTAGTTGATTGAGTTTGGCGCCAGAAATATGCCTAATCCCCATCATATGGCAACAAGTGTTTGGTTGTATGTCAAGAATTGTCCCACCAATCGAACTGTATATGTCATTATAGGGTGCAATCTCTGTGAACAGAGATTCATGATTTGATGTAATGAGTTTTTTTGTGATGAACTTTTCATTGTATACATACATATGTTCGTAGTAATGCTATTTCTTAGTTTTGGTTGTTTAGCGTCATTAGTTCCACTTAGACACTTTAATAAGCTTTAGCATCATTTTCTGTGAGAAATTGCGTTTTTGAGTTTATTGTAATTCATTTTCAATCTCTAAAGAAATGATAAATTTTAGCTAGGCACTACAATTTATTTACGATACTTTCTAATACATTTAAACAGTATACTCGTACGTACTAGCACAAAGATACAATTAACGTTCTGCAATTTTGGCAAATGGTATTTTTTAATTTTTAATATTTTTATTTTATTTTTCGGGATAGAGTATGATTTGGAGGTTAATTTTTAATATTTTTCGGTATAAGAGGCTTTTTTATTGTATTTAGTTATGACTCAAACCAATTTATAGAAAAAACATTTTTCGGGCTGGTTTTCGGGCTATCTTCACATACATGTTGGTTTGTATCCCACGCTGTCACCAATGTTAATTGAGGAGAAGATTTTTTCTCCCAGGTTATAGAACTGGACAATGTCGAATAAATCACTAAGGCGTGCGGCCTAATTAACAATAGTTTTTAATTTTTTTACACAACTTTGGTGAAAATTAATTATTACAAAATAAAACCGCACGAAATTACTTATAATGTTAACAGCAACACTAATTTAATTTCAATGCTGTTAGACTAGTAAAAACGAATCCGATGGAAAGGAAAAAAGCAAATGCAATAAAGGGGAAGATCCTTTAAATACGAATCAATACTCAAGTTTGGCAGTTTTGAAAACTTAAACGTTGAAAACAGCGACGATTCAAATATGAATCATTGCGTACGGTAGGGTCAAACTTTCTATTGGATTTCTGGAATTTGTTATCGAATTGGATTTAATTTGGCCTATCTCAATGCACTTCAAATTGGCAAAACTATAGATTTGTATTGTACTTGTATTTTTCCAATTCTGTACTTGGAATTCACAGTTCAAACCAATTCAAATGAATATTGTACTATTGTCATACATTTCTTTCCTGCTTATATGGAACTGGTTACAATAATATAAAAGATATAAGTCTCAAAATAATGTTATTAGGTTTAAGATTAAAACAAATATCGAGAGAACTAACATTGGGTACTCAAGTAGTACCCTAAAGAAGCAAGTTAATATTACGAGCCCCAATGTATATAAACTTATTTTTCTATCTATCAAAATGGTAGTAAACAACGGTCTTGGAAAGCATCTTTGAGTATCAGATTGAATCCTGTAATTCAGACACATAATTTAATAAATACATCACATAAGTGGCATTAAGTATTAAGCATAATAATTGATTGATTCGCAGATGTAAACATTTTGATTTTCATCAGTCCGCATACAAATGAATATTTATCCAACGTATCCCTTTTCTGATAATCATTTAACCCTTCTTTGAATAATTTATGTAATAATCTAAACACAATAACAGCAACAACAATAACCCACAAAAATAAAAAAAAAATTGGGAACAAGATAATTTAAACAGAATATAAAAAATGTGTTATGCATGAACTTGAAATATTCTCTCCCGAGCTACACGTACATACTATATATTGTAATATGTGCTATTATCAGATCACATCAATCAAATAAATAAATAAAATAAAAACCTCGAAAGAAAACTTAAAAAAAAAAACGTAAAAAGACATTAAATGTCCAAAATGATTTACAACTTTAATAGAATATCTTAACTTATTTATTGTTAAAAAAAAGAAAAAAAATTAAGAACATTTTAGTGGAACAAAAATCTTTTCGATGTAACCATTTTCTTGTTATGTGCCATAATGTCTTTTCCTGAATTTCTCGTATCCTTTCCCAGTGTATACCGACAATAAATTTGCAAAATAAAATAAAATATTCATTGATTATCCAATAACTTTTACAGAATAAAATGTATGTAGAACTGTATACATAGCATGTTACCAAAACCAAACCTACTCGTACAACAACGTTAATATCGAATGACATAAAATACCCAATAACATTACAATACACATACACACATAAACATATTTATACAGTTATGTTTTGTTTTGAAAAAGGAAAAAAAAAATTTAAGATGGAAAATTATATGCTTTTCTGGAAACATATTTTATGATCGTCATAAATGTTTCAAGTCTCTTCGTTGCCTTTTTATTTATGTCGTATTCACTATTCAGGTTTTTCCTTTCTACTTTTACTTTATTTTGTCTTAGAAACAATTTTCACAACCTTTTCACATTTAATGTTATTTTCCACCAATTTTCATTTTTGGTTTATGAATTTCCCGGCGCTTTTATTTTTTTTTTTTTTTTTTAAATTTGAATGTTGTTGTTGTTGTCAGTGTGCTGTTGCTTTGGTTCAGTCGGAAACAATAATATGGAGGTTTGGGTTATTATAAAATTTATATCTAATTTAGCTAGCTGGATACTTTTTTTTCCCCAGGACGGTGAATACTGGTAATTGAGCATTTTTTTTTTGTTAAAGGTAATATGAATATAAGTTAAAATTATTTATATTAAGCTGGTTGTTTTCGGAATTCAATTGCTTTTTCAAAAATTTCAACATGTTGCGAGAACGAAAGCTGTGGGAGAGGTAACCTTTATTCCATTTTTCCCAGAAGTCTTAAACAAACCTTTTACATTGAAAGTGCCAATATGGCAATCCAGTTAAATTATTTACCGAAGTAAAATAAATCGAAGTTTGTTTGTCTCTTGTTGTAACGTGTTTGATCGGTGTTAGGTATCATGAAGCATTGGATATAGGCTAAAAAGCCCATATAATCGTAAACGATTCATCTAGAAAAAGCGTCCAGCAAAAGGCAGTTACATGATAGTTATAGAAGAAGTTCGTGGATTGAAAAGTCAAGAAATAGAAGCTGAAACCCGCGATTCTCGGGTGGTTTTTATTACTGTTAATAAGCTAGGTGAGGTCACTAAAGAACGTTGGGCTCAACATACAATTAGTAAAGGGTTTTACATACTGCAAATGGGAATCTGCTCATAATCTACACGAATGCCCATTTTTAAGAAATCTGCTTATGATAAACGAATCAAATATTTAAAAGAGAAGAAATGTCAGATCAGGGGTGCGAAAGTGATTCAGTAAGAGTCCCTTAACCTTAATTAGAGGCCGTCGAATACAAAAGAAATTCCTTCATGTGATATTAATTACATTACATAAGATTGAGAATCAAAATCTATTGTTGAGGATATTGATCAAGGAAAAATTCTTGGGTTAATATATGGAATTTAAGTTATGATTTGTTCATATTCAATTTACAATATCCAGAACGGAAGGTACACACTAATTGAAAATGGCTTTCAGAATCTAGTAACCTTACTGTCATAGGTGACAGACAGCATTTTTCTTTTAGTGTTCCAGTCAACCTGGGATGATGCCTTACCTGAGAGGCTAAGGCTCTTACTGTACCAATGGTTACATATCCGAGGCATACTGGTACTGGTTTCGAGATGGTTGAAGTTCACTCCAAACGTTCAGCTACATGGAATTTGTCATGCCAGTACCAAAGAATTAGAACAAATAAACAACATCGACATTTCTTTTAAGTCATGAATTCAAATGGTTGTACGATTCACGTCTCGCAAAAATGATTTTATCCGACAATCACTTGTTTTTTGGGCATTCTGGTATTATTCTTTGTCATACATTAATTCGAAGAAAGTTTTGGATCATTACAGGAAAATTGGTGCGTTACATTTATTCGAGCTAGCCCAATGTTAGAGCATAAACTAATAGGCAATTAATCGAGAGACAGAGTAAATTTCAGCTATGCTTTCACTAGTGTTGGTATCGGTAATAGCGGTCCATTTGGCGTTGATATTCCACCTCGTCGAGATGCAGTACCCAAAAAAAAAAAAAGTTTGTATCTTCGTCTGTATGGCTGCAAAAGCTATACATTTCGAAACAGTTAGTGACCTAACAAAGGAAGGTTTCATTGGTGCTCTTCAGCAATTTATACAAGGCGAGGCAGATGTGATACAATCTACAGTTATAATGGCACCAATCTAGTTTTTAGAAGCAAATAACAATGAAATTTCTAGGTTTCTTTTAAGTCATGAATTCAAATAGTCGTTTATTTAATGGTCGCTCACATGGGTGGATCATGAAAAGCTTCAGTAAAGTTATTCAAGACAAATCTAAGGAAAGTCATGGCGAATCACACACTACGGTTGAAGAAATTTCAAACAGTGATTATCCAAATAGAAGATGCCATCAGTTCATGCCCGCTATGTTCTGATGGTCAGAACGAATTTAATATTATAACGCCAGGATACTTCCCAATTGATAGATGTTTGACTGATATACCCTAAATCGAGCCGTTTCCATATCAACAAACAATAACATTACATTGGAGATTAGTTAAGAGAATGTATGGACGATTGGTGATGTGGTGTTTATTGCTGTTGCTAAAACTCCTTCTTATTGTTGGCCATTGACAAGTATTTTACAATTACACTACGATAAAGATGGAATAGCGCGAGTAGTCACAATGAAAGTAGGTCGGATAAATTAAATCGCGAAACGTTTAATCCACCAGATTTGCAAATTACATGTCATGGATGAACTGAATAGGACCGATTCAGAGTCCGCGAGCGGTGAGTCAGCCGACAAAATATTAAAATAAACGTTAATGTGTTAGATAAAGTGTCAACACTTAAATTAAATTTATTATATCAATATGGTTTGGGTTCTGAGTAAATTAACATTTGTAAAGCTTCTTTGTGTTAATGGTATAAATTAAAGTATAGACTTCTCCTAACTTTAAACGATCAAAGTTACCAGAAAATTAAATATTAAGAAAAAAAAAATATAATAAAGAGTTTTGTGGTAGGCATTTGTTCTGCAGATCTCGAAGACGAAGCTTGAAAAAAATAAACAAGACGGTAATTAAGCTAATAATAAAATAATGTTGTTTTCTAAATAATTGTGAATATTCCGAAGTGAATTAATTTGAATTTATTGTCCACTGGAAAAGTGAACGATATAAGAAAATAATGGGATATGCTTACGCGCACGATGTCGTCATCGAGTGACCTTGTTTAAATAGTAAACGCAGTAAGCCATGTTTAAGTAAACACGCCATATTAAAAGGAATTGAGCGTATCTTTATACATATTGCTATATCGTGGGTAAAGTGTAGTACCATACAGCAAGCAAGATACCGTCATACCGACGAAACATAACCTCAAAGGAAGACAACATTAATTACCGAAGTAAAATAAATCGAAGTTTAATTGTCTATTGCTGCAAAGTGTTTTTTGTTATATGGCGAAGAAACACCTCCCATACACCAACAAAATAGCACCGCACTTTGGTATAAAATGACCATTAGTTCCAAATTTGGCAAACATTTCTCCAATTTCTTCATGCGATTCGAATCCTTTTGTCTTATAATTTCATATTTTGTTTAGCTCTAATGAAGAGGTTTATAAGAAAAGTTGTTGTCTCAGAAAATAGCAGTGGCGTAACTACATATTTCGGACCCCTCCCCGCAACATTTTTTGGGCCCTTAAAAATGCTTCTTGTACCTATGAATAAGTAAACCTTTTAGTGAAAAACTTAATTCGTCCTATCGTCTAGTCTCGCATTAATTAAAAGTATGTGATTTCAAGAGTAGATAACACGAAACATCTTGCAACTCAATGCTCTGACGATTTCTAAATATATCGATAAAGCATCACTAATTTCGAATAAAATTTGAAAAAAATCAAGAATTTCGAATTTTCAAAGTATCATCAACAATAATTAAATTTAAGTTAACTTATCTTTTAACGTTGGGCTTTTTTCGTACTTTTAGGTATTTGTTAAATTGTTTTGTGTATTTGAAAAAAAAAAAATCATCAACTCTTAATTTTCTAAGCTTTCAATTATCAAAGTTTTTTTAACCAAACCATTTTACTCAGAAATATGATTTCACAAATGGTGACGGAATTTTGGCTAAAATTTAGAATATTTGTTCTCAAAGTTTATCATCAATCATCAAAAGCTTTTAGTTTTAAGAGGTTTTCAAACCAAACCATTTAACACTAAAATTTGATATTACAAAGGAAGGTGGTATTTTTGGAAAAATTTAGAATATTTATGTTCAATAAGCTTTAAGTTTGATATTTAATTAATACTATGTATGTATTTGCGTTTAAACTTAACATTTCTGAGTCTTTCAATATTTTTAGTTGTTTTGCAAAAAGTGTTAGGAGTTTTTAGTTTAAAGAGCCTTCATTGATTGAAACTTTTTAAACAATTTATTCTAAAATTCCGTTACTCTTTGTAATGAGAACTTAGGATAAATTTAGAATATTTGAATGTAAGGCTTTTCATATTTTGAGGTTTTTGTTAACAGGTTTTATGAACATAAATTATGTATTTGTTTTAGGAGCTTTCACGTATTAAAGCTTTTTAACCAAAATCATTTACTTTGTATTTTGAAATTTGATCGTTTTAAGGAAGGTAGAATTTTGGAATAATTTTAAAATATTTGTTTTCAATAAGCTTTAAGCTTGATAATTAATACATAATTTTTGGGTTTGAACTTAACATTTTTGAGCTTTTTAATAATTTCATGATTCTAATAAAATGTTTCATGAGCATAAATTATGTATTTGAAAAAATTGTCAAGACCTTTAATTTTAAGAGCTTTCACTTATCGATGCTTTTTAAACTAACCATTTTGCTTCCAAATTTGATGTTACTGGGGATGACGGAACTTTGGGTAGGATTTAGACTATTTGTGCTCAATGTAAATTATTAAGAGCTTTTAGTTTTAAGAGCTTTTCAAACCAAACATTTTGACGTTAAAATTTGATATTATAAAAGAAGGTGGTATTTTGGGATTAATTTAGAGTATTTGTTCTCAATGAGCTTTAAGCTTGATAATTTATTTATATTTTCTCGTTAATTTTTGTGAGTTTCCATAAACTCTGTCTTCCGTTTTATGAGCATAAATCATGTATTTGCAACAAATGTCAAGAACTTTCAGTTTAAAGAGCTTTCACTTATCGAGGCTTTTCAACTCAAATCATATTACTTAGAAATTTGATATTACAAATGGTATTTGTTAGAAAAAAATTCAGAATATTTGTTCTCAATGTAAATATCTTTAATTCAAAATTTGTTTCCATTTTCGAGCGTTCAGATTTAATTTTCAGGACATATTCGGGCCATCGTTCAAAAATAGATGAAACAGAATCTGAGTAATTTGAATGACCTCAAATAAAACGAAATATTTTGCAACTCTATGTTATGGCGAGTTCTATATATGTATACCGATACAGCATCTTACATTTCGAATATAATTTGAAAAATATCAAGAATTTCGAAATAATCTCAAAAATGTCGAATTTTCATTTGTTTAAGTATCCTTAATATTCTTGAAAGTTCTCAAATATCAAATTATCCGTAAATATGTAAAACCAAAGGGAATCCTATATGTGCTAATCACCGCCATGTAAAACGTAAATAACCTGGACATTCTTGAATAATTTCGAATAACCTACAGGAAGTCAGAGAAATATCGAAATTTTGGCATAATCTCAACACTGGATAGATTTATATGTGTAACATTGCAAGTTCTTACAATTAAAAGCTCAGAACATTGCCTTACAAAATTCGAATTATTTCGAAAATCTTTAAAAATCTCGATAATCCTATAGGAATATCGAAAAACTTAATCTCGATTAACCCAGAAAAATTCGAAAAATCTCTATATTATGTGAATATCGAATGATCTCGAACAATTTCAATAAAATCGAAAAATCTGAATATTAATGAAAAATATGGAAAACCTGTAAAAATCTAGAAATACACCATAAAACAATGTCAAACATACTCGAAAAATCTCAAAGATCTTAAATAACCTGGCTGTTTCGTAATACCATCTCATTTCCATGATAAACTCCAAAAATCTCGAGAAATTTTAAAAATTGATCAAAAGATGAAACCTGAAACAAGCGAATATAAAATCGGGAAGCGAGAATTTCCAAAATCAGGAGAATCCGTCCAAAAACAACCAAAAAAAACACCATCACTAGTTGCAAAATTATGTGGGGATTTTCATTTTCCTTATAATTAAAATAGTTTTTCAAAATAAACCTGTAAATTTCATTTTTATTTACTAGTAATCAAAATATCCTCAAAATGAGAAACTATAAGTCAAATGAACGCTAATTGATTATAGAGACTGACTATACTTTTATTTTCAGTCGCGATTATGTATTTTTCTAGTTTCTTCTTGATTTTTATGAACATAATAATGATACATCGCAAGCTGCTAACACTAGCAGATTACTATAAGCTCTCTCTTTTAAATGAAATGTTACCTTCTGCAAAATAAATTTTATCTGTTGACACATCAAATTCAATCTTTTCTAATCAAAACTTGATTGGTGAAAGGTTGAATATGTTTGCTTAAATTTCAATTTGATTTGTAAAAGGTTGATTTTTAAATGCAAAACGGGTAAACTTGGAGTTACGAAAAACGTATACGAGTAATACAAACGAGTTTAGCTACGTTTCTTCTAAATCTAAATATCGGTCAGAAAGACATTTTTATTTCTGGAGTCAGAACAGAAAGGAAATGATTGAGAATGTCTTAAGCAAATATTTAATAGGAACAGGAATGATTTCTTCTTTTTCTAAAAATTAGACCACCTAGAAAAACCATTTCTACAAATGTACCGTTCTGCAAATTTACACTTTCAACTTAATCTGGGCTATCTAATCTTAAATTTGAACTAATAAAGGAAACCTCTTGGGCCCAACAACCGTGGACCCTCCCGGCTGCGGATGCTGCAGGTATTTAGTTACGCCACTGCAAAATAGTACATCAGGCTTTTCTTAACATGAGGCTCGGAGGTGTAAGACGTTATCACGTCAAAATTTGTTTCCGCCTCTTTCCTTAAATTTTGTTGAAACTGAAAGACTCTAAATGTCAATGAGAGAACTCTTACTAAATATACCTCTCCTACGCCGATTGGAATTTAGTTCATGAAACCGATTTGAAAATTTTAACACATTATGAGAAATATTTATGGAAAGTTAACTTAAAATGTTTAATATAGTTTGTGATGGCTAGTTCCTCGTTAAACTGCTCTCAAAATTACTTTGTCAACATGCAAGATTTAAATGTACTCAAAGAAATTAATTATCATATAGCCGTTGAAGAAAATTTGGTATCACCATTATGAATCCAAAATATTTTAAGGACAATTTCGCAACAAACAAAAATTGCATTGACGTTAAAAGGAGAAAATAAAAGGTCTCGTGATAAATTGGGAAATTCGTCTTAATGTCAATACACGCACCTCGTTACGTTGAAAACAAAGGACGAGCAAGACGAAACTACATAAAAAATGTAAAAACAGCTCACGACCCAATAAAGGCTAGGAGTTTGTTCCCTCAAAGCTTAATCAAAAAATCTTCAATAAACAAAAGGTATGGAATGAGCAATTCTAGGTTTTGTCCGATTTTATAATTAAAATAATTTAAATCCACAAATAGTATTTATCAACCTCAACTCTCGAATTAAAAATTTAGTTGAACTTTTGTTTACGAAAGCTTCTACAATACTATAGTAAATATTTAAAAAAAAACAGCCTTTAAAATTTTTTAAGTTTTCAGACCCTAGAACTATTAGTTTTGTTTCAACCGGATTTTATAAATGTAAATTCTGCAAAATTATTTTGATTTCAAATTCACCAAATTAAAATTTTACATTAAATTTTGAAATTTTGCGAACCATTCTTTGGCCTCATAGGAACAAAAATGCTAGTGTAACTGATAAAAAAATAACGTTACAGCCATTTCTGCTCTACAGTTTTCGAAAACCCACTGATTTAGCTGAGGTTACTTTTGGTAATTTTAAACGTGGATAGATCCGTGGATTTTCCGTAATTGTGTGTGTTTTTGTGTCGTAATTTTGAACGAAGCTAAAACCGGCGATTTTCGAAATCAATTTTCGAATTAATAACTGCTTGCTGGGATATTAGGCATTTTTTTCTTTGTTTTCTAATGCCGTTTTCGATTGATTGAAGAAAAACTCATTGCTCTTTTATGTTTGTGGGTTATATGATTTTAATATGTTCCGAAGATTGTAAGAGAATTCAATTCAGTTTCGAACTGATGAGCTTATGATTATCAAAAGAATCAATCTTCTCATCAGACCGCGGCGATTGGACTGATTATAACACAATTTACATTCTATATATACAGAATGTGCTGTGCGTTAAGTACTAGCGAATCATACTAATACAGATAAACTCTCTTACAATTTTTCTTCTTCACGATATTCACACAGCTCTGTGTATAAGCTAATTTTACTTTATTAATTTTTTTTTAATGTTTATTCTTAATTTTTTGTTGAATGTTAATTAACATTCAACAAAAAATTAATAAAATTTGTGGGTTATCTGTCAAAATATAAGAAACTAAACAATTGGAAATATAAAATCTAACAAATTTGCTTTCGAAGCAATGTTGAGATTAATTTAATGACACTTCTAAATCAAACCAGTGGCGAATCTACAAATCCCGGGACCCCCGCAAAATTTTTACTGGGCCCCAAAAATAATACTTGTACTTATGAGCAAGTAAAGCTTTTAGATAAAAACTTATTTCTTTCTACTGTCGAGCCTCGCATTATTTAAAAGTATCTGATTTCGTGACTAGACGAAGGAGAACGTGATTCATTTTAATGGCCTTAAGTAAAACGAAACATCCAACAACTATTAGTGCTATGATGTTTTCTAAATAAATCAACGAAGCATCACAAATTTCGAATATAATTGAAAAATGTCAAGAATATCGAAATAATCTTAAAAATGTCAAATTTTCAAAGTACATACATATCTTGAATATTCCTGAAAGTTCTCAAATATCGAATTATCCGTAAGTATGTAAATCGAAAGAAGAACCTCGCCTAGGAAGAAATATCGAAATTTTGGCATAATCTCGAAAAATGACTAAATATTGTAAGTATGTAATTCTACCAGTCCTCAAACTCAGAGCTAATCGCAGAACATTGTCTTATAGGTATATGTAATTCGAATAAATTTGAAAATCATTAACAATCTCGATTATTCCTAGAAATGTAGGAAAACTTTAAAAATCTAAAATATAACGCAGAACAATCAAAGAAAAATTAGGATAATCTCTTTATTTCGTGAATCTCGATTGATCTCGAACAATTTCAATAATACCGAAAAATCTGGATATTAATGAATAATTTCGGAAAGCCTGTCAAAATTTGGAAAATCTAAGAAAACGACATGCAATAAGAATGGAACCCTCAATTAGTATCGGATAATTTTTTAAATATCGAAGAAATATATTCTTAGAATAGACTCTAAGATTCTTGAGTAACATCGAACCAGACTCGAATAATCTCGAAACATCTCGAATAACCTGACAGTTTCAATTACCAACTAAGGCTCGAACATCAAAATTTCATTTCCATGCTAAACTCCATTAATCTCGAGAAATTTTAAAAAGGATCAAAAGATGAAAGCCATGACGGGTATGAAATCGGGAAGCGACGAAAAATTCCAAAATCGGGAGAACCCCGCCAAAAACAACCAAACATGAACACCATCACTAATTGTGCAAAATTTAAACGCTAATTTACTAGAGAGACTGACTGGTTTGGCTCAAGTATCTGTTAATTCCCTTTCTAAAGACAAAAGCACTCCTAATGAAGGAAACATATAATTGTTTTCAGTCGCGGTTAGATATTTTTGTA
Source organism: Tipula vernalis (assembly GCA_958295665.1). NCBI lineage: Eukaryota > Metazoa > Arthropoda > Insecta > Diptera > Tipulidae > Tipula > Tipula vernalis. The sequence goes on along the minus strand of OY282560.1, from coordinate 195,879,704 downwards.
ATAAAAATGTTTCAACAATTTCTTCTTGATTTTTATAAACGTCAAAAATTGAATAGAAAGATGTCAAGAAACATATCAAAATCTGCTTAGCAGTATTGCTTCCTTTTAAAAATCAAATTTTAAATTTTCTAATCAAAACTTGATTTGTAAAAGTTTTAATTTGTTTTGCTAAATGCTTAATATGATTTTGAATAGGTTAAATTTGTAGTGCAAAAGGGTTAAACTTGGAGTACAAAACGTATTTTACAAATAAAGTAATCCAAACACTAAAATCGTTATCCTTTGATGGCGAAAGCTTTGATTTTAGTTTAGCAAATTGTTTTCTAGTCGGAACTTTTTCACATTCAGCAATCGAAAAGAAATTATTGGGCCTGCCTTAAGAAAATATTTAATAGCAACAGGAAAATTAGGCGACCACCTTATCTTAAAAAGTTCGTTTCGTAAATTTGAAATGGTGGTCTCCTTTAAGGTAAATCTGAGCTACAATCAATCTAATCTTGACTTTAAATTAATATTCAAACGCTAGATAAATCTCGTGGGCCCCAATTGGCTTCCGCACTTGCGGGTGCTGCGGATACCTACCAAAGAAAACTCGAGATTTCTAAAAAGTGCTCTCGAGCAAAAATATTTGGCCCTCAGAACAACGTTTTTTCTTCAATCGAACAAACTAAAAGCAAAAAAAGTAAGTTTTTCACCTTTAGAATGCTTTTTTCGGCTCAATCGAAAACGACATAAAATAATTCTTTCTCCCTTAAATCTTCCGTTTTTCCTTGAATTTCATATTCATCGAGTTTTCAATTCTAGATTACGATAATCATGAAAAAATAACTACATAATCTCGAAATCGCGACTAACTAGTTTGAGTCTGTCTATATATATATATAGTTAGTCTTTAGTAAATATCGTGATTTTTGGCATTCATGTACAACAAATAAATAAAATGGAAAGCGCGAGTGGTGCACGTAATATGCGATATCATAAGCGATAATGTGCGTCCAAAGATTCCAGATCTTGTCGGGGGGTGTTGGTCAAATAACGAACCACTTCTTTAGAAAACTGCGATCGATGCCGAAACTATTCCTTATTATAAAACTTCACGTCTATTCTATCGTGAAATACCCTAGGACATTTAGATCGTATCGACAACGTTATCGATCTTTTATACAATGGATACGAAAATAAAATCCGCAAATTACAAATTTTTTAATCTGTACTTGCGGTATTTTGCGGTATTTAATTGTTTTATTTTTATTAAATAAATATATTTAGTAGACGAATCGTATTTTGCTTTTATATTTTTAAATTACATTTATAATTCTTAAGCCATTTGCATGTTAACTTGCACTAAAAGTATAATATTGTGAATGTTACCTCTGGTGTTAATTTATATATTTACATCTCAAAAACATAAAATGGCGAATTCGCTTCTCAATTACAGAAGTCATTTATACGAGCCAAAAGCGTCCCGGAATCTAACGACACTTAATAACACATGTATATTTATTGCAAGCCTTTCTTTGTACAATGAATTTTACCTAACGAGGGAAAAGGTGAACGGTTTTCGCTTTATTTTCATACAAAACATGTAAGAGTATAAATGCACCGAAATATGTTGCAAAACCAACCAAGCGATTTTCCACAGAACAACGAGAAATTTATTATTAACAAAATCAATTCCCCAATGATTTTGCAGAATACAATTTTACCGCGCAACTGTATTTACCCAGGGCGGACAAAGAAAACTAATAATCATCCATATTTTGATAATCGATTTAGATATTATCATCTGTGACCACTTCAAATGCACAATAAAAAAAACAGATTTCAATATTATCAATATATGGAGTGCAGATGGGATTTTTTAAATAATTCGATATTTTATAACATCAAAATATTGTATATTGTGATGGAATTAAAAACTCACACCCCTTCCAAATTTAGAATTCTCTATTTTTATCTAAAACAAAAAAAAAAGTTTTTTTTTTGGTAAAAAGCTGCCAAAAAGTATCAAAATTAAGCTTCTTTGCTAACATCATCTTTAATACTAATACAGTTCTATATCTGTATACATCGGTATATATGTACGTACTGTATATACACAGGCCTGTATATAGTTGAAAATTTTAAGTTTGTACAAAATATTACCACTTATCTTGGTTGTTTAATTTAAGGGCATTACATCCCGTTTTGTTGTTTCTTCCCTTAACATCACCCCTCTACAAACACATCTACTTCATATTTTTATTGACAATTTTATTTTTGTTTTAGTAAAAGAAAACTTCTAATAACCGAATCATTTTTCGAGAAAAACAAAAAGGTAAAAATAAAAGTTTTCGTTACACAAACTTTTAAGAGCCTCACAAAAAGTAGGAAGAATTTAATGAAAAAAAATAAAAATTCATAAAAATAAAGCAAAAAAGCGTGTTTGAATTTAATATTAAAGATAAAAGGGATTTTTGGTATTCCTTGTTCTTAGGCTTCGTTTCCTTTTCTTTTTGTTATTTAGTATCATAATTAATGGTTCTTCCAACAAAACAAACAAAAAAAAAATTACAAAATGAAGAGAAGTTAACAGTTTTTTTTTGTTTTTTTTTGTTTTTGGGTAAAGTTAATTCCAGGCTTTAGGATGCTGTTACATCCTTGTTAGTATAGTAACATTTATTAATTTTTTATAGTTGTTTGGTTGTCTCTTATTTAAGCCAAAATGATGATTTTTGGAAAAAATGTTAATTTCGATTCAATAATTGGCGTGACAATAAATTAGAAGGAGTAATGATTAAATTGTTCATAAAGTAATATTCTGAATATTCCATCGACAACAGGTGAGGGCATTGAAAACATTCATCTATTATCAAATTATATAAAACGTTTAACTTTCACTTGAGAACATAATTCCAAGTTAAAAACTTCAATAATATAAATTTCCGAAAACTTATATGAAATTATATCGAATGAAGGATGAATGTAGAGTTTCATAATAATTATTTCTCTGTAGCATGTTTAGTCTGCCTCTAGCAAACAATAAAGTTAGCTCTGGTTATTAAATACTCTTTATTAGAGGGGGATTTAATTTTAAACTGTTCTGTAAAATAAAGATTTCCCTTCTAATTTTAAAATTAAATCTCCATTTTTAAGTAAAACTTGCCCAACATTTCTAGAAATGAAAATTTAATTTTAAAATATTCTGGAAACTGAATCCCTCATTACAATTTTAAAATGTTCTGAAAAACTGAGATTTCCATTCTAATTCAAAAAGAATCTAGAGCAGTGAGCCTTTCATTTTAATTTCAAAATATTCACATCCTAAGTTTAAAATTAAATGTTCTAACTCTATGTAAAACTTTTAGACACGTTTTTCCTGAATAATAGAATTTTAATTAAATTAGAGGAGCAATCACTATTTTTCGGAAAATTTTCAAATTACAATGGAAATCGGAATAGAAATTTCCATTTGCCAGAATAATTTAAATTTAAACTTTGGTTTTGGAGAAATTCTGGAAAATGTAGGTTTCATTTTAAAATATTGTGAAAAATCAAGATTTCCGGTCAAATAAAACAAGGGCAAGTATTTTTTGAAAAATTGAGATTTAATTACATTAGAGGGGAATGAATCTCCTTTTTCCTAAAAATTTTCAATCAAATTTTCGTACTTTTGTAAAATATCTGGAGAAAAAAAATTTAATTTTAAAATATTATGAAAAATGAAGATTTTTATTCTAATTTGCAACTATTCCAGAAAATGGAGATTTCCTTCCTAATTTTAAAATTAACACTACATTTTCCAGAATATTTTAAAATTAAATCTCAATTGTCAGGAATATTTTAAAATAAGGATGGAAATCTCCAGTTTCTAGAATATCTTAAAATTAAATCTAAATATTCCAAAATAATTTAAAATTAAATATTCTATTTCCAGAAATTGTGGAAAATGAAAATTTAATTTTAAGATATTTGGAAAAAAAATATTATTTTGAAAGTTAGTATAGAGATAGCCTATGATTATAAGAATTTTCAGGAAGATTTCAAAATTAGTCTAAAGTCTCTATTTTCCAAATTAACTTAAAACAAAGATATAAACCGTTATTATTCAGAATATTTGAAAACTATATTTTGTTTTTCAGAATCTCTGGAAAAATATGATTTATTTTATTTAAACTTGTTCTCTTCTGACGAATAGCAATTACCATTTTGATTTTAAAATATTTTAAGGAATTTAAGGAATTATTATTCTCATTTTAATATTATCTCCATTTTCCGAAATATTTTAAACTTTGAATATGGTTTTTTCTCGATAGATGGTCAATACAAATTCGCGATAATAAAATTAACCAAACTATCTTTATTAAATAAACAATAATTTTTATTTTATTTTTTTATATAATCACCCAAAATCGCTTGAGTGTAACTTCGTTCGCAGCTGTCACAAGAATGTTCTCTTTTTCAATTATTTCTTTTTCTTTAACAAAATGGTACAAATTTATAAAACTACATACAGTGACATAAAACCTAAATATAAAATAATTTAACTGAGCTAACTGCTATGTGTTATATATAGTGACATCTAGCTTATAGTAGTTAACTAATTTAAATACAATAAAAGGTAACTGCTATAATATCTACTACAATTATTAAACGTCAACCTGTCAACGTAACAAATGTCAAAAGAATAATAATAATTACATTTGTTTTGTTTGAAAGCTAATATTAATCTAATACTAATATCTGTGATCCTTTTTCTAAGGCTCGCGGTATTTGCTAGCTTCAATATCTCGCCTTTACAGAATGGAAATCTCTAGGAAATTAACTCTAGGAAATTCTAGAACAGAATATTTTATTTTAAAATCAGGATAGGAATCTTAATTTTTCGGAACAATAAAAGGTAACTGCTATAATATCTACTACAATTATTAAACGTCAACCTGTCAACGTAACAAATGTCAAAAGAATAATAATAATTACATTTGTTTTGTTTGAAAGCTAATATTAATCTAATACTAATATCTGTGATCCTTTTTCTAAGGCTCGCGGTATTTGCTAGCTTCAATATCTCGCCTTTACAGAATGGAAATCTCTAGGAAATTAACTCTAGGAAATTCTAGAACAGAATATTTTATTTTAAAATCAGGATAGGAATCTTAATTTTTCGGAATATTTAAAAATTAGAATTAAAATCTGCATAATACAGAATATTTCATTGTTGCAGTAGAAATGTATATTTTCCAAAATATTTAAAAATTAAAAAGAAAATTTCCTTTTCCCAGAATAATTTAAAATTAAATATAAATTTTCCAGTAATTCGGGACAAGTAGGATTTAATATTAAACTACCCGCTAAAGCAAAATATTCCCTTCTAATCTTAAAATTCATTTTTCATTTTCATGACAAAAAGTGTCCATTATTTCTGGAAAATAGTGAATTAATTTTAAAATATTCTGGAAAATGAATTTTCCTTTTATTTTAATATCAAAATATTTCAGAAAATGGAAAAGACCTATTCTAAGTTTAAAACAAAATTTTCCAATTCCAGAAATATTAGGCATGTTATCCCTGAAAAATTGAGTTTTAATTAAATTAGAAGGGTAATCTCCATTTTCCGGAAAACTTTCCAATTACAATGCAAATCAGAACAGAAATTTTTATTTGCCAGAATAATTTAATGTTTTATTTTAAAATATTCTGAAAAATTAAGATTCCCATACGAATTTTAAAATATTTTGGGTAATATGTAATCAGTTGAGGTTAGAAATTGTCCAGGCAATATTCCAGTGATTATCTCTGCTAGCTCAGACAGAGAGGAATTTGCCATGGTTTTTTTGCGACATGGTTATCTGGACCTTTATAATCGCTTTAGACATTTTTGTTTAATTGAGAAATTAAAAAATGAGATCATTATTTGCGACCTGAGTACAATTAAACAAGAAGCGAGAGAAAACACGGCTTTAAGCCGAACATTATATGGTCCGACGCACCACCAACAAAAAAAATTAAAATTTAAAAAATCATCCTACCAAGCATCTTAGGAGTAATAATTAAGGGTAATTGCCAACTAAATCAGCCTTGTAATTTTTTTTAATTAAACGCGACGAAAAAAAACAAATCACAAATAAAAACTGATTTCACATAATTCTTCCAATAATTCCATTATAACAAAAAAATATACTTAACATTAAAAGGTCAAACTTTGCTGTTAAATATAATGCATCTAATAATAACATATTATATCGAGGTCTATCTACAACCATATAATAAATTCCCGTTCAATACTAAGCACATAGAATCTTTAAAAACTTTCAAGGCAAAAATAACAGAATATTTAAAATATTTTTTTTTTCCTTTATTTAATATTACAACTAATTTACAAATCATTTAGTAATTTATCTTTCTTAAATGAAGATTCACATTTGATGGGCAGTAGCTCAATGGTTAGTCCCGTTTGAATTTACATAGTAATTATTTTTCTCTATCCTAATTAAAAACAACTGCCCAATTCCAAAGGTTTCTGCCTTTGAAGTCTTCTTACTGCAATAGTGGTATCCAACAAACTTCGTATGTCTGCATTTTGGTGCCGAGATATCCGCTGAATGTGTTTCTTCGCATGATTTTGTATTTCTTCACTTACATATTCCATGTTTAAGTCCCTATGGAGGTTATCATTTCTAATGTACCATGGTGCGTTTACAATGCCACGCAGCACTTTGTTTTGAAAACATTGAATCATTTGTACATTTGTCTTCTTGGTACAACCCCAAAGTTGAATACCGTAGGTCCATACTAGTTTAAGTATTTGCTGATATAATAGCAATTTGTTATGTATTGTAAGCTCAGAGTTTCTACCTATTGGCCAATACATTTTCATTAAGTTTCACGGGAATCCAGTTAACTTTCAGGTTTGTGAAGTTTACGTGAACCGATTGTGCTTCGTTTATACCAATGCGCCATTTCTTTGTCCAACTACTCACTGTGTCTGTTGCTTTTTGAAGTTTGGTCATTGCTTCTGATGTACACTTTCCAGTCACCAGAATAGCTGTATCGTCTGCAAATGTTGCTATGGTCACACCTTCTGTATTTGACATAACTCTGGTGTACAGGATGTACAATATAGAACCCAGTACGCTTCCCTGTGGTATGCATGCTGATATTCTCTTTAGTTCAGAGTACTCTCCGTTATATTTTACACGGAAATGTCGGTCTGCGATATAAGATTTAAGAATTTGATAGAACTGCTTAAGTAGATCTCGATGCAATTTAAATTCAAGTCCTTGGTGCCAAACTTTGTCGAAAGCTTGTGCTACATTCGTGAAGACGCTGTAGCATATCTTCTTATTCTCAAGTGCGTCTTCGAATATGTCCGTTATTCTGTGAACTTGTTCTATCATAGAATGATTCTCTCTAAATCCAAATTGGTGTGGTGGAATCAAATTTCCCTCTTCTATTATTGGCATGAGTCTCTTGAGCAGTAATTTTTCAAATAATTTTGAAATTACAGGAAGTAGTGAAATCGGTCTGTACGACTTTTTATCGTTCGCTGGTTTGCCTGGTTTGGGGATCATAATTACTTCAGCAACCTTTCATTGTCGTCGGACATATTTTAGTCTGAAGACAGCATTCATAATTTGAACCAATTTTCTTAGTCCCATCTCGGAAATGGCTTTTGGCTGTAGCTTTTTTTGGGTTCAAATTACACTAATCTCATCTCTTAATTGCTGTTTGCCTAGATAACGGTTGAAAGGTGTCTTCCAAGTTAGCCGCAAATAAAATAGCTTTTTGCTTATCGCTTTTGGCCCAGGTGTCTTCGCCATTTTTAATAGGCGACACATGCATTTTGGTTCTTTTTAATCCCTTTGTTACTTTCCAAAGAGAGTAATGAGTATCATTATGTTTGGTGAGACCATTTAAGTACTTGTTTTAAATTAAAAACTATAGTTTCGTTCTTAATTTCTTCTATAATTTGTTTTAGTTTATTGGATAGAAAATTGAGGATTTTTTTGTTTTCCGGGGCGCGTGTCCTTTGCCAGGTTTTTCTTGCCTTCCGTTTCTCTCTAACTAACTCCCTGACCTCAATAGGATAATTTTGATTCCTACGGGATTCGGTGTGACTAGCAGGAGAACTTTCCCATGCTGCTTGTTGAATAGTACTGTTAAATACCTCTAGTTCGTCGTCCAACTGTACCGGTGTTTTAATCGGCACTCGTAGATTTATTTGCATTTCAATTAGTTCTTGGAATAAGTCCCAGTTAGTTCTGTTATTTGTTAATTTAGGCAGGTTATTCTTATTAATTATCATTGTGCTGAGAGTCATGATAACAGGTGTATGATCGGAAAATATCCCTTTTCTCTTTTCGATGCACATGTTATCCTCGAAAATCCCTTTCGTTAAATAGAAATCAATGAGATCTGGTATTTTATTTATATCAGCAGGCCAGTATGTTGGTTTACCTCCAGAGTGGAACTCGCAGTTATTTATTCGTCCGGCTTCGAATAGCTCTTTTCCTTTATGGGTTGTAAGTCTTGATCCCCAATAGGTATTTTTTGCATTAAAATCACCACCAATAATAAAATTGGATCCTAGTGATCTAAAGAGTCTAATATAATTTTCTTTGTTTAGATTATAGTGTGTAGGGCAGTAGATAGAGGAAATACTGTATTCATTATTATTGTTAGTTTCTACTTTTATGGTTTTAACTTGCATACTTTCTTTTTCTATACTAGGTTCTTCATAGTGTTTGAGATTCTTTTTCACTATTACTGTTGATCCTCCTCAGGGTTTTCCTCCTGGGTGAACAGCATGGTAACATTCATAATCACGTATTTTAATAAATGATGTTTTTGTCAAATGGCTCTCCGATATAAGGCATATATGTATCTACTGGGGGGGGGGGGGGGGGTAAAGATATTTCTACTTTTTTTCAGTAGATATATTATGAGCGATTGGCCTCTGTATTTTACTGATTTACCAAATCGAAAATTTTGGGATTGCCATGAACAATTAATATATTTGTCTAAAAAAAATGCCGAAATATCAACTTATTACAGACAGACAAATTAAATTCCTAACAAGATTTATTTTGTATTATTATTCGGTTTCGAAAACATCACATAGCCTTTGCTGGTGACATTGCAGAAATGTACGGCCAAATTCGATTGCATGAAGATCATCAAGATCTTCTTAGAATTTGGTGGCGTGATGATCCGACAAAAGTAATAAAATGTTACCACTTATGCACGTTAACATATGGCACCGCAAGCGCTCCGTTCATCGCAACTCGCACTCTCAGCCAATTAGCGGCTGACGAAGGTTTGACATACCCTCAAGCATCCCTAGTATTAAATCGGGAATTTTATGTAGACGACGTGTTGTCCGGTGCTGACACGCTTGAAGAAGCTTTAATATTAAAATCTGATTTGAATAAATTACTCGAATTAGGAGGTTTTGAATTGAGGAAGTTCACATCGAATAATGTTGAGTTAGTTTCGATTGAGAAAAATCCAGAAAATATGGTGTCAGTTCTGGGAATGCCGCGGAATAACATTAATGACACGTTCGATATTTCTTTCACACAATTCAAATCTAGTAGCGATTGTACGAAACGTAAGGTGTTATCGGAGATCGCACAATTGTATGATCCTCTAGGATTATGTGCGCCAATGATATTCTTGGCAAAGTTATTGATGCAATCGCTCTAGGCAAAACCAGATTTGTCCTGGGATGACGAAGTTCCTCGAAACATGGTCGAACTATGGAATGAATTTAAGGAACAACTTTCGGAATTGAAAATTCTTCATGTTCCCAGGGGTGTGATTTGTGATATCTATAAAATTATTGAACTCCATGCGTTTGGATGTGTAATGTATATTCGAACAGTTGATGAACTCAATAACATATGTGTTCGATTAAAAAGCCAGACGATTCCACGGCTAGAACCTTGCGCAGCATTATTAGTCTCTCAATTAACAACTAAAGTGTTGGGTATCCTTAATATTCAATTTAATTCTATTTTCCTGTGGTCTAACTCGGAGATTACACTTCTTCGCATAAAATCGCACCCGTCGAAATTTGAAACATTCGTAGCGAATCATGTGTCACAAATACAAGAATTGACTGTGTTGAATAATTGGCGTTATGTTCCATCCAGAATGAACCCTGAAGATTTAGTGTCCAGAGGTCTTATGCCAAACGAGATGAGAGATAGTTCATTATGGTGGAACGTCCCAGCATTTCTATATAGTACTAAAGAGAATTGGCCCGTATCTCCAAACTCACATTTATCTGTCGAAGACTAAGAACTTCGAAAATGAGAAATAGCACTAACGTGTACAGAACCTGACTGGAGTCTGTTTTATAAATTTTCATCGTATAATAAACTGCTCCGAGTAAATTCAATGTGTATTCGTTTCATATACAATTGCAAGCACTTGCAAGCAAATTCAATGCATTCGAAAAATAAGATCGTCTCAATGAGGAGCAATCTTAAATCGTTAAGTCCATTTTTAGATGTTAATGGAATTCTTCGCGTTGGTGGTAGACTAAATAATGCAGATATTCCGTATGATAACTTTTCACGTCCGAATTATATCAGAAAGAAGTATTTAAATATTGTGCAAATGAAGGAATAGAATGGCACACTATTCCAGCTCGATCGCCACACTTTAAAGGCTTGTGGGAGGCCGCCGTTAAAAGCGCAAAATTCCACCTTAAACGTGTTATTGGCTGTGCTAGGTATACTACTGAAGAGTTTCATAATTTAGTGACACAAGTCGAGGCGTGTCTTAATTCACGTCCATTACCACCCATGTCCGATGATCCGACTGATATGTGTCCTTTGACACCAGGCCATTTTTTGATTGGTCAACCTATGAATGCAATACCAGATCCATCCCTAGAACACTTAAATTTTAATAAGTTGTCTCGTTTTCAACGCATACAACATATACTTCGGCAATTTTGGTCACGTTGGTCGCATGAATATTTATCAGAATTGCAAACACGTCGAAAATGGTTGAATCCAGTTAACAACGTTAAACTTGGCTCATTTGTGTTGCTACAAGAAGATGGCATCCCTCCCATGAAATGGAACATGGCAAGGATAACGAAGATACATCTTGGTAAAGATGGGCATGTTCGTGTAGTAACCGTGAAGACTGCAAATGCCGAATTTCGAAGAGCAATCGCAAGAATTTGTGTTTTACCGGTGAAAATTGATTGAGACTGCTCGAGTTTATTTTGCTTATAAAAATCCAAGTTGACATGAGGTCAACAATTAGCTCATGTTGCTTGGATCAAAATTTTGAAATCAGTTAAATTTAAATCGTCATGTGATCGAAGTTAAAAAAAAAATTATGTTTAATTTCAAAATATTTACGTAATAAATTTAGATGTAAGTTAATTGAAAATTCAATTTGAAGTTGAAATATTGTATCGCATAATGTTGTCATTATGTAGAATAATTTGAAGTTTTTTTTTGTTTGAAATAATGTCATTTATAATTATTAATGTTCGAATGTGATGGCATATTATAAAATGTGTATTTAGTAAAAAATATGTCATCTGGCAATGCTTTTAGTACAAGCATTGACAAAAAATAAAAAAAATAAAATGAAAATGAATTGTATGCTCTCTCTTCCGAACGAACAACCATTGAAGAAAGACGCGTCAAAAATTATGTTCGTGTGTTTTTTTATTTTGTAATAATAAATTATAATAAGTTACTATAAAAATGTAAGAGAATAGTGAATAAACAATAAAGATATAATAAATTACAATCCACACAAATAATAAGTCTGAAACCAATATTTTTATTCAATTCTTCGAAAAACGAATACATTACGTATGAGGCAAGAACGCATTGACTTAGCGAATTATCAATTTCACCAAATCAAAAAACTCAAGGTAAACTCTCATTTCTGTGTGTTTTATGCCCACACAAATAATAGAAAGAGAAAGTTTGTCTGTATTAAATCAATAAGATAAATAAGACAAAATATATTAAAAATAATGGCATTCACAACAATTTCGACTTTTTAATCAGAAAAATGAAGAGGCCAATCATTTATAAATATATCTACCAGAAAAAAGTAGAAATATCAAAATCCCCTCCGTACTTTAACCCGAAGTCAATACAAAGTGTATCGACTGCAAAAAACGAAAACTTTCCTTGAGCTTTCTGTGTGGTAGTTTGGTTTCGTACTGACAAGTTCGTACAAACAAAAAGTTCGGTCTACTCATCAGGTAGCTACGACCAATCTACAAAATACCATTTTAACTTCATACATTACGTATGAGACAAGAACGCATTGACTTAGCGAATTATAAAATTCACAAAATGAAAAAAACTCAAGGAAAACTTTCATTTCTCTGTGTTTTATGCCCACACAAATAATAGAAAGAGTGAGTTTATATGTATTAAATCAATAAGATTCTTTCGGCTTTTTATTATCTCAAGGAAAGTTTTCGTTTTTTGCAGTCGATACACTTTGTATTGACTTCGGGTTAATGTACGAAGGGGGGGGGGGGGGGAAGGCGTAGATCTAGTTCTAGTCAGATATATTTATAAATGATTGGCCTCTTCATTTTTTCTAATTAAAAAGTTGAAATTTTTGTGAATGCCATTATTTTTAATATATTTTGTCTATAAAAAGCCGAAAGAATCTTATTCATTTTGTAATTATTTTTTACTATTAGCCACACAGTGCCATCTATATCAAAATATTTGGAAACAATTATTCTGCTATAATTTAGTACACTAATTTTACATGGTCATAGCCCTGAACTATTAGTACATAATTACATTTTTTTTTAGTTTGGATTTCTACTGGTATCAGTTTGAACAGGGGTCCTCCATATTGGTCATTATATTCAGAAAACCACCCTTAGCTAGTTTTCGTCCGCGAATGGTATCTTGTTTCTCATCTAACCCGCTGACAAGTTGGTTAGGGTTTATCACTTTCCGCCACCTGGGGACGCGCCCGATGGAAGGCTAGCAACTCCACAAGAGATTTAAATTTTTGAGGCATCTTTTTTGTTTGAGGTGGAGGGCATTTTTGCATTGATGTGTTATTACCAAGCTCATCCTTAATCACTTAATCGGTTTCAATTTTAATTTTTTTTTAATGTTTAAACTGATATCATCCAACTTAAGGAAGGTAAATCTCCAGAAAGTTTTTATAGTTTTCACCATTTTGAAGGAAACTCCAACTATTAAAATTTTTTTTATTAAAACTACGATGAACGATAAAAACGCGATGTGGGAGGACAAAATTATTTTACGAAAAATTCAGTAATCCAAAAATACATTTTCTCAAAATCTAGTTGTTGAAAGATTCAAGTTTTTACTGATAATTTCTTAATTGCTTTCTTCTGTTAGTATAATTGAGTTTTCTCAGAATCGATTTAAGGTACTTTAATAACATAATACCTCATAAAATTACAGAAATCAACAAAAATGTTGACTTTGTGTTATTTTAAAAAAAGACGTAAGAGATACGAGGATGTGGAAATTATTTTCCTTTAATCATGAAAAATTCCTCAATACAAAATATAAAATTGTGAAAAGGAAATATGTTCGTTACACACACACACATTATATTATTAAAGCAATCAAACGCGGGCACGTGTTAGTTAGAGATTTTTATAATCAACTCTAATTTTATTTTGGTAAGACTCAAAATTAAATTTAAAATATTTTTATAGGTGGAAGTTATCTCCTTCCATAAATATAAAGCCAGCATTATACCAAATCTACCATAAATCATTTTGTGGTACTCGTTTATTATGAAAGTTATACATTTGCCATAATTAAAATAAAAAATTGATATTAATATGATGTTGTTGTTGTTTTTTTTTAACAAAGGTTTGGGTAAGGAGATTCAAATTAATTATAATATATTCCAAATGATACTCATACATACTCTTGAGACACATATAAGAAAAAAATTAATGAAATTAAATGAAAAGGGTTAAACGTAATTAGTTACACAGAAAATGACATAAAAAATTTAATTGATTTACGATTTTAAAAATTATGATTTTAACTTAATATTCAGCAACAAATTTATTTCAAATAAATTTTAACCTTTTCGTTTTTTATTTTTGAAAATGGTAAATTTACAACTCAGCCCAAACATCTAATTTTCAGGTCACGTTGGGTATATGTTTATATGGGATATGAAAATAAGAAACAGGAAAAGTTTTTTCTCGGTAATTTGAGTTGGATTGAAACAAAAACAGCTTTGGGACATGTCCTTGAAGATTTAATTATCTATAGGTACATAGACAAGTTTTATACGATTTGTGACGGAAAAACACAATTAGTACGGCGGTTGAACAGAAGGTCGATTATTAAGTTTATTTTATATATTTAAAAAAATTATATTCTTGTATAAATTTGCCTATATGACTACGTAATACCAAACCAAAAACAAATAGAAATGTGCTGCTTTTTGTCTGTTTGCTGTGGGTTCCTATGACGCCAATTTAGAAAGCAATATACTGAATGGGAACAACTTGGGAGATTTTTGAGAATTAAAAAACGAGTAGCCAAGGTATGAATTAACGCGGAGTAACAAATTCTAGTTTTTAAAAGAAGGCAGAAAAATTATTTTGATACGAAAATAGTCAATTATTTAAGATGTATAAATAAAATTTGCCACAAGCTCTCCGTTTTATAGAAAATCACATTTCTCGCACCATGCTGATTTGCAATATTTTGCACCAAATGCAAGTATATTTTACTGAAAGGCTGTTCTGAAACATAATTTGATATAAGCAATATAAGAGTGATCTCTGGTAGTTTTATCCAATAATTTTTGTCCGGCAATTTGTTGTTTGGAATGTTATTTCTCCTGATAGTGTTCCTACGTATTAAATTCTCCGCATTTTTTTTATCCTTTATACCACTGTTTTAGGGGAAAAGCACCAAAATCTTTATCAGGAATAATTCTGAATATTAGTTCAATTTCCTAGCCAATTTTTATCCAAAAATTGTAGCAGAACCTAAAAGCACAATATCACTTTATGAATTGTTTCAATGTACGGTGTAGTTTACACAGTGTAGTTTACACCGTGTAAACAAAACCGTACCGAGAAACAATTCATAAAGTGGTATTGTAACTAAGCTTCGTCGTGTATCACGAAGAATTGTCAACTAAACGAACCACTTTGCGGTTGTATATGAAAGTTGCAACCCGTTAATTTTAGATAATTTCACATATTTCAAGTTATGGCAAGGACAAAAATCACGTAATGCGCGGAACGTTTCACGTTCTTGATTTGCACAGGGTATTCAATGCTAAAACTTTCCATGATGATTTGCCATACACTACTGAACAATTCACAACAAATTTGACACATGTTGCTTTAACAACATGACTGCTTTACGTTCCAAATTTTAAATTAAAAACCATTATCTCAGCATCATGTTCGGTCGTTGATTTTTATGCAAGAATATCCGGGGCCCATGCTAAGGTCTGGTAACAATAAGGTTTTTTTGCATTTTGTTCTGTTATCTCATTGATAACCTTGTACGGGGGTATTGACACTTTTAACCTACTTTTACACACTTTTTAGCCTACTGTGGAATCTCTAAACTAATAAGTTACTTAATTTAATAAGTTATACCAGCACTAAAGAGGTTTGTGTGCTTATTCATTCCTAAATTATTATTGAACAAAGCCATGATTTGCCCACATCGTTATCAGAATTGTTTCTTTTTTTTTAAATAACAAGAGGCTTTAAAGGCGGATTATTTTAGCTTGGCTAAAGCTCATCGGATGGATGGGTGGAGAATAAAGCATAGTTACATCTTGCATTGCCGCCGAAGGAACAATAACGACAGAAAAATAAAAATCCAGCACACACAGATACCCATACTTACACAACACTCAACTACCTATCATGGTCAATTTCAACCAAAGAAAGATTTTTAATCTAATCAAAGGTGGTCGCCTTGCCGGTCATTGTATCGGTCGATTTAATAGTTACAAATCGTGCGGACGACCTGTCCCTGAGATAAGTCTCATGCCAGACCAAAGAAAATAAATCAATTTTTATATCCTTGAGATGATATACCCCAAGTTATTTTCCGTACATATCATCTAATTCACAAGCCAGCCCAACCAATTACATTCGATACAACGCATTAAATAAATTTAGTAGCCAATTTAGCCGCAAAACTCTCAACAGCGTTACTTTGGGCAAATTTTTTAACAAATACTGTTTGTCCTACACTAACATTTGGAACCTTGCTTTGTACATTGTGTAGAGTGTGTGATATTTTATTAGCGTTATGCAAGTGCTGCGAAACTTTGAGATATACTTGATGTAACATCTCAGGTTTTTGCTCAGGGGATAAATGATTTCCAGCGATTAGTTGACTTGCATTCAGAAGTTGATATACTGATCCGTGAAGGATAGTATGTTATCCAAATACCGCAAAATGAGGTGAAACACCAGCAGCCTCGTGAGTAGAATTTTGAAGAGCATTAGTGACAGCGGCCGCTTCACTTGCACCAGCCTGTCGAATAGCCTTCGTTAATATAAATTTCGATAAATGGTCAACGACAATCAGAATAGAAGTATTGCCATTTCGTGTACTAGGATCTGGGATAAGGTCCCACGAAATTCACATAAATTCGTTGCCAAGGTCTGAATGTGGTAAGCAGCCTCCCGAGAGAAGGTCGATTGCAATAATTTAATCCCTTATTCGCCTAACAAACATCACTGACAAATATTACGATATTCGATCTCGAAGTTAGAGCTTTGGAGTTTTAAACTCCAACGATCTAAACGTCCGGTTAAATCCGTAGTTGACATTAGGCAAGTCAAGCTTGCGTGGTCGGTAATTACAGTGAACGGATAAGCCTGACATATGCTCGAAATTTTTCGACAGTCATCAATGCGGCTCCGTTACACTGTAATTCCATTGAGCCCAGACAATTTATGGGACATAAAGGCTAATGGTCTATCTTCCGAATCTTCATCTTTTTGAAATAAAACAGCTCCAACACGCGTTGAGCTAGCATCACATTGAATGAAGAACCGTTTGTTGGAATCAGGCATTGCTAATACAGGGGTTGAGACTAATGCTGATTTCAACTTAAAGGAATGTTGGTTCACCATTCCAGAGGAATTTTCGGCCTTACTTTAAAAGGTCGGTCAGGGGTAAAGACAAAGCAGAGTAATATCGAATGAAACGACGATACCATCGCGTGACACCCAAAAATCGTCAAGCTTGACGTACAGTTTTTGGCGTTGGGAACTCTGCTATGGCCCTTACCATCTAGGGGTTGGGACGCAATCCTCCCTCACCAACGACATGACCAAGGTATTCGACTTTTCTCAGTAAAAAAGCACATTTTTTATGTATCCTGAGAGTCTTTCTGCAACTTCTGAAAGAATTGCAAAATGTTCATCCACGTTTGGGGCGCATTGCAGATGCCAAATGACATTACTTTAAATTGGTACATTGGGCGTCCCGGGATGGTGAACGCCGTTTTCTCTCGTGAGCTTGGATTCAAGGGAATTTGCCAAAAGGCATCCTTGAGATCTAGGCTAGAGATATATTTTGTGTGATTTAGTCTACTCAGAAGACAGTCGATCAGCGGTAATGGATAAGCGTCCTTTTTGGTGAGTGCATTTAATCTTCTGGCATCCAAGCATAGTCGAACGTTTCAATTTGAATTTTTCCCTATGGCCACCGGGGAGCTCCAGGCGCTGTAACTTTCTTCAATGACGTCTAACTGAAGCATTCGGTCAAGCTCGGCATATATTAGTTTTTGGACAGCCGGCGATACGGTAATGAATGGCTAAGCAAAGGAGTTCGCCCTACACCCATTTTTCAGAAGTTTTGTAAACGCTCAATTATACTTTGGAGTAACCTTCGCTGATCTTCGATTAGATCATGGTGTTTTGACAACTTAAAATTTACAGTTTGAGAAGAAGGATTTAGATTTAATTCCGAAATGATCTGGCTCCGAAATTATCTAACCAAGTACTCGTTGAGATCACCCACAAGCAGTTTGCACATAAGTGGATATTGGATACTTGTTGATGTTTTAAAATAAAATCCTCCGCTCCGTTAATACCGGTAATTAATACCTTCAATTTCGACTGATGCATAAGGGTGTTTGTCTGCACACAATTTAGCTAAGCTGTTAATAATAGTTTCCGAACGAAATCTAAAACAAGCTTACTTAATCTTATTACAGGATAATTTTACGGGGACAATGTTAGAAGAATTAATAGAATTTATTGGTGTTTTTGAATGCTTGATTGGAGTGCTGGATTCCTCTTCGGCAAAGTCGCCCGAAAATTGCTCTTGGTCCAAAACTTGACTGCCAAAAATCAGTTCTGTAACCAAACAAATGGGACAATGTACGGTTTAAGCCTTTGGTTTTCCATATAAATAGAAAAATGTTCTAGATGGTAAATCACATTTAAACCAATTATGTTCCATTTCCCTACAGTTAAAACAATATCTAGGTTTTGGCGGTGCCTCTTGAGGATTATACCGAATTGAACGATTAGAATTTAATGCGGAGAGGTTATGTGAATTAGATTCAATGGCATTTTTATTTATTTCTTGTGGTGAAAAACTGACGAAATCATTGGGGATAATTGATTGTTCTGTATTAATATGAGATAAAGCGGAATTTTGATAATGAACTGGATTTAACTGTGAGGTTGCTAATGTTTCGTTTTGAAATGTTTCGGAAAAATCTTTGCTACATTTTCCATCGATCATACATAGCGCACAAAGACTTTTGCTTCCACATGAACCATGTATCTTGTGCGTTTTTGACAATCGAAAGAACATGGGCATGTGAAAGTCCTCGTTTTTGGAATTCAGTTACGAATATTTTCGCTGTTAGAATACCAAAAATGTGTTTGTTGAAAATATCGTCCTGGGCCAACAACTCAGGGCAGAAATCAGGGGATTGTCCATCTAATAAATTATCTGTAATTTCAACCCATTTGGGATTACATGTCATTGTAATAAAAAAGTCTGATTTACCATATTTTCTTACGATTCCCATGGCATCTTGAGAATTTTAAGCCATGTTTCTGGGACTACCTTGAAAGGATGATGGCAATG
The DNA here is from genome assembly GCA_958295665.1 of Tipula vernalis. NCBI lineage: Eukaryota > Metazoa > Arthropoda > Insecta > Diptera > Tipulidae > Tipula > Tipula vernalis. The sequence goes on along the minus strand of OY282560.1, from coordinate 195,860,616 downwards.
GCCTTGGTTGACAGCTTCACTTTGTAGGAAATCCATTAGCCCACTGTACTTTTCAGCTCTAAGCTTGCTTTGGTTTTACCGAACGTAATTAAGTCGGTTTGCTTCAGTTTTTAAATATGCATCAACAAAATATTGTTGTGTTAGTTTTCCACTAAACAAAATAGCGTTGAAATCATTACGAACAGATAGTCGATATCCGTAGTATTGCGTTTGAGTAATTCGAATTCTTGGGTTTTGAGCCTAACGAATTCTCATATTTAAAAGTGTTGGAGGCCTAAATAAAGGCAGGTCTACTCCCCAACTTTGGTTTCCAAATGGAAAAAATTAAGCTACATTATTTGCCTCAACATCACGGATAGATTATTGCTCTATTTCATACATCATTTTAAAAGCCAGACCAAATGGGTTGATTGTTGCCAAGAAAGAACTTAATTCACCCATGAGTTGAGCATTGTACCTTGAATTTTCTGCGATTCCCATTCGCTGTTCCGATGCTTCATTTGGTTCAAAAGCGTACAGTTGAGCGAATTTTCTTTGATCTCCATTTTCCGGGTGCAAAGCTCCTGCCCTATGATAAATTTAACCATGTATTCGAAGACAATACGAACCGTAACCTGGGAGTGGTGCTATATTAGCACCTATTGAACTATTAATAGATCGAATATTGTCAAAGAAATTTTTTGAGTATTCATGTTGGTTAGTCATTAGTTGTTTAAATATAGGTGGTATTGGAATTGGGTCTAAAACAACCTTCCCTTTATGACAACAATGAGTAAAAAGCTTGTCTTGTGGTAGCTCACGTGGAAAGTGTTTCGCGTTGCATGATCCACAACATACATTCATTTCCCCACATTTAAATTCTATAACGGTTGATTCATCAAATCCATCCGTCGGCTCGAGTATATTATCTGTTCGTTGCATTCTACCATTTAACCTAATATTTTGTCTACGTATTTTTTGTTGCTCTATTTTTCTTCGTTTTGAAGCAATACGTTTTTCTTTGGTCAATCTGGGTCGTCCAGGCATTCTAAACATGTTATTAACGGATATCCTAATATTTTGTCGTCGTATTCTTTGTTGCTCTATTTTTCTTTGCTTTATAACAGCATTCTCTTCTTGTGTCATTCTTCGATGAGGCATATTAAAAATTTATTTAATAAAAATGAAAAATAATTTCAAAAGCAACTGAACAAAATAAGCAACGAAAAACGAATAAGATAATGGATAAGTGAGATTATTACAGAGCACTTCATCTATTAATAAAAATTACAGGTGCTGACTTACCAGCGTATATAACCTGATATGTTTTCTTATTTTAATTCTTAATTTTATGAAATCAGTTATCCTATATAAATTCGGTATAAAGTGAATAGCGCTTATCCAGCAGCTGAAAAAAATAAACAACGAAAAATATAATGAATATTGGAAACTACCACAGAGCGCTTCACCTATTCATAAAAAATTACATGTGCTAACTTACCAGCGAATAAATTCCCAAATAAAACGAAAAAGATAATATTCAATTACATGAAATAACAACATACTAAACAAAGTCAATAACGCTTCATATATAGTCGGCAACTGAAAAAAAAATAAAAAATAAAAATAACAAAAGAAGAACTCAAAACCACCGAAAAACAACAAAAAGAAAACGAAAAACATAAAATTCGACCAACATAGTAAAAAAGGAAAGCAATGCATACTATGTTAAAAAAAATGTAGATGTTTCATTATGGGCTTCACAATTTTCGGCTTCATTAGCAAATTATATTATAGATGTTGCCTTCGGCTATGCAAATATACATATGTACATACATTTGCAGTTAATTTGCCTTGAATTCCACTTTTGCCTTTCCAGAAATGTTATTGAGTTTTTTTGTACACAACTTTTTATGTCAAACCCACAAGCAACACAAATTTTGCCTTTAAATGTTCAGAAAATCTATGTATTATTTTTGATTTGAAATCGACATCTAAATATAAATACCGTCACAATATGTAAATATTTACATAATACGCCTAGCTAACTGATATTTTAATTTCCAATATATTCAACATTAGCTTCCAGCCTAAATGTGATAAGCGCTTTTTGTATGAATTCATTTTATAAAGCGTAACATTTCAATCGCCCTGCTTCCGGAGCTGTTTACATTATATATTATATATGGGTATGTACGTACGCACATTATGTTATTATAACACAAACGTATTTTATATACAAAGTCACACGAGCAGCATACTTACAACATGATATTAGAACATCAGTATTTAATAATAATGCTGGAAAACAAAACAAAACACAAATACAAATTCGTATCGTGAATAATTAAAGAGAAATTTGAAGTACCAAATCACCTACTTATACCTAAAAATAACCAAACTAACCCCACTAAAAATTTTATGGTCCCACAAAAAAAAACGTTCCTACTATGAATTTTAAACTACAAAAAAACCTTCCAATAATCACACACATGTCACAGCCATTGTATTTTCTTTTGGCAAACAAAACAAAAATAATTTTCCCATGGGAAATTTTTTTTGCTGTATTTTCATTATTTATACAAATTATTTTTTTTTTTTTTTTTTTTCATTTGTTTGTTGGTGTTTTGTTTACTATTTCGGTTGGAATTTCGGTATAGTGGGTGACGTATAAAAATTATATCAAAAATGTATGAAAGTTTGTACTAAAATTGCGGTTGTTTTTGTTGTTTTTTAAAAAGTACATATCGCACTCGTATACAAAGAAATATATGTACATATATATGTATATATGTTCTTTATGTAGCCATGTAAAATTGTGAATATTTTAGTTGTACATAATACATTTATATATTTTGTTATTTATTCGAATTCATAAGAGATTTACATACGTATTTATATACAAATATTTTTTTTTTTATTTTTCCGTACATATATTTCATATTACATTGGATATAAATGTACATACGTACATATGTATGTATGTGCTCGCATATAATATATATTTCATCTTGAAGGAAATTAAATATCTTTGGGGAAATTTCGTTTTTTTAGGATTTGTTGCCATTTTTACCTTCGCATCTTTGTATATTTTTAAAATTAGATTTTGAATTAAAATACCGGTTCTATTTGTAAAAATACAGTACCAACGAATGGTTTAAAAATGGAATTGGTTTCAAAATTGCTTACTAATTGCTAATATGCAGCCTTCCAAATTATTATTAATCAGTTTTTCTAAAAATGACAATCTCGAAGCACGAAGTTAAAAAAAATAGTTAAAAAAGTTAATAAAAGGTAAAAAGTTAAATAGTTAACATATGTACATATTTTGTGTATCGGTTTTTATATGCATATATTAGCCTATAATAAAAGTATTATTAATAGAAGTCACTGAATTTCATCAAAAGTGCTAAAGCCCCCTATTATATCTTCCATTAATTTATCTGGGTCGTTTGCGATACTTAGGAGTTGATGTATCTAAGATTGTATTACACCAATCATCCATAATCTATTATCGACTAACCGAAAGCTTTCTGTAGGGCTATTTGAAAACAGATTTAAGATGATATTACGTCTTTACGTGGAGCCGGATACATGGCAACACATATAATCCAAGAAATTTCGTTTATTACACTTCCCAGTTAAGTGATACAATGGCAGTATTATTTTTACTCCATTTTAAATCATTCTCTCTTCTATTTCCTATTTTTCTCGTTGTCAAATTGCTGTTTGTTGGAGTTACCTGATTTACATAACTAGGCAACATAAGTGGCATAACAATTTAAGCAACGTAAGTGGCATAATACTGTTAAAGTTAGCCGAAACTTGCCAGCCGAAAGTTAAAAGTCGATAATACAGAATGCGTTAGTCCTGCTGAAAGTAAAAACAAAATGGTAATGCAGATTGTGTAATCCCACCCGAAAGTTGAAAAAGTCGATAATGCAGTTTAGGATATTAACGTTTTAGCCCAAAATAAAAAATTTTGTAGTTATTAGCCGAAAGTAAATAGGGTACATGGAATTAAATGAAAAATTTTGTAAATAGTCTTACGTGGAAAACTTTGTTTAACCTAGTCGTGAAAAATAAAGGAAAATCAGAAGAATCCACAAAATTGGCTTAAAATCAGCCTCTGGAGTGTATATCTGAAGTTGAATCGTGTTTACGTGATTTGTCAATAACTATCGAAAGAAAAAATTCTGTTCAAGTTTCCCGTGGAAATCTCGGAAAATTCAAAAAAGTTTCCAGCCAAAAGTAAGAAATGGATTAATAAAATCAGCCTCTAGAGTGTTATGTCTGGAGATGGATTGCGCTGAGGTGACTTGTCAATAGCTATCGCAGGAAAATCATTCAGTTCAAGTTTCCCGTGGAAAATCTCGAAAAATGCTATTTTCCAAAAATCATCAGAAAATTTGTATAAAATTTGATTTAATCATTTTTTTTTTCAAGTAGATCTTACTCTTATACATTGAAGTATCGGACCACCCCAAAGGATAGTCAATTTGTACACTTCAAAGTAAGTTCCCTAGGAACCATTGAGCACTCTCGTAATCTTTATCCAGCTTTATTGTCTCTGGCTTTGATTTAGAATAATTGAATAATCATTAATAATTGAATAATCATTTTTTTGGGTGTTGGGTGCGTCTCAATAGGGTAGGGGTTGACCATCTATAGCCATGTATCTCGTGGTCTATATTCCGACGCTGCAACTATGTAGAAACCACCAAATGTGTCTAGTATACCTCCACGTGGTAACACCCGGGCAACGATGTGAAACATCGGCGAAATACTGAGCAATGAGCAGAACAAATAAGGAAACTAATACCCCAGGTGGTACACCTGTTGCTCAGGTAAATCCACCCTCTTCGGAGGTCGGTCTCATGGATTCTGGGGGAGACCAGCCATTGCTATACTACAATTATTTTAACAAATCCTAAGACATGTTGGTGAATAAACAAGCTCATTTGAGTGAAACAGAAAAGGACAATTCACATCCCTTCCAGAGGAGTAACAAAGTCGCGTGTTCTCCGATAAGAGGCGGTAGTCCCTCCATTAAGGCCAGCAGCCACAACACTCGTTCTACAAACGAAGAAAAGCTTCACAATGAATTGTGTAAAGCTAATAATGCATTAGTTCAAGCCAACAATATAAATAAGCAACTGAATGTTACAATTGCATGGATGCAGGAGCGTATGAAAACGCTTGAAAACGAAGTTAAAGCTCTTAAGCCAAAGGAGGACATCGGTTCCACTCCTAACCAGAATACAACTCCACAAGAGTATCATTCGGATGAAGAAGAACTAGCTCGAGAAACTGAGTGGATTAGAGTTAAAGGTGGGAGAAAAAAAAAGAGACGGAATAATACGCCCCCTCCACCTCAATTAAAGGATAATGTTCCAAATATTATCCAGAAACAACCAAAAAAAATACCTCCACCACCACCAATAGTAATAGATGAAGTCAAAGACTACGATGTACTCTATGAGAAAATAAAAACAATAATTGCTACTGATAAGTTTAATGCAAAGGTGATGAATGGAAACACGTTTTTCAAAGTACCTCTCAACATGTTTATGTTGATCTTCGTTACTGATGAAGATATCAAAAAAGTTTATCAAATTAAGTATATCTTGGGGTGCAAAGTGGTTATTCAGCCTCTAAGAAGATCTAAGCTTATACCACAATGTAAACAATGTCAAGCCTATGGACATACACAAAAATATTGCAACAGGGAACCCAGGTGTGTCAAATGTTTAGGTAAACATCATACCAAAGATTGTGTAAAAGCCCAAAATGTTCAACCTAAATGCGTTCACTGTGGAGAAAACCATCCGGCTAACTACAGAGGATGCAGTGTTGCTATTGAACTGCAAAATATCAAAAATAAGAACGTGATTGCTAAAAATCCAAGTTTATTCAGGAAACAGGCGGTTAAGATGAACCGACCCGAAGTAAGTCGTAGAGTGTTGGGAACTACTCAAGGACAATTTGGTAAAATGACTTATGCTCAAGTAATGAAGAGCAACGGTAATCCAGGAAAAACTGCTCAAAATGACGATATAAGTCAAACACTTAAATTAATTTTAAGCAGACTAAATACATTTGATGAGCGATTACAGAAACTAGAGTACAGCACTAAGGGAGCCATCCCTAAACAGAAAAATGGCCAAAGACCTTAGAATCTTATGTTGGAATGCCAATGGACTGATGCAACATCAACAAGAACTGCAAGTGGTCCTGGACACAGAAAAAATCGATGTAAGTCTCATCACGGAAACACACTTCACTAGACAATCAAACATTAAATTTAAAAATTATCAAATATATCACACTATTCACCCTGGAAACACTGCTAAAGGAGGTAGTGCTGTTATAATTAGAAATAGTATTCATCACTATGAGGAGTTAAAATATGAAACGGAAGAAATACAAGCAACTGCTGTTATTGTCAAATCCAAAAGTAGTTTTATTTGTATTGCTAGTATTTACTGCCCACCGAAGCACTCAATGAAAGAAAAAGATTATCTCGAGTTCCTCAGTAAATTAGGAAAACGATTTGTACTTGGAGGAGACTTTAATGCAAAAAATGTCCACTGGGGATCCAGATTAACAACGACTAAGGGTAAAGAACTCCTAAAAGCTATCAGAAAATGCAGTCGTGAAGCCCTCTCAACTGGAAAACCAACCTACTGGCCAACTAATCCAAACAAAGTACCAGATCTGATTGATTTCTTTATAATAAAGAACATATCTGTAAATTATGTACAAGTAGATGAAAGCCACGACTTAAACTCTGATCAATCACCAATACTTCTAACGTTAAGTGAAAAAATCATTCAGAAAGAAAGAAACCCATTCCTAGTAAATAATCACACTAATTGGGTATGCTTTAGACTATCGCTAGAAGAAAGAATTAACTTAATGGTTCCATTAAAGACTGAAGAACAATTAGACAAAGAAGTTCACAAATTTGTAAACGATATACAGCAATCAGCTTGGGAAAATACTCCTGAAATTAAAACGAAAATCAAGGGAAACAACTACCCTATGGAAATTAGGGAACACCTTGCAGAAAAAAAACAGCGAGAAGAGTATGACAACAAACAAGGCCCCCCTCCCCCAAGATAAAACTCATTTGAACAATCTCACTCAATAATTAAAAAGAAAGATCAAAGAATTGAAAGATGAATCAATCAACAACTATTTAAAAAAATTAACTAATGATAACAGTACTGATTATTCTCTTTGGAAAGCAACCAAAAGAATCAAAAGACCAATAATGCAGATTCCCCCAATAAAAATAGCAGGTGAAAAATGGGCTAGAAATAATGAAGACAAAGCTCGAGAATTTGCCGAACACCTCGAAAAAATATTCCAGCCACATGAAGACCAAACGTTGGAAGCCGAGATAATAACTGAACACGCTGTGCAAGAAAGTAAAGAAATCCTACCGACATCACCAAAAGAAGTCATGCGTGAGATAAAAGCTAATATGAATATGAAAAAAGCTCCTGGGTACGATCTTATTACTGCAGAAATCTTAAAAGAACTGCCAAGGAAAGCTCTGGTGAAACTCACCAATCTTATAAATGCAGCATTTAGAATCAAATGTGTACCAAGTTTATGGAAAATTGCAGAAGTAATTATGATCCCAAAACCTGGGAAACCACCACACATAACATCGTCTTATAGGCCAATTTCGCTATTGCCAGTCATGTCCAAAGTCTTTGAGAAGCTTTTGGTAAAACGATTAAATCCGAAAATCGAGAGTAAAAACTTGATCCCAAATCATCAGTTCGGTTTTCGCAACCAACACTCAACAATTGATCAAGTACACAGAATAACCAGTATAATTCAGAAAGCCTTAGACGAGAAAAAAGTCTGTTCAACAGTATTTCTAGACGTTGCACAAGCGTTTGATAGAGTGTGGCATGAAGGACTTAACCACAAGCTAAGAAATCTTCTACCAATGCAATTTGCTATGATACTGGAATCATAGTTGAAAGATAGGTTTTTTAGGATTAAGTTAGATGATACATTTTCTGAATTGAAAGAAATCAATGCAGGATTTCCACAGGGCAGTGTATTAGGGCCGGTTTTATACCTACTATACACTTATGATCTTCCTACATTAGAAAACAACACGGTGGCAACTTTTGCAGATGATACGGCGATCTTAGCTGTTGGAAAAAGCAACGAAGAATCAACACAGAAGTTACAATTAGCTATAACTCAAATATATAAATGGACAAAAAGATAGAGAATAAAACTAAATGAAGCTAAATCAGTTCACATCAACTTTACAAACAGACGAATCGAACATATTCCGATTACCATAAATCGGGAAATAATACCGCATGCGAACACAGCTAAGTATCTCGGCATGACCCTGGATGCTAAACTACGATGGAAAGCACACGTCAAGAACAAAAGTGAAGAATTAAGACTTAAATACAGAAAAATGTATTGGCTGATGGGAAGGAACTCTTCTTTATCAACATACAACAAGCTTCTACTTTATAAGCAAATATTGAAACCGATTTGGACTTATGGTATTCAGCTTTGGGGTTGTACCAAACAGAGCAACATAAATATCATATAAAGATTTCAGAATATGGTATTAAGGAACATCGTTCACGCACCTTGGTATGTCAGGAACAATCACCTTCATAGGGACCTTAAAATGAACCTCATCTTAAATGAAATCCAGGAAAAAGCACGGAGACACGAAGAAAGGCTCCGCCAACATGTGAACATTGAGGCAACTCAGCTCCTAAGCATCACGAATTTAGTATGCAGACTTAAAAGAACCAAACCTTTTGAGCTGGTGTGATTGTCAGTTTAAGCAGCATTGTGATGATCTAAAATCCACTACAAAGATGTGGTTTACTTTAATTTACCAAACATTATGGAACGCCAATGTGAAGAAGGCATAGATTAATTTAAGTTAGTAAATTAAGTCAGAAACAAATTGCTCATTAGTCCAGGAGATTAGATTGTAATTACATAAAATAAATAAATAAAATTTATTTTAAATCAAAAAAAAAAAAAAAAAAAAAAAATTTGATTTTATACAAATTTTCTAATAATTTTTAAAAAATCGAAATTTCCGAGATTTCCCACGGGAAACATAAACTGAATTTTTTTCATGTCATGGCTATTGACAAGTCACATCAATACAATCCATCGCCAGATATAACACTCTAGAGACTAATATTATACAAATTTTCTAACGATTTGTTGAAAATCGAATTTTCCAAGATTTCCCACAAGAAACTTGAACTGAATTTTTTTCTGCGGTAGCTATTGACAAATCACATAAAAACGATTCAACTTCAGATAAACACTCTAGAGGCTGATTTCATTCCAATTTTGTGGATTCTTCTGATTCTCCGATATTTTCCTCGACTAAGTTAAACAAAGTTTTCCACTTAAGACTATTTACAAAATTTTTTATTGCAAACCATGTATCCCATTTAATTTTATCTGTCAACCACCAAATTGTTTATTTTCGGCTGGAATGTTAGTAACATAATCTGCATTATCGACTTTTTACTTTCGGCTAACTTTAACAGAATAGTGGCGTAACAATACTAATAAAACAACGTAACAATACTAAAACAAGCTACTTTACAGTAGAAGCAAATAAAAATTTAAATCGAATTCTGGAAAAACTGGTTTAGTGTTTCTTTCAAAATTTATGAGTTATAAGTGGCTTTAAAAATTGGACAGTATAATGCAGACATAAAATTGTACTAAATGAGCTAAAACTAATAAAATCGTTTAAGTGGTGCACTTACATATGTGGTTTTCGCATATATATATATATATATATATATATATATATATATATATTATATATATATATATATATATATATATATATATATATATATTATATATATATATATATATATTATATATATATATATATATATAATATATATATATATATATATATATATATAATATATATATATATATATATATATATATATATATATATATATATATATATATATATATATATATATATATATATATATATATATATATATATATATATATATATATATATATATATATATATATATATATATATATATATATATATATATATATATAATATATATATAATATATATATATATATATATATATATATATATATATATATATATATTATATATATATATATATATAATATAATATATATATATATATATATATATATATATATATATATATATATATATATATATATATATATATATATATATATATATATATATATATATATGTATATATATATATATATATATATATATATATGTATATATATATAATATATATATATATATATATATGTATATATATATATATATATATATATATATATATATATATATATATAATATATATATATATAATAATATATGTATATATATATATATATATATATATATATATATATATATATATATATATATATATATATATATATATGTATATATATATGTATATATATATATATATATATATATATATATATATATATATTATATATATATATATATAATATATATATATATATATATATATATATAATATATATATATATATATATATATATATATATATATATATATATATATATATATATATATACATATATATATATATATATATATATATATATATATATATATATATATATATATATATATATATATATATATCTTATTTTGAGTTATGTACGTATTTATATTAAACGACTCGGTTTATTTTTTATTCGACGTCATTTACTTAAACGAGACATTGAAAACGTTTAGTTGGCTATAAGGCATAATTGAATACTTTTAACCTAGTGACAAAAGTTTAGTTTGAAAAGTCTTCTGAGGCACATAGCATGATGCTTTAAAATTTCAATACTTATGAATACGAAACACTCTTCTGCCATTAACAGCCAAAATTTAGTTTAGCAAAATTAATGACTGAATTAATTAATTGATGGCTCCCATCAATGGAACTTGGCATAAGTCTCGCGCTCAACATTATTATCAAACCAGTCGAGCTAATTTTTCAGGGCTGTGAATATCGCTTCCTCAGCCTTGCAGACACAGATCAAAGGAATGGTTTTGTTCGAATCGCTTCTACTTATATATGTGAACCAGAAATATTTCAATTTGTAACAAAATCTAAAAATATCTATAAAATAGAATTTTTTTTTTCATTTATTTGATTTTTCGTGATTTTCTTACTGGATTTTAACTGTTTTATGATTCTGGAATTTAAAATTTTATAATTTTTTGTGCAAATGAAGTAATAACGATTCATTTTCAAATTATAATTCAAGGGCATCGGAAACTGTAAAGCACATTATATATTTCACAATTGAAGGCAAAAGGCAAATTATATAAAATTCCGACTTCAGTCTTACAATTTTCTATCACTGATATTTTTAAATTTGGTTTTCTTGAACTTGCTAGAATATGTGTTATGCTTGCCTAAACAATGCAAATTAATCTAAAAACGGACGTGGGGTGTCAGACTTAAAGTTAAAAAGTTAAAGTGAAAGTTAAGGATAAAAAGTTTAAGCTAAAATTAAAAGTTAAGATTAAAAAGTTGTTATTGTTAAAAAGCTAAAGTTAAAAAATTTAAACTAAAAAAATAAAAATTACAGTTAAAAATTTAAAAGTTTGAGTTAAAGTTGAGAAGTTAAAGTTAAAACGCAAAAGCTAAAAAGTTAAAGTTAGAGTTTGAAAGTTAAAGATAAAAAATTTAAAGTTAAAAAATTTTAAATTTAATAAGTATAAAAGTAAAAGTTAAAGTTAAAAAATTTAAAAGGTTATAGTTAAGAAGTTATAGTTAAAACAGTTAAGTTAAAACATTAAAGTTAAAAAGAAAAAAAAAAGTTAAACAATTAAAGTTAAAAGTTTAAGTTTAAAAGTTAAAGAAGTTAAAGTTAAAATTGAACAGTTAAAGTTTAAAAAAAGTGGTTAAATTAAGAAGTGTTAAGGTTAAAATAAGTTAGTTGAAATTAAAAGTTAAAAAGTTTAAAAGTTAACGTTAAAAAAATTTAAAAAAGTTAAAGTTGAAAATTTAACTTAAACCGTTTTTAAATAGTTAAAGGTAAAAATTTAAAGTTTAAATGTTAAAGAAGTTAAAGTTAAAACGTCTTAAAGTTAAAATAAGTTAGTTAAAAGTTAAAGTTTAAAAATTTAAAAAGTTTAAAAGTTAGAGTTAAAAAGTTTAATAGTTCAAGTTAAAGTTGAAGTTTAAAAGGTAAAGTTGAAAAGCTAATGTTAAAAAAGTTAAACTAAAAAAATTATAGTTAAAAAGTAAAAGTCAAAATTAAAAAAGTTAAATTTAAAAAATTAAAGTTGAAAAGTTAAAGTTTAAAAAGTTTAAAGTTCAAGTTAAAGTAAAAAACTTAAAAAGTTATAAAAATGCTAAAGCGAATCATAAATATATGAAAGCATATAATATAGAAATTGTATCTGAGTTTCTAGTTTATTTAGATGCAAATAATTTATATGGTTGTTTTATGAGTCAGGCTCTACCATTTTCTAATTGGAAGTGGCTTTCTGATGAAGAGCTTAATAAATTTGATATAAATTGTGTAAGTAGTGAATCAAGTCTAGGTCATTTTCTAGAAGTTGACTTAGAATATCCTGACATATTGCATACAAAACATAACGACTTCCCATTCTGTGTGGAAAATATCAAACATCTAAATGAATCATCTAAACATAATAAATTAATTGCTAATCACTTACCAAAGCGTAATTATTTAATACATCAAAATAACTTAAAACAATGTTTAAAAGAAGGCTTAATTTTGATCGAAACACCTAGAATCGTTTACCCTAGACAGCCTGTGGTTTAATAAATCCGATTTAGCTAAATTAGTTTAAGTATTCGAGGTTGACACACTGCGACTAATCTCGAAAAATTCTCTAAACCGGTTTTATTAAATCGAAGAGTGTCTAGAGTTCAGTCAGAAAGCATGACTTAAATCGTATATAGATTTGAATACTAGTCTTCGCACTAAAGCTAAAAATACATTTGAGAAAGATTTTTTTTTTTAAATTATTGAATACTAGCGTTTTTGAAAGACAATTGATGATGTTGAGAAAAGGACTGATAATAAATTGTTAACACACTGGCAAGATTTAGGAAAAAAATTAGGAGTTAGTAAACGTAACTTTCATTTTTCTTCCATTTTCACTGAAAACAGCTGGTAGCTGTTCAAATGAATCGATTATCCATAGCAGATAATAAACCTTTCTATATAGGATTTGTGTACCTATTAGAGTTATCTAAAACTTTACACAGACTCCTTAATATATTCAAATAAAACTGGTGATTTTTATCATCATACTAAAGATGATATTTATGACAGGTTTGTTACTTCGGGTTATCAAATCGATAGTGTATATGAATTACCTTTGGTGACTATTCACCTTTCTATAAAGGTGTTAGGAATGTATGATGTTAGTTTGTATGAATTAAAGGAAAGTCATATGGTTTTAATCTATAAGATGATAAAGAAATTGTAAAGAAAATAATGGGAGGGAAAAAAATGTAGGTTCCGAGTCAATAACGTTAAAAGATTAATAAAGATGCGAAAATAATTAGGTTACAGTTAAATTTTAGAAGAATTAAACATGACTTATAAACACAATTGCTTAATAAAGTAGCACTAACAAAAACTTGTAATTCCTCATTCTGTTAAAACTTTTGCATGGGGTAATAATAAAATAAAGGATTTTTATTTTCTTTAAGAAAATAGCTAAGCGACGAGCTTAAGTTTATATTTAATGTAAAAAATATTCTAGTAATTTAAAAAAAAATAGAATTAAGTTAAAAATGTATTAAAATATAAAAAAAAATATTTAATAAATAAAGTTAATTTTAAATAATAAAAAACCGTTTGATTTATGTGGATAAAAAAGGAGATCTTAAAAATAATTTTTTATGATAGTTACCCCAATTTTAAGCTTTGAAGCTTCTTTCAACAACTAACCAATGTATTTTGTTAAAAAGATTATTAAAAAAAAATATATATATATATATATGTATATATATATATATATATATATATATATATATATATATATATATATATATATATATATATATATATATATATATATGTATATATATATATATATATATATATATATATATATATATATATATATATATATATATATATATATTCTATATATATATATATATATATATATATATATATATATATATATATTTATATATATATATATATATATATATATATATATATATATATATAGATATATATATATAGATATATATATATGTATATATATATATATATATATATATATATATATATATATATATATATATATATAAATAAATTGTGTTCAAATTTGAGGTATATTTTTAAATCCTGTTGAAACCACGTATTCTGCACATCAATATAAAGTTGTTGGTTTGTGGTTTAATTGCTGTGAACGACGACAAATTGATGTCCTTGGTTCTTCATAAACACTTGTTGTAAAAGCTGCAATATTTTAACTTGAACGAAAACTACATATATAAATTGTGTACGACGTAATTCGTCGTGCCGTGAACGACGTACGAACGACGACAAATTGATGTCCTTGGCTCTTCAGCAACACTTGTTCTAAAAGCTGCAATATTTTAACTTGAACGACAACTACGATAATAAATTCTGCTTCTCTTATCTTAAACTGAACCAGTTTAATACCATGATTTATCAGACCATTTTCCCTACCGTATTTTGAAGTAAATTTTCTTCCAACTTCTGAAAAACTTTCACCATATTTAAAATATGTTTTAATAATGAAAACACGTTGTTCACTCATGTAGCGATTCATTTTAAATAACCGAAATGTTCGTACTTGTCATCTGTCAAATAACATGTGGTACTCTAGTACCAAAAATATAAATGGCGGAATATTTAAAAAGATACCTCAAATTTGAACACCCTTTATATATGTATATATATATATATATATATATATATATATATATATATATATATATATATATATATATATATATGTATATATAATATATAAATATATATATACATATATATACGTATATATATATATATATATATATATATATATATATATATATATATATATATATATATATATATATATATATATATATATATATAACTATATATATATATATATATATATATATATATATATATATTTATATATATATATATATATATATATATATATATATATATATATATATATATATATATATATATATATATATTATTTGTGAGGTTATATTACGGTAATAATAATATGTTACGGTAACATTATTATTTATTTGTAGATAACACGAAACTGTAATAAACCTGAAATTTACAAGCATACGAGTATATTTGCTAATGATAATGCTTATATCCCCAAATACTTAAGATTGCCTGCTCATTGACTTAAAAAAATATGCTGTATATTCGCCAACCATAAAATTTTTAATTGTTTCAAATTTTCAATAAAATTCAGTTTCAATTGATATATTGATAAACTGTGAGGACAATTGTTCGCAAAAGTCTTGATATGTTTGTGAAGCTTGCACCAAAGGTAATAAAATTGCCATGTTAAGTTCATATAGTCTTATTGGCAAACAATTTAATCGACGATCGGTCACTTTAATGTATTTGAAAGCGTTAGGTGCTACCGATGGATGCCACATAAAAATTGTTGTACCGACTGCGTTACACTGTCAATGTATAAATCATAAACTTGATTACATTATTAATTTAATGGCAGTATGTGATAATTTTGGTAAATTTATTAATATTTGATGTGCACACCCCCGGGTCCCGTACATTACGAAAAGGTCCTATGGAATAGTCAATTATATCGCAAACAAACATTCCCACCTCATGGATTTTTTCTATTAGGTGACGGTGGATTTAGTTGTTCATTATAGAACCGACAGCTAAGATTAGAGTTTTGAAGGAACAAAGTTTCTCAAATCGTCAAATAGCGGAAAAAAATGGTAGAGGAAAAACCGTTATTGGATCCTTAATCAATAATATTAAAAATTATGGTGAAAATAGAGAAGGACGCATTGCGGAGGCAACAACGCCTACGGATAAACGGGCGATCATTCGATCAGCTTCAAATTCATGCTTATCAGCGTAAAAAATAAGGCAGAAGCCGGAGTCAAAGCTAGCTTACCAACGGTTCGACGTGTGATTAACAATGCTACGCATCTTAAATTGAAAAAAACTCAAAAGAAACCTCCTTGTACTACCCTACATGTCATGAAAGCAAGAATGGAACCGGGTTCCATTTTCGGAGTTATGGGAATGAAACTTATACCCGTCAGAACCGTCCAAATTAATTTTTTTTTTTCGTTTATGTTAGTAATTTATTTTTATTTAATTTGTTTTTGATATTCAATTACATTTACTTCCTACGTATTTTAAACTGTATGTCATACAAATTGAAAAGTCGTCAAAAGTAACCTTCTAAACTGCCTTTTCACCAAGCATCTATGAGGA
Source organism: Tipula vernalis (assembly GCA_958295665.1). Classification (NCBI taxonomy): domain Eukaryota; kingdom Metazoa; phylum Arthropoda; class Insecta; order Diptera; family Tipulidae; genus Tipula; species Tipula vernalis. Next base: position 195,844,086 of record OY282560.1, on the reverse strand, counting down.
AACAGCATAAGCTGAAAAATTTGGAATGTTTAGTTTGAAAAATTTTCTGAGGCACATAGCATCAGTACAGTTAGAAACTTCATTCGCTGTTTTACAGCCTACTTCAATTTTAATTTTGAGGTATCATGGTTAAAATCGACTAGCTTTGGACATACTTCTAAAGGCGTTGCCCCATGCAAAACAGAAAACCGGTATTTCAAAATATTAAATCCTATTTATGGCAAAGTTGCTTCACTTTGAAATATGAAAATTATTAAGAAATAGTTAAATTCTATAAGCTCCATAAGCTTCCAGCTTCTCAAAATACTCCAATTTTATATTTTGCCGGACATCAAGCTAAAATTCGTCCGACAAAGTATAAAATTGGAGTTTATTGAATGAAATTAAATCAATTTTAATAAAATTGTCTAAGAATAAGGTTCGACCTATATTTAATAATTTTTTTGTTGAAAATGAAACAATTTTGTCAAAAATTGGATTTGACGGTTTGAAATGCCGGTTGCATGTGGCAATGCCTTAACGATGTAAACTAGATTTTGAACGTTTTCTAAAGTATTGAGATTCCATCAACAATCGGCATTATTAAATAAAAGCCAACTAGTTTTGCAGAAATCTAAAACTATTTAGTATTCAACATTAATTATTAAGAAATTCTTGAGGTGCGAGTACTTGAATTTAACGAATAACTATATAAACAACCAGCTGCAGATTAAATTGCTTTGTGTAATATGGGCAGATCAGACAATCCCTAAATCTCTTTTCATAACTTTAGCATTTTGTTTACATTAGCAAGTATTATGTATAATTCGGCGGAAAACTTATTTGCCAAATGTGGTATATTTAATACATTCGATCCTCTTTTGGAACAAAATGTGGTACAGTGGAAAATGTGGTACATTGTTTTTCGTTCGAGCAATGATCATATATATATATATATATATATATATATATATATGTATATATATAATTATATATATATATATATATAATATATATATATATATATATATATATACATATATATATATATATATATATATATATATATACATATATATATATATATATATATATATATATATATATATATATATATATATATATATATATATATATATATATACATATATACATATATATATATATATACTATAAATACTATAAATATATATATATATATACATATATATATATATATATATATATATATATATATATTATATATATATATATATATATATATATATATATATATATATATATATATATATATATATATATATATATATATATATATATATATATGTATATATATATTATATATATATATATAGATATACATATATATATATATATATATATATATATATATATATATATATATATATATATATATATATATATATATATATATATATATATATGTATATATATATATATATATATATATATATATATATATATATATATATATATATATATATATATATATATATCGAATAGTTGCCTTAGACTTTCACGTCGTCGGTTGTATATATTTTATTTTCTGCAATTTTTTCTTTCCTAATTTAAATTTTAAAATTAGAGGAAATGAAATTCCCCGAGTGGAATAAAACTAAGCCAAGCAATAGTGGCGGCATGAAAATTTTAATATTATTTTGTGTTATTTGTTGTATGGCAAAATGGGTTAAGTATTGGCAGTGGATGGTTTAGCAAGAAACAACAGCAGCAGCCACAGCTCCATTCCATTCGGTGAGAGGTACTGTTTATAACCTGGCGGAAGGCACAAAATCCACCGTAACTTATCGTTTGTGTTTGCAAGTTCCTCCATCGGAAGCCTCTCCAGATGGCGAATTGGGTAACGCCCGCCAGGCCCAAGGACATCAAATATTCGAGTTGGACCAAAACTAACCAGCAAAATTCAGAAGCGTCTGATTTTGTATAGGTTATTCGCAAATATTTTGGTATGCTCTATTGAAAATGAGCAAAACCTCAAAATGGAGTGTGTAGAGTTTCGCTGTGGAACTTAATATTAATGCCAACCACAGAAAAAAAAAATATATATTACACAAAAAAAAGTGCTAATTATTAAATCGGTTGGTCGTGATTTTTAAGCCGAAATCACTTTAGACTTGAATTTTGAGCATATAGTACATATTTGACAGTGAGGAAGAAGCATCACAGCGCTATACCATATTTGTTTTTTTATAATTTAAACAAACCAAAAATTAAAAAAAAAAAAATATAAAATTGTGAGTCGGTGGTTATTGTTTTGTGTTTTTACGGCGCTAATAAATTTTATTTTTAGTCGGTCGTCACTCTAAATAAAAATTCCAAAAAAACAAATAGTTTAAGCCAACAAAATTTGGTTATTATAACATTTTTCTTCTTGATCTATTCCCGTTGGTGGTAAGTGCGATATCCCGTAATGTGAGACACATTAATAATATTTTTTTTTGTAAACAAACATATATAGGTGGTGGTATGAAATTAAAACACCGTCCGTGAAAACTGTTTCATTTTTGGTCACGGATCTAAAAACCAATCAGTGGTCTGATTGTGTGTATCCACGGGCCACTACCAACGGGTAAATTTTTATTCATTTGGTGATAGGAATTGCAAAAGACGTGACATTCGTGAGCCGGTACTAATCCCCTTAAAACAGGGGCTTATAACTAAGCCTCTAAATATAGAGGCATATCTTCATATTACAGTGTGGTAACAGTGAAAATAATAACAAACAAAAAAAAAAAAAAAAAAAAAAAATAAAATAACACAGAATAAGAGTTATAATTATAGAATAGTGAAATTACAAGAAAATAACAGAAAAACAAATTAAATTTAAGTTCATATATAGGTTTAAGTTTACTTATAGTCAGTTATAGTGTGTAGTGTAAATTGAATTTATTCTTTTCGGAAATCCTCTAGTTAGGATAAATTAACGTAATTTTTTTACAGCCGACCACTAGGACACAACAAGGCCTTGGAGTGGACTTAACGGTAAGTTTTGTGTTTTTTTTTGTAATCGTTTTTTTTTGCTAATGAATCTATCTATTGCCTTTAGAAATAAATTAGGAAAATCACAAGAGATAAATTTAATCTGACTACTTACGCTAAATAACTTTATTTTTATATATGTATAAACAAACAAAATATGAAATTAATTAAAATGAAATTACATTAAATTTAATCAACAATTTTTGAAATGGAAAACTAATTTTTTTTATAAAGAGAGTATGATTCAGCATGGAGCGATGGTGGAATTTTTTTTCTTGTATCCGTTTTTTTTTTGGTGCGATTTTTTTTTTAGTCAACTGCGAGAAAGTTGTTCCAATCGAACCCCCCATTTTTAGACGAGCTTTTACCCGCAGCCAGCGCACCAACCTGGGAACAACGGCAGTAAGCACTACAAGTGTACCTAAAGTATAGTAAATTTTTAAGTCTATATAAATAAATAAATAAATAAATATATATATATATATATATATATATATATATATATATATATATATATATATATATATATAAATATATACATATATATATATATATATATATATATATATATATATATATATATATATATATATATATATATATATATATATATATATATATATATATATATATATATGTATATATATATATATATATATATATATATATATATATATATATATAAACCTTGCCTTACAAATCAATAATTTAATAACAATAATAAACATAAAATACCTGCATAAACATTGTTTTAACTTAAAAGTAAATGTTTGGCCATATACTCATAATCAATCAATCATTAATTGCAGCTGGTTCTTTACAAAAAAAAATCATGGTTTATTGATTGACTGATTACGGTTATAATTTAAATTAGGTGTAGTTTTAAGATTCTCCTTATAAGTGGCAAAGGCAGAAAATTTAGGTATATCAAATGACTGTACTTTTGTGTACTGTTTCTTTATTGTACTAGTGTAAGGCCTTCGTCCAGACCTTAAAATTCTACAGTTGTCTGTTAGAAATTCTCGAAGTTGTAAGCACGTCGGTGTCTCTCAAGAGTTTTCTCTCATTCCTTTTTAAAGTTAGTTGTTAATTTCTAACTCCTCTAACATCATGTCCATACTAGCTTCTGATGAAGTGACGTTACTAATGGTGAAATTCAGGAGTTGCGATAGTTCCCCGAAAGATTGAGAATCTGATTAATGTGTTCTTCAGTCATTAACCTATTCGAATCAAAACATCGACAAAAGTCTGCTCAAGCCTTTTGGTATGCGGCAGCTGAAAATGTTATGTGGTCTATGTATTTACGTGCTTCACCCTTTAATTTGATAACGGGATAAAGGTAATCCAATCACTCAATTTGCCATCGAAAATTATTGGAACCTAAATTGGTTTATAATATTGAGTTGGAACTTCTGTATTATTAATACGAAACTCAGGCTTAGCCTCATCTTTCGTAGAATTGCTAAACATTGAAATAGAATCTAATAAGGAATTGACCGATGACCTTGTAAGTCAAGCGACGTAACTCTCATACGATCCGACACAAACATTCCAATATCGCTCCCTTCTGGTTCATTAAACGTTTTCTTTTTTCCACGAGTCATTGTTAGTCCGTTTACTTTAGTATTTTACGAACAAACAATACGTAGATTGAAATATAACGGTACACAAATTTAACGGTTTAAATTATTGGCGTAATTATTGTATTAACGCTATTAATAATAAAATTGGGCACAATAAAACGGCTTAAAGCCGTTGATTTTACGCTGATTCAGTTAATATTCTTCGTTTGCTAACTGTACTTAATGTTGGATAACGGATGATTAATTAGTGTGCGTTCTAATTCAATATTGAATACTGTTTGAATACATGTGTTTTAAAATAATCGAATAACGGTTGATCACGATTTTGTAACTATATAAATGGATTATAGTTGATCTTATCGGCAAAATATTTTCTGGTTTCTGGTAAATTAAATTTTTTACTGGGTATTAATCTCTGGTTCCAGTGTTAAATTCGAATCGAAGGACCGAAAATGGTTCAGACATGGGTTTGGTTGGTCTGTACTTTAACGCGGCGATCTATTCAAGAATTAAGAAACACATAAATTTTCAAATTGTAGTTTTATTTTTACACAATTATCATTTTGTATAATATTATGCTTGTCGCACGAATAAAATACTCAGAATTGTTTATTTTAATATATAATTTATTTATGTTGTTATAGCAAGAACTGTACACAGAATAATGAGTAAAGAAGAAGTAAAAAAAAACGTTATACAAAAAAAAGAAAGGGGAAAACTCAAATACGACGTGGTGTGGCCAGATATATAGGTACGGGTGCGTTCTATTGCAAGTTAGTAGGTGCGTTCCGTAAACATCATTTACTTCCTCATTCGGATTCGGGGTGTTCGATCTGATACACAATTAAAAACTAATTTGAGGATTTTAAACATTCATTCGGTTTTTATCAATTAAAAATTATTATGTTATTTATTTATTTCCCGTCGCCATCGAGACTTGCTTCTTACGATAATTTCTCTTCTTAATTTTTCTTTTTCAACATAAAAAAAATTAAAAACTCGTTTAAATAAAAAAAACGAGTTTTCTCATTCTCTCTTCTATTTTCTATTTTTCTCGTTGTCAAATTGCTCTTTGTTGGAGTTACCTGATTTACATAATTAGACAACATAAGTGACATAACAATTAACGCAACGTAAGTTGCTTAACAATACTAATTTCTACAAAAAAAAAAAAAATGATCGCATCGTTTCTTAGTTTAACTCAAAATTAAAGGGTGGAAACAGAAAATTTAATTTTGAAAATTAAGAACGCGTTGTGGTGTTTTTTTGTACAATGAATATTTTCGGTCTTTGAGCCTATAACACATACATTATACAAAAAGTGCTAACGGAATAAATTTAAAAAAAAAAATGTCTTCTTTTGAACCACTTTTTAAATCACTAATCAAATTTATTCAAATAATAATTTATGTGTTTGTGTCAATATTTTTAATCAAAAATAAAATAATTTTTTTCATTTCAGATAATATTCGATGGATTTAATGTTGGCCGATTTGATGAAGGCCTAATAGATACAGATGGTGAAATTGAGTCTAGTTTAAGTCCTGTAGGTGAATTGCCAGGATGTCCGGAAGGTTTTATGCAGGTATGTTGTGTACTTATATATACGTATATTTTCTTATTGTTAACAATACAAATATTTATTGTTTATTATTTTGGCGTAGCAATCATCATTTATAATAATGTGTTATAATGATAATTGATGACCTCTGAACAAATATTTCAAAATATAATGAGGAATCATTAATCTAAATAAGAGCCGAAACTGAAAACAGAATAAAGGAAACCCACAAAAAAATAAGAAAATCACCATTACATGGGCAAGAAAAAACTCGACTTTTTTTTTCTGCACGTACATATAAAACAAGGTCATATATGTATGTTGGTTCGGCCAATGTATTCTATTGATTTTCTTTTGTGTTAAAAAGATGTTCACATTAGATAAGAAAAATTTTGTTTTAAAGATTATTTCGTTGATTTGTTATAAACTTTGAATAGTAACAAGTTTTATCGTTGTATCGTGTTGAAAAGTTGTTGATATACTGGAATTTCTCAATTAATCAACCTTCCTTATTATTTATTTCAGTTTCATATGGCTTTCCTTTATTCCATAAAATATTTTCTTCACCCCAAATTAAAAATAATTATTAAAACTAGTTACAAAATAATTCTATAAAAATAAGATTAATGTTTTAATTTAATTCTAAACAAAACATCAAAAAAAAAACTACAAATTGAATCCCTAAAAAAATAAGAAATACACAAAACAAAATTTCGTAATTTCTTATTATGAACATTCAAAGAAAAAAACATTTTTATAAAATTAAATAACTTTTTAATTATAATTAAAAATTGTACGTTAAACTTTCATCCTATTGTTGTTTTCCTTCGAAAGACTTTATAAAATATAAATTAAAAATCATTCTTGATAAACAATATAACATTGCGGTTGCTTCCTTATTTGTTTCTACAATTCATTCGTTCATTTCTCTACGTTTTAATTAACAAATTTTGGAAAAATTAAAAAAATCTTCAAGACCGATAATTGTAAAGTAGAAGTAAGAAACTTCCACAGAAAAATAATAATTAAGAAAAACAATCACTAATTGTTGTACCGGGTGATGTTTTTATACACTTAAATATCTCGGAAAATATAGATCAAAATTTAATTATTCCGTGGGGGAAATACATTAGTATTAAAATTAGTATCTCCCCATCCTCCTTGTAGGTGGGACGCGGGGTAACTTTGAAACTAAAATATGAACCCCTATTTTTTATTGCCGATATGGATTCTACGGCTAAAAATACGTAGGATTTGACTGAAACATATTTTTCGATTCATGATAGATGGCGCTGTAATCGACGATATTCAATGTTTTTCGATTTTTCCTACATAAGAACCTACGCAAACGAACGTAAATACTCAAAGTTAGTCTTCAACAATTTGTATTTCTTAAATTTTCAATTACTGAAAATGGCTTCTCTTTATCGTTACCCTATCGTCATAGTGACGAATATCAGCGCCATCTATCATCAATCGAAAAAAAATGTTTCAGCCAAATCATACGTATTTTTAGCAGTAGAATCCGATTCTGCAATAAAAAATAGGGATTCATATTTATGTTTCAAAGTTACCCCCGCCCCGCCTACAAGGAGGAGGATGGGGGTACTAATTTGAACATTAATGTATTTCCCCCACGGAATAATTAAATTTTGATCTTTACCATTTATTTTTGTAGAGTTCTTATTTTCCGAGATATTTGAGTGTATCAGGTTAAAAAAATCACCCGGTATATTGTAATCGTAATTACTACAATAAATGAAACACCCGCTTCAAGTATCAGAACAAGACTAAAGTTTTTTATAGTTACAAAAGGCTTAAGTTTAAACAAAACCGTTTAATAGTGCAATGTTTCAGGAGGACTTCGTATTCTGGCTGAACGTCTTAATTCCACTTGTGTGATTGCTTAGAGAGGGATTGTCTTCTCTATTGACTGCGTAATTTTCAGTTGGTAGTATAGATTTTCTGGTACTGGTTGGTTGTTGCAATTCCGATGTTATTTTTCATTCTCTTAAGAGGGTTGTAGTACCGTAGATGAATTCATAGGGGAAGGCTGTTAATAGTTAACCGTTCCACCAGGCTAAGCACGTGAACGTAATTGTAGCTGACTCCCAAAATGGTTTTGTTAAGCTTTACGCAAAAGGGGTATTTAGATTCGAATATTTTTGAGGGAAATGTCAAATTTGTTGAACCGGATACGAACGCAACTTACTTCAGTCTTAATAACGTTCTAGGCGAATACTTAAGTGCAAATTCCGCCGGACTTTTTGAAGTACTCGGTGAAGGTGTGGTGCGGCATATAAACAAGAAACTCTGAACGTATTTCTTCAAATCGGCTTTAGTCCCCATGACTTCTTGAAGTTTTGCTTTACGGTTTTAACCGATTGTTCTACAATTACGTTATCTTGTGATAAGTGTGGTGGCCTCTTCATTGGCTCAATTACATTACAGCTTAAAAACTTTAAAAATCGTTCGGACGAAAACGACGGACCATTGTCTGTTATTAATTGATCTGCTGCTTTAGATTCTATTAGGTACAAATCAATCCACTTGTAGTATCATTGAAGTTATGGCTATTGATGCCGGAATCCACTGTATGGTGGGTGTGTTGTGTATGAAGCGAGTGCGCTTAACGGTGTATTAACGTGCTTTATGTAACGTGGTGTTGTTCCATATTTGAGGTTAAATCTGACTCCATTATATATAAAAAACGTGCTGTGATGAAAGTGCGTGTACCGTTGTTTAGGGGACTATCAAAGCAACCGTATGAACTGCTATGCTATATATTTATAAACTGGAGGGTTATATTGATGCACAGATTAAACGTTTTATACGGGAACACGTTTTCCGCTGTTTGATTAACACAAAAAATCACACGCACTGTATGCAATTGTATTAACAAACTTTATTATTTTTTAAGTTTAATGGTTTGAATTTAATACAAAATTTTATTTACAGAAATTTAATGTAAAGTTTACATATGTTATGTAATTAATTTAATGAGAAAAATGACTGCCAAAAATGGCGTCGGTTTGCTTAATTTTTGTCTTCTTTTCGAGAGTTACAGAAGAATTAATTTTTGTTTTTATAAAAATAAATAAAATCGTTTTTGACAGGAAAAGAAAAAGGTATTAAAATAAATATTACCAGATGAAATAGTTTTCGGTATTGTTGACATTGACATTTTAACATATAAGCAACCAATTTAGAATTTGGTACGCTACAAAGTAGAAAAAACCTGCATGCTGTCTGGTAGAAGGACGTTGTAAATTTGGCCAGCCTAAGTAGGTTCCGTCCATTTTGTTGTTTGTATGGAAGCGTTGGCACTTCTCACATTCACGCACCAATTCCTCGATTTCTTGATCTAGACCTGGCCACCATATCGTAGACCTAGCCAATAGTTTCATCTTGACCATGCCAGGGAGGTTTTCGTGTAGAACTTTCAATACATAATGTCTAAGAGCAGTCGGTGTGATAACTCGGCTACTCCAAACAATATATCCGTTTTCTATTGTCAGTTCGAAACGTCGAACAAGGTATGGTTTCAAATGAGGATCTTTAAAAGAATTAGACCAACCATTAGTTATTGTTGTTACCAGTCTCGACATTAATGGGTCAGAATTAGTGTTTTTGGCAACATCTTCCGCTGATATAGGAAATTCATCACAGTCCGTGAACAGATTAATAAAACTAGTTGTAACGTCGATGCTTTGTGTAGATGGCAGGTCTAAACGCGACAACGCGCCAGCTACTGAATTTTCTCGGCCTCGTTTATAACTAATGGAGTAGTTAGATGCCGATAAAATTATAGCCCAACAATCTAACCTGGATGCAGCTGTTATTGAAATGTCTTTCCTTGGTTGAAAATACTAATCAAAGGCTGATGATCAGTATAAATTAAAAAGAACCTGCCAAGTAGAAATTTATTAAATTTTTTTAAGCCAAAAATTATATGTACTTAACGCCTCTTTTTCCAGTTGCGAATATTTTCGCTCAGCTTCCGACAACGTTGCTTAAGCGAATATCACGGGCTGCTCTACTTTGTTACATCTGTAGAACTTGCGTCACATGACAGGAACAGTTGCTTTATAGGGTCATGATGTACCAATAAACTAATTTCAAAGAAAATTGCTTTCGTTCGTGGTTGCATTGGTGCAAAGTTTCTATAATAATTGACCAATCCCGCTTCTTCGATGGCACACCACTTTTTTCGGGCACGGTTACACTCCGTTTTTGTGGATCACATGATTTAAATATTTCACACTAGGCTGATAGGATAAACACTTGTACGTTAAATTTTGAAAAACCCTTCAAGATCTTTTCCGTATTAGCAGCACATTCCTCCATAGTAAAACCCGTTATTATTACGTCATCTAAGTATTAAAACGTTCGAGGTACTCCGTTTAAAATTTGGTCTATTGTGCGCTGGAAAATAGCAGGAGCCGATGATATGCCATATATGTCATATCCCAGAAGTGTGTTGATTTTAAATAACAGTTTCGATTTTTCATAAATCTCCAATTGCTGGTAAGCTCTGGACAGATCTTTGGGCTGTAAATCTATGGCCTCCCGTTGAACTAGCTATAATGTCATCACATTGGGGTAATGGATACGAGTTATTATTTATAACCCGATTAACTATTGTTTTCAAAGCAACACAAATACGTAAACGGCCGTCTTTCTTCAACGTTGTAACAATTGGACTCGCCCACTCACTTATATTTAAAGGGAATATTGTACCATTAGCTTGAATTTTGCGAAGTTTCTCGTCCTCTTTTGATCGGGGTAAATATGATACAGTATACGGCTTGCAGAACAATGGCATCCAATTCACGAGTCTACAAGTACTTGAACGTCATTATTGTGAGTTGACTGTGCATCCTTAATGGTGCATAGAAAGATTTTGGATGCACGAAGTCGTATACCGGTCAGGTTCGGTGACGGCTTTTACCCGAACTCGGCAAGCGCTGTCTTGTGTCTGACAAGATCCAGATGGCGTGGTCTCGAAAAAGGCAGTCGGCCTTCGTGTAGATATGATGAACCACACTGTGTTTTGCTGAACGGTTATAATCAGGTTCTTCGGTTAAAGAGGGGAACATCTTCGAAATTTCATTTTGTTATAAGATCCAGGTATCGCACAGACTAGTAAGCCTCCGAGGGTTTTCTTTCACCCAATTCCGCTCAATCAACCAATATTTCGGGAAGACGTCCCGCTTATGAAGTGTTCCAGTTAGTCTGTCTTCGTTTGAGTGTTTCGTATTTGCTTTTTGATGGAGGGTTTTTTACAATCTCCAAAACACTCACGCACACTTCACGTGGAAGTTCGCCAATCACGTGAAAAAGTTTAGTAATTCCAAAACTGACCGACTGAGATTGTTATATAGTCTCACTAGAATCAGCAATGTCCTCGACTATGCGGAACATAGAGGGTTTGGAATTCTGTTCAAACCAGTTGCATAATTCTATCCACTTGGCTTACGAGAATAGCTGCCCGGTTAAGCGATGAAAGCCCACTAAAATGGTGCCTTGGTGGAACGGGCCGCTGAGTAAGCTGAAGATAAAATCGAGAAGGTTATTCAACAAGGCAATACAAACAGGTGAATGGGGCGAGTAAAGGATGGAGTTAACGGAATACTACAATCTTCAATTAGGAAGATCAAATAGGGCTACCTGAAAGAGCTTCTGTGAGGGAATCATGAATTGCCCTCTGCAGCTCGCCTACAGAAAGTACTTTCTAGGGATCACCCAAATGGTTTAGGGCTTCTTCAGAAACAAAATGGGAGATTCACTGAAAACTGGAAAGAAACATTGGAGGTACTATTAGATACCCACTTTCCGGATTCAATAGTGGTAGGATCCGTAGAGGACCCGCATGACACTTCAAGTGAGGTAGCCTATGCACTGGAGGAGATAGTATCTTTCCGGCTTTAATTAAAAAAAGGTTTGGAGGAAATACTCACCAGCTTGGTCCAGAAGTTTCGGCCAAGTTATGTTTTTAACTGTAATCCAAAGCTATGGAGGAAAGTAAATGTAGTCTTTATACCAACGGGCTGGGGTCGTTCGGACACCTAGCCCAAGGCCCAAGTCATGATATTTAAAAGAACAGTGGCATTTAAGAAAATTACCCTTGGCGGCTTTGTAGACATTGAGAGATTTTTGATAATATGGATTGATAGAGAGGGTAGCAATGGAGAAGGGTTTCACTCCATGCTGGTTATTGAGTAACCATGGGTTTCATATCCAGGTCTATGCGGATGATGTCGCTATCATAGTTAGAGGCATGTTTAATGGGGTCATCTCTGATCTCATGCAAAATGCACTCGATTTAATATGGCAGTGGTGTGACCAGGAAAGACTTAGTGTCAATCAAAACAAATCTGTCATTGTTCCTTTTACGAGTAGGAAAAAGCTCTCGCTTATAGCTCTCTCGTTAAACGGTACTATTGTTCCTTTTTCCAGAAAGGTTAAAAATGTAGGGGTCATCATACATCAAAAACTGAACTGGAAAAAACATTTACTGAATGTTCAAAATACAGCCACCAAGGCTGGTACAACCGGTGGTATAGTTGCCTAAAACTGAACAGAGGACGCAGCAATGGAAGCACTCCTAGGACTATCTCCGTCGTACCTAAGTGAAAGAAAAAGGATGTTGCTATTATGGCCCTTAAGATGCAGGCGGAGGAAAATAACAAACCAGGCCATATGGTGGATCATCAGGAAATCCTTAAGGAATTTCCATAGGAATATCTTCCGACTGTATGCCAATCAAACTGGACTTTTATAAACCAATTTGTGTTAGGTTACCTAACCGGGAAACATAGAGAACAGGGGGACCTTCGTTTGAGCGAGAGTCAATGGTATGGTTTGCATCGATTAGGCCTTTTGCTATGATAGGCACAGCAAATGCCCTAAACGATACAAAGGTGAATATTTTATTAGACAGCTAAACGACCTTAAAAGCTCTTAAATCTTGCACAATTGAGTTAAGGCTGGTTTATCTGAAGATGGTTAAGCATTTGGCAAGCTCAAATAAGGCAACACTTGTTTGGATGCCAAGGCCCACTGAGAAATGAGGCAGCTTATGGCCTCGTCGGCTGACTCAGCCATCCACTGTTCAAAATCACAAAATGGCTGCTGTATCACGAAATTATGCTTCTCCGGATGAAGTTCGTAGCTCGTTCTTTTCTTACAGACATATAACTGCTCCTCAAATTAATTATTATTAAGTTTATTTTGATTGACGGCGTGCACGAAACCCGTACATTTTCTTTAATTGCAATATCGGTAGCGCCACAGATAGCAATACACTAATTGTCGCTAACTTTATTAACAGTGTAGTTGACTAATCACCAAAACTTTAATTGCACTTTATTAAACGTTCGGTTTGCTTGCCTGTACATAATAGAATAGTAGGTTTTTTTACAAATTATCATTTGCGTTATGCACACAGATACGCATTACTTACCTTTGGAACAGTTTATTACATGTATTAATGTTTCTTTACACAACAAAATTTAGAATAATTTATCCCACAGTCTTAATTTGTAAATATTACAGTTCATTTTATCAAAATTATTGCTGGCTACTTAGAAGGGTCACAGATTTTCATTCATATTATTATGTGAGTACTCGTCAACTTTATAATTACTGACGTAGAAAACATTAAGATACACTTCTTCATCAGGGTTTGATAATTTAAGTCCAACTCGTAATCAGTCAACAAAGGCTTCCCATTCGGTAATGCTAAACGAAACACTGTTAAAGTTAGCCGAAAGTAAAAAAGTCGATAACGTAGATTATGTTATTAACATTCACAATTTGGTGGTTATCAGCCGAAAGTAAATAGGATATATGGATTGAAAGAAAAACATTTCTAAATAGTCTTACGTGGAAAATTTTGTTTAACCTAGTCATGGAAAATATCGGAAAATCAGAAGAATCCACAAAATTGGAATAAAATCAGCCTCTAAAGTGTTATGTCTGGAGATGGATTGCATTGATGTGACTTATCATTAGCTATCGTAGGAAAAAAATTCAGTTCAAGTTTCCCGTGGGAAATCTCGGAAAATTTGAAAAAGTTGCCAGTTGAAAGTAAAAACGACTGTATAAAATCAGCCTGTAAATTGTTACACCTGCAGATGGATTGCATTGATGTGGCTTATCAATAGCTATCGCAGCAAAAAAATATAGTTCAAGTTTCCCGTGGGAAATCTCGGAAAATTCAATTTTGCGAAAATCATTAGAAAATTGGTATAAAATCAGCCTTTAGAGTGTTATGACTGGAGATCGATTACATCATTAGCTATCGTAGGAAAAAAATTCAGTTCAAGTTTCCCGTGGGAAATCTCGGAAAATTTGAAAAAGTTGCCAGCCGAAAGTAAGAATCGACTGTATAAAATCAGCCCCTCAAGTGTTATGTCTGGAGATTGATTGCATTGATGTGACTTATCATTAGTTATCGTAGGAAAAAAATTCAGTTCAAGTTTCCCGTGGGAAATCTCGGAAAATTCGATTATCCAAAAATCATTAGAAGATTTGTATAAGAAAAACCTGTAAATTGTTACATCTGGAGATCGATTGCATTGATGAGACTTATCAACAGTGACTTATCGTAGGATAAACCTTCAGTTCAAGTTTCCCCTAGGAAATCTCAGCAAATTCGATTATTCAAAAATCATTAGAAAATTTGTATAAAATCCGCCTTTGTAATGATACGCACATCGGTGAATCAATAATGCTATATTTCAGTGCTACCAACCTAACATACATATGTATATATAGTATAACATCAGTAATCATCATTTACATTACATCTCCCTTTTTATATAAGATTATGAACTTACAGCTTACAATTCAAAATAAAGCAGCATACTTACATATATGTAATAGTTTGATATGCCTAAACATTAATTAATAATTTCAATTTCTTACTCTACTACCCTTTATAATATCAACAAGAAAAAACTAAGACATCAATCGTTATTTCCCAATACGAATACAATTCAATAATAACGAAAGGATTGAAATTTTAAATTATTGTGGAAATTATAAGTCTAGTCTATTTATTGGCTTAACCAATCTACCGGATCTAGTTGTCTTCGAAATGTTTGAACTTGATGGGATATTAATATTTTCGGGTATTTCCTTGTTACCAGCATTAGTAATTGCTTCCGAATGTGATGACGTAGGAACCTCTGTATTATTTACTTGTGCAGTTTGATTTAAATTCGTTTCAGTGACCGTTTCATCAAAATCTAATAAAGCTTTACCGGGAAAGTCTGCTTTTGTTTTATTGATGTATGCATAATTTCGTCGCAAGTTTTGTCCTTGATTAGTTTGAATTATAAGTGATCGCGGATTTCTTGATACATCAGTTACTTTTGCTCCAACCCACTCACGATGATTAACTTGAACTCTGACGTTATCGCCTTTAGTTGGTAAGTCACTGCGTTTTTTCGAATGTTTATCTGCGTACAATTTTTGTTTCACTCTGTTTTCTTTAATGTGTTGTGATACCTCGTTGAATACTTTTGGCTTAAGTAACTCTTTGTCATATATTAACTGAGAGTTAGTAATTCGACTTTGCAATTTTTGATTTGGCGAAATATTACCCAAACCAGGCGTATTGCGATGATTCAATAGTGCGATATATATATATATATATATATATATATATATATATATATATATATATATATATATATATATATATATATATATATATCAGTATTATCCATGATACACTTTTTTATCATATTTTTCGCAGTTTGGATATATCGTTCTGCTAATCCATTTGCTCGAGGAAAACCTGGACTCGAAGTACGATGTTCGAACTTCCAATTTCGAACGTCCCATTCAACAATTTCTGGTGCTCCATGTACTGAGAAAATACGTTTTAAAAATGTTATCACTTCTCCTGATGTGGAATTATTCAGTTTTTCTACGTCGAAGAACCCGGAATAACTATCTAAACCAGGAAATCAGGAAGGTAGAACCTCTTTTGACATTATTAGCTCCTTAATATTTCTTTTTTGTATTTTTTGACATGTTAAACGCTTTTCAACATAGTTCTTGATGTCATTGTTCATGCCATACCAGTACAGAGATTGTCTGGCTCTGCTTTGACAAGATTATATACCTGTATGACCTTGGTGGATACAACTTAACAATCTGTTAATTTGACCGTGTGGCACGGTTTGTGACCTTTGAAAATAAGTCCTTTATAAGTGGATAATTCTTCTCTGAAATTCCAATATTTCTGTACTTCTTTTCCGATTGTGTTTCGATGTTCTAAAATCGGCCAACCAGTTGTAATTGTAACTTCTAAAATCCGTTGAAGTCTTGGAGTTGCACTATGGATCGATTTCTTGAAGATCGACTCCAAAGGTGTATGGTCTGTTTCGATGGTTAACCGTTTACCATACACATACTCATGAAATTTATTGCACCCGATTTTGATCGCTAGCGCTACTTTTTCAATTTGTGGACACAGTTGTTGACATTTTCTTAAAGCCTTTGTTGCATATGCTATAGGACATCCAAATTGAATCAGAGCAGCCCCCACAGCTTTTGAACTAGCATCTACTGTTAGTAAGACATCGTTATTTACATTGTAATAGGCGAGTACCGGTGATGTTTTCAATAGTATTTTGATTTTTTCAAAAGCGCTTGTATGATGTGCTTCCCAATTCCAAACAACCTCTTTGCTTAGTAGTTCTCGTAATGGTTCAGTTATTGATGACAAATTAGGAATAAATTTATGGAGGTATGTTACCATTCCCAATATTCTTTGCAATTCTTCCTTATTTGTTGGTTGTTTCAATCTATTTATGGCCTCGACCTTATCCGGATCAGCTTCGATACCATTAGCCGTTAAAATATGGCCTAAAAACTTGATGGACTCTTTTTTAAACTGGCATTTGTCTTTATTTAATACTATACCAGCTGTTTTAAATTTTTCAAACACTTTTAGCGTTATCTCATCTAGTTTTTCTTCCAACGTAGCGTAAATGAGAAGGTCGTCCATAGAGCACTCGACGTTCTCGATATCTTGAAGTAACGATGACATCATCTCTTGGAACACCTCATTTGCGGATGAAAGACCAAAAGGCAATCTTGTACAGCAATATCTACCCCATGGCGTTGCAAAGGTTAAGTATTTCTCCGTCCTTACGAGTATGCTTACCTTTATTTGCCTAAAACCTTTGTTGCAATCTAGCTTGGTAAACAATTTTGCGCCATATATTTTTGCTGCGATTTCTTCTAACGTATTTAGAGGATAGTGGCGTCGTGTAATACATTTGTTCACATCAGTCGGATCAATGCATATTCGAATTTTTTTATTCTTTTTAACCACGACCATTGGGCTGACTACTGGAGTAGTCTCTGTCATTTTTTTGATTTCACCCATTTTTTCCATTTTTATCAGTTCCTGTTTTACTTCCTCTTTAATTGCTAGTGGAACTTTCCGTGCTGGTTTAATGTCGAATGATGGATTGTCTATGAGATCTATGTCGTACTCAAAGTTTTTAACGCATCCGAGACCTTGATATAGGTCGGGTAATTTCACTTCATTTATTTGACTTATGAAATTTAGTTTCTTAGCACTGTCATATCCAATTATAGTAATCATTAGCTTATGAACTATTTTGAAAGTTACTGGATGCTGGTTTGTCCCATTCGAGCAGATTGTTGTGATTTCACCAAGCACTTGCATTTTGAGATCCGTAAAAGACACAATATATTTAGTTTCGCTGGAATTAATTTGTATTTTTATCGGTGTGAAGTTTCTGACAAAATTTTCTGACGAAATTTGTCAAAGAAATTATTGAAGAAAGTGTACAATTTTTTAACAGTGTAATTCAATAAAAAAAAAATTGAAACGAAATATTACGTGGATAATGATAAAATAACAAATAAAATTAAAACAAACATCACAAGAATTTAGGTTGCACTTACAAATCTTAAATAAATTCAAATGGCAAGTTAAGATTAATTGTCAAAATTCACACGTTTTTTTGGCGAAAATGTTGTTTAATTAATTTTGTCAGTGGCGATCCTAGAGTTTTCCGACATATCACATGATATGCATTAAATAGCTCAGGCTATAAGCTATCGATATGATACAGTTAAATTAATGGCTAGTGGAGAACACTATGAATTGACAAGCTCTGAAGTGCCAAGATAGTCAAAATTCACACGCGTTTTGGTGAAAATGTTGTTCAATTAATTTTGTCAGGGCGATCCTAGAGTTTTCCGACATATCACATCATATGCATTAAATAGCTCTTGCTATAAGCTATCGATATGATATGGTCGAATTAATGGCTAGTGGGGAACACTATGAATTGACAAGCTCTGAAGTGCCAAGATAGTCAAAATTCACACGTGTTTTGGTGAAAATTTTGTTCAATTAATTTTGTCAGGGCGATCCTAGAGTTTTCCGACATATTACATCATATGCATTAAATAGCTCAGGCTATAAGCTATCGATATGATACGGTCGAATTAATGGCTAGTGGGGAACACTATGAATTTTGACTATCTTGGCACTTCAGAGCTTGTCAATTCCTAGTGTTCCCCACTAGCCATTTATTTGACTGTATCATATCGATAGCTTATAGCATGAGCTATTTAATGCATATCATGTGATATGTCGGAAAACTCTAGGATCGCCCTTACAAAATTAATTGAACAACATTTTCACCAAAACACGTGTGAGTTTTGACTATCTTGGCACTTCAGAGCTTGTCAATTCATAGTGTTCCCCACTAGCCATTAATTCTACTGTATCATATCGATAGCTTATAGCCTGAGCTATTTATTGCATATCATGTGATATGTCGGAAAACTCTAGGATCGCCCTGACAAAATTAATTGAACAACATTTTCACCAAATCACGTGTGAATTTCGAAAATCTTAACTAATCAATTGATTTTATTGAAGATTTCTAGTTGCAATTAAATTTTTGTGTTGTTTTTTATATATTAATAATTATTTAATTATTATCCACGTAATATTTCGTTTCAATTTTTTTTTTATTGAACTACACCGTAAAAAAAATATGTACACTTTCTTCAATATTCTTTTTGACCAATTTTGTCAGAAACTTCACACCGATGTATTTTTAACGATTTTGCTTGATTTTCAGCCATTACATTGCATCTTGCACCAGTGTCGATTTTGACTTTAGTATTTTTACTATTAATCGTAATATTTTCAATCCAATCACTCTCAGATTGAATATTGTCCAATATTGAACATACGAGAAGTTCCTCCTAATCACTACTAGCTTCGGCAATGGCATTAACTTTGTTATTTTTAGTTTTGGACTTCATTATTGCAATTTTTTGTTTAGAGGTTCTACACATCTTATTTGTGTGTCCCTTGATTTGACACTTCGTACAAATTTCTTTGAATGCTGGGCATTTACCTTTCCCGTGATTTGAATCGCATCTCTTGCAATAGATTGTGTTTATTTGTGATTTGGTCTTCTCATTGTCATTGCTCTTCTGCCATTTTTAAGATTTCATTATATTAACAGCTAATGTATCTGTTTTTGATTCCATTATTTTTACTTGCATTTGTGCCTGTTCAGCAGCTCTGCAACAATTTACTGCTTTATTTAAATCTAATTTATCCGCCGCGAGTAACTTTTGTCGTAATTGATTATCACTATTGCTAATCTACTGAAGTCACAATTTTTAGACTGTTTTAAGATTTTATTTAAAAAATTATCAAATGATTCACCTGATTCTTGTCGCATATTGTTGAACGTATATCTTTCGAACATAATGTTTTTGTTTGGAACAAAATATTCCGTTAACTTTTTTTTTAGTACGGCTAAATCGTTTTGTTCATCCTTTGACAATTTAAGGTTATTATAAATTGCGATTATATCAGGTCCTAAGCTGACCATAAACGTAGCACATTGTATTGTCGGTGATTTTTTTGACAATTCTGTTGCTACCATTGCTTCCATGAATTTGAGGCGTCACCGCTTGTGATAATAAAATTTTTTGGTGGTTTTATTTCAGCCATCTTGTCATAGATTTTATCTATCACTTTTTAATGTTTTGTTGATTTTTATCAATTTTTTTTTTTTTTTTTGCTTACGTTTTCGTATTTCGGTGGTATTTTACTTTACTTTTTACTTTATTATTTTATTATTATTCGCTTTTAATTAGTTATCACATTTTTTTCTCGTTAAAACAATAATCCCACTTCTGACAAATGATACGCACGTTGGTGAATCAATAATGCTTTATTTCAGTGCTACCAACCTAACATACATATGTATATATAGTATAACATCAGTAATCATCATTTACGTTACAGCCTTTAGAGTGTTATATCTGGAGATTGATTGCATTAATGTGAATTGTCTAAGGCTACTGCAAGAAAAAAATTTAGTTCAAGTTTCCCGTGGAAAATCTCGGAAAATTCAATTTTGCGAAAATCATTAGAAAATTGGTATTAAATCAGCCTCTATAGTGTTATGTCTGGAGATCGATTGCATTGATGTGACTTGTCAATAGCTATCGCAGGAAAAAACTTCACTTCAAGTTTCCCTTGGGAAATCTCGGAAAATTTGAAAAAGTTGCCATCCGAAAGTAAGAAACGACTGTATAAAATCAGCCACTTAAGTGTTATGTCTGGAAATGGATGCAATGAACTGAAGTTTTTTCCTGCGATAGCTATTGATAAGTCACATCAATGCAATCCTTGATAAGTCACATCAATGCAACACTTCTTCATCAGGGTTTGATAATTTAAGTCCAACTCGTAATTATTCAACAAAGGATTCCCATTCGGTAATGCTAAACGAGACACTGTTAAAGTTAGCCGAAAGTAAAAAAGTCGATAACGTAGATTATGTTATTAACATTCACAATTTGGTGGTTATCAGCCGAAAGTAAATAGTATATATTGATTGAAAGAAAAAAAATTCTAAATAGTCTTACGTGGAAAACTTTCTTTAACCTAGTCATGGAAAATATCGGAAAATCAGAAGAATCCACAAAATTGGAATAAAATCAGCCTCTAGATTGTTATGTCTGGAGGTCGATTGCATTGATGTGACTTATCATTAGCTATCGTAGGGAAAAAATTCAGTTCATGTTTCCCATGGGAAATCTCGTAAAATTTGAAAAAAGTTCCAGCCGAAAGTAAGAAACGAATGTATAAAATCAGCCTCTAAAGTGTTATATCTGTGTGTCATTAGCTATCGTAGGCTTATTGTTGCTAAATGCTTAATGCGTTGAGGACGTGCTTATTGTTAGTTTACTTAATGTATTGTAACGTATTATGCATAATAATAATTCCATTATTGTGTAAATGAAACAAGAACACACAAATCAAATAATGAAATAGCAATTCAACGATAACATTTATTAACTACTTTTACGTAGTATGATTAGAACCAACTGTAGGTGCTTTATTTTCTTAGAAAGTTCGAGTTCACGATAGCCATTGGTTCTGTTTAGTTAAATTAAAGTAATATAATCTACACTACTCCGAAATATTAAGGGCACAAAAAATATTTTCAATTATTTTAGTGTTTTTTGAAGAGCTGTATCTTTGTGGAAAATGGTCATATAGAAATGAAAAAAGTATATTAAAGCTTCAAGTTTTTAGTTTCGATATTTGTTAGCAGACAGTTTTTGTGAGCTACAGCTATCACGCAATCATAAGAGGCTAAATTTAAGATTTTTTTTTAAGGATCCATGGCCTCGGGAAAATTTTTTTTTAGATAAACCGTCGCATAGGTCAGTTAGCTTGTTTAATTTAGATTCATTTTTTTTTTAGATTTAAATTTATTCTTTATACAAATTTTGCATCGCTGCATATTTTAAAACAAATTCCACCCTAAGCTAACATACTCTATTTTGAGCAGAAGCACTTTTACAGCAGAATGTGAAGCATGAGGTGGATTAACATAAAAATATAATATTTAAAGGAAACTATGTTATACATATACAGGATTACAACAGCTTCTAATGATTTTTGGAAAATCGAATTTTCCGACATTTCCCACGACGGAAAACTTAAACTGAATTTTCTCCCTGCCACAGCTATTGACAAGTCACATCAATGCAATCCATCTCCAGACATAATACTCTAGAGGCTGATTTTATACAAACTTTCTAATGATTTTTGGAGAATCGAATCTTCTGAGAGACAATTTACAAACATTTTTATTTCAATCCACGTATCCTATTTACTTTCGGCTGATAACTTAAAAAATTTTTATTTTCGGCTGGAATGTTAATAACATAGTCTCCATTATCGACTTTTCACTTTCGGCTGGAAACTTTCAGCGAACTTTAATAGTATTACTTTATATAAATTTGTATAAATGCAACCACTAAAGTGACATGCCTGGCAAGTGGTTTAATAAGAGTTCCTTAAATTATGGATCATTCTTTGAAACAAATTTCCCCGGGCTTCCCGCCTGAAACTTGACTGATAAGTTTTCTTGTAATGACACAGTAATTGAAACACTTTCCAGACATGACATTTAAAAGGTTCAGTTTATTGAAATTTTTACATGTTATATTGGGATCCTTTCATGAAACTTAACGTACATGGTAATTCCTTTGGTAAACAGTGGCAAACCAAAATGAGCCTTGGTAACTATTGGCTGAGATAGCCAAGGCTTTATCTGCATTATAGACATTTTTAACAGTATATTAACAAATTACACCAATACAAATTTTCAGACATAACTTTCTACAGGAAGATTTTATTCTATATTTAAACATTTTAAATACATCCACAAGTATTGACAAAAGTCTTCAATGATATCCATGGTAAATTTGGATCGAGCAATAACGACTATGTTTGGTATTTTCGGTTGTATAACATAATCTACATTATCAACGCTGTACTCCCGACTGATGTGGCCTGCATTCTGTTTCAGTGGACTGTAATCAATCAGCCACCACCTTCCTTTTGGGGGCCAAATGTAGGTCTCTGTTTTTTGAAATCATTAGTCTTATTTCGAAGTTCTCGAAAATTTTGAAAGTAAATTCGTAAGGTTTCATTCCAAGAATGGAAGTACTAAGTATAGAAAACACTAATATGAGTAATGAAAAAAAAAATTAGCTAATTAATTAGATATTTCGACAGCAATCGAAATAACTCGTAACATCCTGACTGATTTTATCCATTACTAATAAATGCCCTAGTTATCTAAACATCT
Source organism: Tipula vernalis (assembly GCA_958295665.1). Lineage (NCBI taxonomy): Eukaryota > Metazoa > Arthropoda > Insecta > Diptera > Tipulidae > Tipula > Tipula vernalis. The sequence goes on along the minus strand of OY282560.1, from coordinate 195,820,741 downwards.
TAAATTTTATATTGTACCATTAAACCCATTACTACAAAAAATATTACAAAACCAATTTATTAAGTTTTTGTAGATTGCCGCTAGATATCATCATAAGTTAGAAAAATACTAAACCAAATCATATAAAATAAGTAAGAACACAAAAAAAAAATAAATTATGATTGCCAAAGGCTTACTAAAATAAATAAGTTCGTTGAGGAGAAAATGAACTGTATATACTTAAAAATGATGTACCTAATAAAATGTTATCTTCATTTTCGTCTTACGAGTATTTAATTTTTTTTTTGTTTTTTTTTTACATTTTTTTTCAGCTAAGTGAATTAGGTCGCCCGTTTACTGGTGGTTCATGGTGTGGTTCAGCTACAGGACATCAATTATATTATAGTGAAACATCAACAGTGACTGCATCAGTTAAGGTAAGGCAAATAGGAATATCAATTTTTGTTTTATTTGTATAAAAAATTCCCACAACTTAGTTAAAAATGTTGAAAGCCTTAAAATAAATGAACTGCCGAAATTAAGAAGAAAAAATCGGTTTTTTTTTTGTCTAATCTTTGTTATTTTATTTGTGGGTGGGCTTGTATAAGAACATAACGTATTCGAAAAGAGAAACTTGAAAACAAGACACCCTTTTTTAGGGGTTTTGTTTTTAGAAATTGTAGTTTAACCCAAACTCGTATAAATAATAATTTTCCTTCTTTGTTCTCTTGTTTTAAATATATTTTCGTAATGGCTTTCTTCTTATTTGTATGTTTTTCTTGAAGCAAGAATAAATTTCTTATTATTTTCTTTTACTTTACTTTCTTTTAATAAAACAAACACACACCCACACCCAATTGTTAGTATCTTATTCATAACCTTCTTTCCTTATTACTATTGATCATATTGTCTTTAATCTGGAAAATAATACGAAAATGATTTTTTTTTCTTATCTCTATTACATGTAGAACATATTTTTCTCTATTCTTTTGTGAATGTGTTTGTGTGCCTAACTGTATTTATATATTTGCTGTTATTTTCAATTTTCCTAAGGAATTACTTCTTCTTCTAGTTTTATTTGCAGTTCCGAATTAAAAAATATTCCGATTGAAGGAAATGCTTTTTGTTGTTGCTACCTAAGCCCCTTGATAAGAAAATATTTTTTAGGTTCTTGTTTATTTAAGTATCTTACTATACATATGTATAAGATTGCTGATTTTATTTTTGTTTTCTGTGTGGGCATTATTATATCTCAGTGTGTGTTTTTTTTGTATATTCTTTAGGTATTCCATGCCCCTTTAGGAGCCGCAACACCTTTTGAATTTAGAATAAGATACAAATTTATTAGTCAATCAGATGCAATTGTAAGGTAAGCAAATGATACATAAATTATTTTTAAATTTGTTTTTTATTTTCTCTATTGATTTTTTATGTTTAATTTATGTACTTCATGTAAAAAATTCTTAACTAGATGCTGAAGGTAACATTTCTTAAATTTGTTTATAAAATTTATTATTCAATTATATGGAATCTTATCAGCTGTATATTACTGTAACAATAAATCATCGTCATGTGTACAATAAGAAAGGCAGTTTATTATTGTCGGAAATATTTTAACGTTCATTCAAAAACAATTTTTTGAACCTTCAGTTGTAACATCTTTTTGAATTCGGAAGAAATAATGAGCATTGTTTTCAAAGCTATTAAAAAAGTATTCAATACTAGGCATTGTTTTCAAATAGAGTAATATAGTCACATTTCGGTATATTAAATTTAAAAAAAAAAATAAAAATCGTGAGCCTCATCCACACAAGCTCGCGGACGAAGTGAAACTTCTTTAATCGTAGATGTTATTTGTTTATTTGAATTTCTTTATGTCAAATTTCAAATTTATACAACAATTACCTACTTAACTAGCAATATATTTTTTCAAGAAAGGAAATGCACCAAGCAAAAAAAAAATGCAAAAACTGATAAATGGCAATATCCCAGACGTATAGGAATTAGACGTGATTTTTAACGAAATTTATTTATTTATTTAAATCCTAAAACCAGAGTACAAAAAACAGGAAAAACCTTTTGGTATGATATTTACCAGTGATAGGCGTTTTTCCTTAACAATAGAAATAAAAAAAAAAGGCGAGTTCACGCTCAACTGGCAAAAGTATTATGTGAAAACATTTATGTATAAGTATTAAGTATCCATTGAATCTTTGAAGAGGCTTGACTTCGATGGGCCTGACAAACTAATGCAGATAGACAGCTGCCGTTCACTCAGTATTTAAATTGTGGTTTAAAAAGTCAATAAGTTATTCTATATTGTGTTTGGAGGACGAACCTTTGCAACATTAAATGTTTAATTAAAAATTGAAATTTATAATTTATTTGTTAACAAAGAAAATACAAACGACTAAATTCCAGTCTCGCCATGAATTGGTGAGCTTGAGCAAAGTACAGTTCTGTTAAGTTAATCATCTAATCCTGACTTGTACGCTTTTAAATACATCTTTACTCACACACGGCAATCTTATTGAGATGAAATTGTAGTATTGGGCGGTTCTATTAGACATGAACGCTATTTTGACTGTAAAATCATAGCAGCTGGAAAGACGGTAGCATGTCTTCTTTCGGCTTCTGCCTGTTTAATACTTCTATAGATTTTATTTCCTATACTCCCCGCATCACTAAACTCAGCAACAGCAAGAGCAATACTAAAGTAAACATAGCATTCGATCACGATATATATACTAAGGTAATATATTGCGCATATGTCAAATTTTTTACAACAAAAAATTTCAAGATGGCGGTATTTTGTAACCCACTTTGAATTTTGTGTATGAAGATTAAGTAGGTGGATATGAATTTTAGTAAATGATTTATTTCTAAATAAACAAAATTTTCAATTGCAATAGTTTTTAATTAAAAACTAATTTTATTCAATTTCCTTTTTCTTTTTCTGCTGTTTTCCACTATGGTATTATTTAATGCTTTGATTCTAAAGTATATTCGTGAACGGAAAAATATGTTTTTAACTTGTTCAGAAGTAGATATACTTGAAGATGCATTTATTAATTGTTGTATGTAATTTTGACAATACACAATATTGTCTCCATTAGTTTGCTTAAATATTAACTCCAGCTTTTCCATTGCACCCATTAATTTTTCCGTCGGTTTTTGTAGAAACCCTTCCGTTAGCTGATTCGTCCAGGTGAACGAAGCATCCTTATTTGTGTTGATCACAGCGCTATCAACAACTAGGTTTGGATCCTTAATTTTATGGCAAATATATCCCGCTAAATGCTCTAAGCTATCATATTGTGATGATTCCAGTTCATCGGCTTTTGGTTGATCGTTTAGGTTTATTTGCGATGTCAGTGGACTAAACAAATTGCTGCTTAAATTGCTCACCGTATCCAAATCAGGAGTGTCGTCTATGATGGTATTCCCACTTATTGATAAGTTTCCCTCATTTTTTCCCAAGTATGTATGATCTTAATCTATACATAAACTCCAAGCGGTCTGGATGAACGTGTAGCCCTCCTTTCGACCGAATAACGCCAAAAAAATGTCCAGCACGTCTTGGTTAAATCTGTAACTCAACAAATATGAAATGCCATATTGCGATTTCAAATCGTCGTATAAAAGTTTAAGGGAGTTGTTCGCCATCACAATATTCAGGTCACATAATAAACCCTGGTTTGATCCACCCAAGTAGCATACTATAGCTGCTACATGGAAACTGCATGCATGTATGGCTTTTATAATATTAAAAATAATATTTTCTGTCATTTTTTGATCAAACTCATTGTAGATCGGCGGTTTCCAGTTACCAACTAATCCCCGAACCATTGCCACTTGCACGTATTTTGCAGCCCTCAAAGTTGTATCTTTCGGTTTATCGTAAACTATTTTTTCTTTGACTTACATTTCATCAAAGGAGACTACGCAATTTTTTTCATTAGTTTAGCAATTGCACGAATTGGGAACAGTTTGTGTCGATGGCAGTGGTTCAGTATACGTTGTTTCAGCCTCCATATTAATGACTTCAGAATGGATAGATAAGCTGCTTGTTACATCAGTAAGTTCCATAATGTTATATTCTGTTGTTGAATCGTTAACAGAACCATCTTGTGTTGTTTTGGTCACAGTTGCACTGTTTAAAGAAATGCACAAATAAAATATTTATTGAGGATGATTGAGTTATATTTAAACTTACCTTGGCTGCAAAGATCGCTTCAGCATTACGGGACGTTGGCAAGCCAATTTGTTTTTCTGGGTTTATTAAACGCGATGGAACGGCGTTTCGTTTGATCTGTGCTTTTAATTTTAGTCCGAACTGCTCATATAATGGATTCAGCGAAAAATCATCAGGTCCCAAAATGTTTTGAACAAGCTCGAGATGTTTTAACGTTAAATTTGTCGCTTCTTCGGCACAAAAATATCCACTGTTTACACAAAGTTTTTTCTTTTGGGAAAGCATGAAAAGATATTTCTTTATCATAATTCTTTCCTTTATTGTTTGTACTACATCTAAAAATAGCACAACGCATTGTGCACAAATTTATAAACAATTATATAAACAAACAAACAAATTTATAAACAATTTATTTCACAAAATTTACTTATTAAAAAGAAACACAAAAAAAAACTTCTTTAGTGGTCACAAAGTTCCGCCATATTGACAATTTTTGACACATGCGCGAGAATGAACGAACATGAAACCTCGCTGTATATTACCTTAGTATGTATATCGTGGCATACGATACCGATTAATCAATTTTAAAATTATTATTTTATTATGTATCAATGTATAAGTGCTATTTTCACAGCTCACTGAGATGTATAAAATATTTAATACATACTTAAAGTACGCGAATAATTCTGTTTGCTTCTAATGTACTTCCATTTCACTTTTTTGAATCACTTACACTACACATCAAAAACATCTATAATTCCAAGACAAACTATTATTCTTTATTGGCTGGTAATTACTACTGAAGGTAGTATTGGTGACTAAATGATGACGGCAACGTCGCATATTACTTTACATTTATTTTCATACAAACACATATTTACTTTTTATTTGTACACTCTTGACAAAAATATTGTACCTTTTTGAATTCATTTTTGAATTTAATAAAAAAATTATTAAGATAATTTAAATTTAAAAGGTGTCTTAATATTAAAAATCGATTTGTGTCTTAATATTTTAATATTTAACATGTAGTAAAGCATTAAAATATGTACGCTTATTCGTATTTTTTAACACAATGAAATGTGCTAATTTTTGGTCTAGAGTGTAATAAAAATAGGTTAGGTTAGGTTATACATCTTTTTCCTTATGTCAAAAAATATGTACGACCATTGTTGTTATTGTGATTGGTATTATTTTCCAACACAAAACATACACATAAATAGGATTTGTTTTTACACGATAATATTAGACGGCGTTGCCGTGATGTATATTGTTGTTGTTTCTTATGTATTTTTTGTTTTTTTTTTCTTATTTCATAGCACAAAACCAAAACAAATTAGATTAGTGTTGGTTAGTTTTTTTATTGAAGGCTTATATGTACACAACTAACACTATGGGCAGTCGTCACTTTGTACCTTTAATTTTCGTATAGTTCGTCTTGGAATTATAGATGTTTTTGCTACACATGCATAACTTTTTTGCCTTTCAAGTTTAATCCGACCGAAATTGTAATTCGTATATCGTATTATGTAGTATGCAAGTTCGGTGCATTTTGTGTTCGTTTTTCTCGGATGTATATAATTTGCAATTTCGTTCGTGCCGGATTTTCCGTTCCTTTTTGTACATGAAATTTTTGACTTACCCCCGCTAAACATGTTTTCACATCAAAAATTAAGAAATATAATAATAAGGAAGTAGTCGATTCATTAATTTTAATTAATAAATCACTATAATATCAAAGTCAAATCTAATTCTGAAATTTAGGATTAATTTAATCCCCATATTAAAGATTGATTCTGGAACTATGTTATATTCTGAAAATTGAATTATTTATTAACAAATTAAGGAAGACAAAACTTTAAATATTTTTAAACTAAATTAATTAATATATATTAATGAGCAAAACACAATATATTACATACAAGTATTACAAAAATTAACATTTTATGAAATTGCCTATGTAAACTCTCCCACTTCTAAGCTAAAATTCTAAAAGAATGTTTAAAAATTTTAAATTATTAAGTTATAATTTAAATTCACAGCACTTGTTCCATTAGTTACCATTCTCCTGTAAATAGTTGATTAATTGTTTACCTACTGCAACTAGGTTTAAAAATAAAAGTTGAAAATATATATTTAACCATACTATTAAATTTAAACTAATCGGCAATTTTCTGCAGACCTAGAAAAAAGAAAATTAATAATGTTGAATTTAATTATATTTTTATAAAAGTATATAATATAATTTAAACATAGGTAATACGCAAAAAAGTCTAGAATATCAATAATTTAGTTAAGTACTACATGTACCTAGAATTTACAAATAAAACTCAAATAGTGTTTCCCTGGTATCACTGAAAACTAAATTGCTTTACCACTTAATTAATAGAAATTTATTTATATAAATTAGTTAGTGATAAATAAAATAAAATAGATATCACAAGAACAATACATTTTCTACGCTAAATACTCGTAACTGCTGGATGCTTGGAGTTTCTGGATGTTGAGCGAGAATTTACCAACATTTTTGTAGCTTGGAGACGATCTAACAATTATATATAATTAAATATACTTTATATCAACTACACCATCAGACAAAAACACCCGAACAAACTATGACACTTTGATATAATTAAATTAAATTAAACTGACAAAAGTGTTGAAACATTTTCATCAATACCTCAAATATTTTGCAATGCAATGTAGTTTACAATATCATATAAAAGGGAATTTCCCTTATCCTAGATAACGTACGATGCTATTCATTTATTTAGTATAATATTTCAATCTTTATACATAAATATTTAAATGAAACAGCAACCTTAATATAAATTACAATTTAATACCAATTAAGTGATTGATTTTAGCAGAAGATATTTTTGATATTTAAGAACAAAAATTTTAACTATGTATTCAAAAATTTAATTTAGGGATTGAAAAATGAGCCTCTCCAAAGGAATAGATGAAAGCGTTAAAAAATTGATAATAAAAGCATTGCAACGACAAGAAACGTATCAAAATAAATCCCTACAATATGTAATATCAAACGGTAGCATCAGTTTCATAAAATAAATTTATTTAAACCGGATCAACAAAAATAAGCATCGTTGTGGACGCCCACGACTTTTAAGCCGACTGAGCAGAAATTTGCACTAGTAGCAAAATCATCTACCCCAAAATCAGCTCCAAATCCCGAACGTCATCCAAATATTTATGTCTCATAGTGTACATATTCAAATGATTTCCATCACTTTAGTCATTTTTGCAACTCAAAAAAAAAAACGTATAAAATATTAGACTACCTAAATAAAAATCCAATTAGCATCATTCGCCTATTGAAGAGATCTTCGCCACCAAAAACCTACACCTAATCAATAATTCAGAAATTTGATCTCTTTAATAATTAATAAATATAAATATATTCAAAATGTTAACTCAGTTCACCGACCTCATTCCCCGCCAAATCAAGCATGCAAAGTAAATAAAACAATAAATAAATGCAATGAAAATGAAAACTTACTTTCTTAAAAATTTATCGATGTGTCATATATGTAATTATGACGATTGTGTGTGTACAACATCTAAAATTCAATAAATCCATTAAGTCAACCATTGAACTAAAATACATTTAGCCTTCCAAAATGTTTTAACATAATTCCACTTTGTTCACATAAATGAACTCATCATTTTGTGTTAAAAATCAAATCTTAACATAACTTAAACCAACATTTCTAAATTCGTATTTTATTTAGCTATTTAATTTTTTATTTATACAATTTATAATTTAAAATATTAATTAAATTAATTAGAAAACAATTACCCTTTAAAAAAATTTATTTATCCTACCTAAATAGACAATTCAAATAAATTGTATAAGACAGCTCCCAATTCCAATTCGACTAAAACCAATTTGATTATACAAAGTATAAAAATCTTATTTGAGTCGAACATACAAAATCTCATTGTGTTCACATAATGCATGATTTCAATAATATCATAGTTGTTTCGTGAATACACATAAACACAAAGAGATTAACAGCACCAGCATACAAGTAACAAAATCTTATATACCAATGCCACTACATAAATATCCGTGACATCAGTCTAAAAAAGTCAAATCACTAATATAAAGAGGGGAATAAATATCTTTACCTACACATTCCTCTACATCGTCTCTACCTTCAATTCAAATAAACACCCTGACTTACAAACATAAACAATTTGATACCAAATTCATCGAAATGTAAATCGCGAACAACCCCGACTGAAACCAACAATCACTCACTAAGCAATCCCGCATTCCCACAAAAACATTTTCCTCTCAAAACATCGCCATGCCTCGCGTTTCTCCAATCATAATAAATTATTATGAAACTGAAATGTTTAGAGGAACACGAAGCAAGACGATGCTTCGAGAAAAAAAAATAACCCTATAAAAATGCAAAATTGTCTAATAAATGATTACCAATTTCAATCAAAATTGTTCACAACATACACCCCGATACATTCAACATCAAACCACTCATACCTGCAAATAAAAATGTTGATCTAAATTGAAAACAGAGACGATACAAAAAGATCCTTTTGAAATCCCACACGATTCCTTCCACGCTTCATACAAAAACAAAAATCTTTACCCTTATCACATACTACTATACGTTTTTGTGTCATGGCTTTTGTATATACTAAAACCACCAACATACATTGACTGTAAATATTTTCTACCATGTTTCATGTGCGTAGCAGTAGGCCTTATAGTACATATAAACACACCTAAACTATGTATCAAGATAATACAGTAAAATATTTGTGACGGCTGTATCAACACCAACGAAAAAAAAAATTGTTTTGTTGTTGTTGTTTGTACTTTATAATACAAAAACCAACAATACATCGCACACTTCCTTCACAGAAACCGTGCAAAGAGTAAACGAGACAGCTACACAAACGTATTGTTGGCCCTTTTATATACCAATTTATAAGTATGTATTAATTAGTTTGTTTGTTTTTTTATAAATAAAAAACAGTTAAGTTGATTTTTAAGTATATTTTATTGAAAAAACTTTTCCTTATAGTAACAATGTTTAAAATTTATTATTAGAAAATTAATTTCGGAATTATTCCTTCATCAGTTCTTTTTTCACAACTATTATATTTTCTTAAAACTATCCTGCTTATATGTATATGTTTTTTAAATGTTTTTAATTTAACTCCTCCTACTTTTTTGAGATGATGTGTTCGTATATTTTATTATTTTTAGTGTTTATTCTGTCATTTAGTAAGTTATTATTGTCTTTGTTTTTGTAAATTTCTGATTCCTCTATTCTGTCTAATATTTGTCCTTTTCTGAGACTGTGTAAAATTGTTAGGTTGGAATTGAAATCTGTGTATGTATGTTTCTCTGATTTTAAGTGTTATGCGTAATAGGATTTTGGTTCTGTTTTATGAATGTCACTAATATGTTATTTAAATCTTTTTTCAAATGATCGACCTGTTTGTCCAATATAGAATTTTGGGCAATCATTGCATTTTATTTGATAGATTCCAGTGTCTGTTTGGTGGTTTGTATTTTATGATTTTTAGTTTTTGGTCTATTTCATTGTTATTTTTGTATGCTACTTTGTCCAAATCTGTTAAACGTTTTGTACAGTATGTTGCAGGTGTTTTTGTTGTATTCTACGGTGACGTATTTTTCGTTTTCACTGTTGTTAATTTTGGTTAATGTGGTCATGAGTTTTTGATATGGTTTAGTTTTTATTTTGTTGTTGATCTTGTCAATTAGATTATTTTTGTATCCGTTTCTGTTGGCTATGTGCTTGATGATATTATGTTCCTCGTCATAGTCTTTTTTGTCCATTGGTACGTTGTTGAATCTGTTTATCATGTGCTTGTAAGCTGCTATTTTGTGTTGGTAAGGTTGGTGTGAATCGTTATATATTGTGTGATCAGTTTGTGTTGGTTTTCTATATATTTTGAATGAATGTTTCGAGTTGCCATTTTTTTATAATTTATTTGTTTATCTGTTTCAGTTTCTAATGTGAATTTTATCGATGGTTCTTTGTTATTTATATATCGGTAAAACTTGTTTAGTTGTCTTACCGAACCGGTAAATAAAATAATGATGTGATCAACGTACCTGTGCCAGTAAATAATATTTGACCGGTATTTATTTTTGAAACAGACACATCATCTCAAAAAAGTAGGAGGAGTTAAATTAAAAACATTTAAAAAACATATATAAGCAGGATAGTTTTAAGAAAATATAATAGTTGTGAAAAAAGTACTGATAAAGGAATAATTCCGAAATTAATTTTCTAATAATAAATTTAAAACATTGTTACTATAAGGAAAAGTTTTTTCAATAAAATATACTTAAAAATCAATTTCGCTGTTTTTTATTTATAAATTATTAAAGTGACAAAATATACACCAAAACAATAAAATGGATAATCGCCATAATAACTCATATGTATTAGTGTTGATTGTACAATGTACACAAAATCACACATAAGAATACAAACAAGTGTGCGTAAAAATAAAATCTAATACCAAATTTACTGCGACTTATTTTATATAAGCTAAAATTTATTTCAATACAATCTAAATATTAGACTTTAGTAATTAAAAATTGAAATTTGATTTTATGTACTATCCACAAAATATCAAATCATGCACTTTTAATTTTTCTATCTACAAAAATAAGAACATTGCCTGACAAATGCATCTTAGTGGATTGGACCATTTTCCAAAATTACACTTTAATTATTTTCACTACACTTTGAATATTATTACACTAAACTTGAATTTAATTAGAATTAAATTAAAAATTTAAAATTAAAATGTATATACATTATATGTATATATAAAGTATGTATATACATATCACTACATAAGAAACAAAAAAATATAAGGAAAATAAAATAAAATTAAATTAAATTTTTGAAGAGGATAGAAAAAACACGTCTATCCTCTTCGACGAATTCTCGCCCCCCATTTTAATATACCTAATATATTTCGATATAAAGAAATTAACGAATTAGTAATAAATGCTCGAAGGTATTACTTAACAAAAATAACAGCTTTGGTGGAGCTCTAAAGAAAGTTTTTCAGGATTAGTTTGAAAGAATAACCTTTTAAATTTCGAATGGGGATGATGACTTTTTAAAATTAATGTTTTTTTTTATAAATAAAAATGGGCGGTCAATGTATGTATATACTATATATAAAAATAAAAATCAGTACTTTATTAATACATAATTGCAGATAGTGCGTTTTATGCTTATATTAATTGTACACCTGTTACAACTCTAAGATATCACAAAATTTAAAAATACTAATTAATATGATTAGTTATTGGAAATGTAATATTATTAGGCATTATCAATCAGTGCACAATCAAGTCAATATAGAACAAGTTTGTTAAAGAAAATAATTTTAACATATCTCTAAATGTTTGCGAAGTTAATTTATTTATTTAATTAATTAATTATTTAAATATATTGTGTGATAATCATTATATGTAAATTAAGATAAATTTAAAACATTTTGTGATAAATTGTTTCAATGTTAATAACTAGGCTTAATTATTTTACCAGATATTTTAATTTAGATAATTGTACTGAATTACTGATAAGATGGCGATAATTTAAGAAAAAATGGCGAATAATTTAAGAAAAATTATAAAAATTTATAATTAAATTTGAACTAAATGCAGTTGAATTCTTACCAATTGGTATCCTAGGTAATTTTTCTACAAAGGCCACACTTCCAAAAATTTGGAAATACCTTTACCCGCCGATGTTTTAAAAAAATGGGTTTAGCTTTGCAGTGTTACCCCATTTGGTACATACCATGTCCCATGGCTCTAAATTATTGGCAAGCCACATTTTGTCGTCCGTAAAATCTGAGAAAATACAAAATAATGGTATTTACTTATCCTGTAGAATATTAAAAAAGAAAAATGTTTCATATAGAGTTAACTTCTGGTTCATTTGATTTGTCTTCATCGCAAGTATTTTGATACAATCTGTCTGATTTTAACTTCAATTTTAAATATTTAGTTTTATGACACTAGTTGCTGTATCGGACGTACAATTTCCCAGAAGGTTTGTGCTTCTTACCCTTTCCACGGATAGTGTAATAATCTTTCTGAAAATATTAATTTAATTATTTATTTAAACAAAAAAAAATTTACCTTTATTAAGAAAAAATATTTTGCTGCATCTTCAAACTTAAAGACTGTCGCTATTCCATCAGCAATAACTTTAAAATTGGAAGGCTTTAAATGAGTTCGTTTCGACATATAGAAGTCTATAATACATTCAACTAATGACCTTTGCTCTTCTGTATTAATAAAGTCATGCTTCTTGTAAAACTCTTTTACCATTTATCCTTTTATTGTTTTCTGGAGTATGTCGAGTATTGGAATATTTTTGAACTCTATTTCTCTGTATTAAAAATAAAAACTGTAAGACAAATTTTACTTATATACATTTAACAATAATTCTTACCCAAAATTATTTACGCTGCTACTTGATGATGGACTATTTAGTTGAGTAGAATTGAACGATTGTTGTTCAAACCATATCGCTTTCTGATATTGGATTGCCCTAACAAATATGTTCATTTTAAATATATTTGAAACCCGAAATCTACTCACCATTATAATAACACCATATTTATTGCAAGATAACAAATAAATAAAATGCTAAATTTTGTATACTGCCGTCTTTACTTTGGTCACTGGAATAATTATTGGTATAAAAATGAAAATGTAAATTATGCTCAAAATAAAAACCGCGAATAATTTTCTTTTTACTTTTAACAATTGACATTCAAAATTAAATAAAACAACAACAACAAAAAAATTCAAAATTATTATTAGAATAATTCTATACCAACAAAAACTTGGTTTGAAACTATTCATTCAGAAAATACACGGCATTGTTGTTGTAAAATTCCCAATGTAAGACGGCATACATTGTGTAGAATGACATTAATTAAATATCGAATTTATGCCATCTTGAACACAAATCGTGCAAATACAGGAAAATCACACTTTAGAAGATACATTATTTTATTTTGGAACTACGGTGATTTTAAATAATTATAATATAATATAATATAATATAATTATAATTATATAATTATATAAATCTTTCTGGCGATTTTTTGTTTACATACGCATTACGCTTAAAAATCGGCTACCAAATACGAATAACCACATGTAAATCTTAACCTAAGAAATATAGGAATTATTGGTTTTCGATAGTATCTTTTCATATTACGTTCATTACATGAAAATAAAAATATTTTATGTCACAATATTTAAGGGTTGATATAGTTTTGGTAAAATAAATATGTTTTAGAGTCATCAGAAAGAAAATATTGTAGATTATAGTTTGATTGTAATTGAATACAAAAAATATCAAATAAAGAAATGGGAAATAGTTTGCTTTGTATCCTCGTATTAAGTTGTTCAAAATAAAGATTTTCGATTCTTTATTTTAAAGTTTCATTGTAATTTGAATTTATACATGTGAAGTTTATCCTAAATTTGTCCTAAATAAAAAAAAATGGCGTTTAGTATTATTTTAGGAAAAACTTCACACGTCTATATAGAGATGTGAAGTTTATACTAAATCCATAGACAAATTACTTTAGTAAGATAGTAGTGGAATTCTAAGGCTAGCATAATCGTTCGGGGAGCGATTTTACGAGTTGTGTGAGTGCCTCCAATCAGAGGGGTGCAAAATATCCAAATAAAGATCAATATATATGGACAACATAACATACCTTCCTATTTATCACGCATCTATTGGCCTTTCTCATGGAGGACGGATCTTTCTTATCGTTTATTGCGTGATATCACGTAAGTTTAGTTCAACTAATCAAGCTGCAGATATATACAGACTATATATCGAAATGAAAAATTTGCTAAAATACTGCAATTTATTGAAATTAATAATTTAATAGTAAATACAGTAACCCTAGATAATGAGTCAATTACAACTAGTCTATTAGGCCTATTTGTAGAATACTTAAAACCGTTTTATAAAAAATTGTTGTTTTTATTATTCCAATAATTTTAAAATAAATAATATTGGTATATTAATAAAAAGTACAAAAGAAGAAATTCGTAGGAATTGGTTTTAAAACAGTTACTATACAATTTATTGTTAAAAACTGAAACAAAATAGAGTATATGGTATAGGTACGTCGAGAAAAAATATATATCCCAGGAATTCAAAAACAGATTGTAAAATAACGAGAATTTTTTTTAAAGTTACGTAAGGTGGCAAGTTTTCTATTTCTTTTAATTAGTAGTGGTGGTCCCTATATATTGATCTCTATTTGGGTATCAGAAATCCAAGCCAAAATTCCAAAACTTGGTCAGTAGTTCAATTAGGCTCACATCTTGTCACCCAATAGAGGAATCCGATGAGGAATACCTATAAATGCGTTTAGTATTACGTCAAATTTCCTCAACTGGAAATATGGTGTGGTTCCAGTTCGTATATATTGATCTCTATTTGGGTTTTTGTGATACAAGCCAAAATTCTAAAAGTTAGTCAGTAGTTGAATTAGGCCAACATCTTGTCACCAAATAATGTAATCCGATGAGCAATGCCTATTAATGCGTTTAGTATTACGTCAAAGAGTTCACTAATTTGAGGTATGTTGTGTGGTCCCTATATACAGGGTGGCTGAGACCAAGTGTTACCAAATGAAAACGCTGTAATTTTTTTAATTTTGATTATTTTTTATTGAAATTTCGTGGAATATGTTGAAAACATATTACATTTTATGAAAAACATGTTACTGCTCGATATGACCTCCTTTGGCTTTGATTATTTGATTCAGTTTTCCATAGAAAGCATTGCATGCTGACCGAACGTGGGCTTGCGGAATTTTATTCCATTCTCGAACAAGAGCTGACTTCAATGCATCAACACTTTCGTATTTTTTAGTGGACACCTTACTCTCCAAAATGAACCATATGGAGAAATCCATGGGATTCAAGTCTGGTGAATATGGTGGCCATTCTTTCGACGAAATCAGCCGCGGAACGCAATTTTGTAAAAATTGCTGTGTCGCTCGAGCTTTGTGTGACGGTGCCGAGTCCTGTTGGAATGTCCAACGGTTCGTACCAAAGTGTTTACGTGCCCAAGGTAGCAAAGCATCGTTTAGGATCTTTTGGCGGTACATCTCTTGGTTTACCTTGACTCCATGTTCGATGAAAACCAGAGGAGTGCGTCCATCTGCAGTAACTGCAGCCCAAACCATAACATAAGCTGGTGATTGCTTGCGCATGGCAACTCTTGTGTCCAAATTATCGTTGGACTTGTCCTCTAACCAAACACGATCATTTTGTTTATTCACATGCTGTTGAATGGTGAAAATTTTCTCATCAGAAAAGACAATTTTTGGAATCTCATCACGTTCGGCCAAGGCCTTCAATGCTCGTGTTCTTTCAACCCTAACTTTTTTTTGTGCCTCCGTAAGATCTTGAACTTTTTGTATCTTGTAGGGCTTCAAGTGTAGTTCATTTTTCAATATGGTTTGAATGCTGTATCGTGAAACATGTAGACGTGCGGCTAATTGATTGGCACTTTGACGAGGATTTCGTTGGATTCGTTTCTTCACCTTTCGTATCATTTCTTTTGATGTTGCTGTCTTTTTAGGACCGCCTCTGTTGCGTTTAGCGATGCTACCAGTTTCGTTGTATCGAGTTATGGTTCGATACACAAACATTTTATTCACATTCAAATGCTGGAGCTGACGAACTATTGCTGTTTGTAAATTTCCACCCAAATACAGTGCAATTACACTATTACGTTTGAATTCCATTACGATTTTTTTATTAAGATATTAATTTAGAACAATTATTTATTGACCACATATAAACAACTAACCAAACTTCAATCTGTCAAAAAATTAATGCGCGAAAATGACAACTACACAAATGACAGCAGAGTGAAGTTAGTAACATTTGGTCTCAGCCACCCTGTATTGATCTCTATTTGGGTATCAGAAGTCCAAGCCAAAATTCTAAAACTTGGTCAGTAGTTCAATTAGGCCCACATCTTGTCACCAAATAAAGGAATCCGATGAGCAATGCCTATAAATGCGTTTATTATTATGTCAAATTACGTGTTTAAATCGGTACGTGTCGTTCTATTTTAATTTATCTTAAACTTTTAATATATTTAATCTATTTATTATAACTAAAACCAATATATAAAATATATTATTTGCAATTAAACTTTTATATAGTTATATCATAGGTTTCTGAAAAACGCCTAAATGTTAAATTTTCACATATACTAGCAAACAAATTATTGTTTTTGTATTTTTAGGATAAATGTAGGATAAACTTCACATCCCTTTGAATTTAAGAATAAATCAATGAATTGGATGGATTTTATATTCATTTTTAAGAAAAACAGAGTTTCTTACTTTAAATGTACCCAATCTTTAACTTTAAAGTATTATACTTTTCTCAGTGTAGTAATATATTTTTTCACGAAAGAAAATGCACCAAGCAAAAAGAAAGTAAAAACTGATAATTGGCAATATCCCAGACGGATAGTGTTATACACTATCCCTGAAGTTATTGTCAAAATTACCACTTATTTGTTTCAGTGTTTGATCAATTTGTAACAATAATTCTGCTCCTATCATGCTGATTTCATAAACCTAAATAACGTACGATATTGTAGAGCAGTTTCTGTAGATAACGGAAGTTATTTGATGTATGTAATGTACTGTCGTCGATAGCTATGGCGACGCTTCCAGCCGAGGCGCAAGTCATATAAGCGTTACAATATCCGTCTGTGTCAGTAAATCGATTGTATATTTCCACTAGTAGTTTAATAACGCCTGCTAAGCCTGGTTTTCAGAAGCCTGGTTTCAAAATCCTGGTTTCAAAAGCGTGGTTTTAAAAATCTTGGTTTTGAAATACATAGTTTTTTTAAATTCTGGTGAAGGAGAATTTTAGTTTTGCCAAACGGAAAATTTAGACTTTTGTATAGCCAAGTTTTTGTAAACAATGATTTAGAGGGGCACCCATATTTGTGATTTATTAAACAAACTAGTTGAACTTCTAGTTTGATTACGATTTCACTGTACCTAGAATTATTTTTACTAGGTACTCGTGTGTTTAACTTGTCGAATAATTTCATCAATCAACTTTCAATATGAGTGATGTTAATTGCTTCTACATTAGTTTTTGTTCACATTGAGAATATTTTGCTTAAATTTAACCAATGCATACATTTTGAAAATATTGTGCAATATAGTTAAAATGAATATATGGTTTTCTATTAGAGGCATTTTTAACAATGCGTGAGAATTTTTTCCTAAACCTTTCCTAAAAAGCAAAAACAAATACTTAGGAATCATTTAGCAAATAATTCACGAGCCTTCTTTAAAACGTGAAATTTTTGCTAAATATAAAATAGTAAATATGTATGTATTAGTAACGTATGTTGTTTTACAAAAGCCAATGAAATTCAAATTGAAAAGATACCATTCAATTTTGTATGTAAAAGATCACTACAGGTTTTTAATCAAAGGTTAATGTTCAATAATTATTTTACTAAACCATCTTCAGTAGCTTGTCCGGAAAACAGACTAATTACTAAACGTAGACGTGGTCCATAGTTGACTTATGTAAATACTGGAGAAATTTTCTTGGAGCTAAAATGGTCATGAGGGAAATCAGCCCAAGATTAAATTGAACGGCTAACGTTCAATATTTGAATTTACTAAACCATTTTCTGTACCTTGTCCGGAAATGAAACTGCTAATAAAATATAGACCATGGTCCATTCTTGACTTATGCAAATATTGGGGACATTCTCTTGGAGCTATGAGGGTTAGATGTGACGATAATCACCGCAAGTTTAAATTGAACGACTAACGTTCAATATTTAAATTTACTAAACTATCTTCGGTACCTTGTCCGGAAATGAAACTAAGAGTAAAATGTAGACCATGGTCCATTCTTGACATATGCAAATATTGGGGACTTTTTCTTGGAGCTATGAGGGTTAAATATGACAAAAATCCCCCAAAGTTTAAATTGAACGGCTAACGTTCAATATTTGAATTTACTAAACCATGTTCAGTAGCTTGTCCGGAAATAAAACTGCTAATAAAATATAGACCATGGTCCATTCTTGACTTATGCAAATATTGGGGACATTCTCTTGGAGCTATGAGGGTTAGATATGACGATAATCACCGCAAGTTTAAATTGAACGACTAACGTTCAATATTTAAATTTACTAAACTATCTTCGGTACCTTGTCCGGAAATGAAACTAAGAGTAAAATGTAGACCATGGTCCATTCTTGATATATGCAAATATTGGGGACTTTTTCTTGGAGCTATGATGGTTAAATATGGCAAAAATCCCCCAAAGTTTAAATTGAACGGCTAACGTTCAATATTTGAATTTACTAAACCATGTTCAGTAGCTTGTCCGGAAATAAAACTGCTAATAAAATATAGACCATGGTCCATTCTTGACTTATGCAAATATTGGGGACATTCTCTTGGAGCTATGAGGGTTAGATATGACGATAATCACCGCAAGTTTAAATTGAACGACTATCGTTCAATATTTAAATTTACTAAACTATCTTCGGTACCTTGTCCGGAAATGAAACTAAGAATAAAATGTAGACCATGGTCCATTCTTGACATATGCAAATATTGGGGACTTTTTCTTGGAGCTATGATGGTTAAATATGACAAAAATCCCCCAAAGTTTAAATTGAACGGCTAACGTTCAATATTTGAATTTACTAAACCATGTTCAGTAGCTTGTCCGGAAATAAAACTGCTAATAAAATGTAGAACATGGTCCATTCTTGACTTATGCAAATATTGGGGACATTTTCTTGGAGCTATGAGGGTTAGATATGACGATAATCACCGCAAGTTTCAATTGAACGACTAACGTTCAATATTTAAATTTACTAAACTATCTTCGGTACCTTGTCCGGAAATGAAACTAAGAATAAAATGTAGACCATGGTCCATTCTTGACATATGCAAATATTGGGGACTTTTTCTTGGAGCTATGAGGGTTAAATATGACAAAAATCCCCAAAAGTTTAAATTGAACGGCTAACGTTCAATATTTGAATTTACTAAACCATTTTCAGTAGCTTGTCCGGAAATAAAACTGTTAATAAAATGTAGACCATGATCCATTCTTGACTTATGCAAATATTGGGGACATTCTCTTGGAGCTATGAGGGTTAGATATGACGATAATCACCGCAAGTTTAAATTGAACGACTAACGTTCAATATTTAAATTGACTAAACAATCTTCGGTACCTTGTCCGGGGGATTTTTGTCATATCTAACCCTCATAGCTCCAAGAAAAAGTCCCCAATATTTGTATAAGTCAAGGATGGACCTTGGTCTACATTTTATTCTTAGTTTCATTTCCGGACAAGGTACTGAACATGGTTTAGTAAATTCAAATATTGAACGTTAGTCGTTCAATTTAAACTTTAGGGGATTTTTGTCATATTTAACCATCATAGCTCCAAGAAAAGTCCCCAATATTTGCATATGTCAAAAATGGACCATGGTCTACATTTTACTCTTAGTTTTATTTCCGCACAAGGTACTGAACATGGTTTAATAAATTCAAATATTGAACGTTAGCCGTTCAATTTAAACTTGCGGTGATTATCGTCATATCTAACCCTCATAGCTCCAAGAGAATGTCCCCAATATTTGCATAAGTCAAGAATGGACCATGGTCTACATTATATTAGCAGTTTTGTTTCCGGACAAGGTACTGAAAATGGTTTAGTAAATTCAAATATTGAACGTTAGCCGTTCAATTTAAACTTTGGGGGATTTTTGTCATATCTAACCCTCGTAGCTCCAAGAAAAAGTCCCCAATATTTGCATATGTCAAGAATGGACCATGGTCTACATTTTATTCTTAGTTTCATTTCCGGACAAGGTACAGAAAATGGTTTAGTAAATTCAAATATTGAACGTTAGTCGTTCAATTTAAACTTGCGGTGATTAACGTCATAACTAACCCTCATAGCTCCAAGAGAATGTCCCCAATATTTGCATAAGTCAAGAATGGACCTTGGTCTACTTTTTATTAGCAGTTTTATTTCCGGACAAGGTACTGAAAATGGTTTAGTAAATTTAAATATTGAACGTTAGCCGTTCAATTTAAACTTTGTGGGATTTTTGTCATATCTAACCCTCATAGTTTCAAGAGAATGTCCCCAATATTTGCATAAGTCAAGAATGGACCATGGCCTACATTTTATTAGCAGTTTTATTTCCGGACAAGGTACTGAACATGGTTTAGTAAATTCAAATATTGAACGTTAGCCGTTCAATTTAAACTTTGGGGGATTTTTGTCATATTTAACCTTCATAGCTCCAAGAAAAAGTCCCCAATATTTGTATAAGTCAAGGATGGACCTTGGTTTACATTTTATTAACAGTTTCATTTCCGGACAAGGTACTGAACATGGTTTAGTAAATTCAAATATTGAACGTTAGCCGTTCAATTTAAACTTTGGGTGATTTTTGTCATATTTAACCATCATAGCTCCAAGAAAAAGTCCCCAATATTTGCATAAGTCAAGAATGGACCATGGTCTACATTTTATTTTTAGTTTCATTTCCGGACAAGGTACCGAAGATAGTTTAGTAAATTTAAATATTGAACGTTAGTCGTTCAATTTAAGCTTGCGGTGATTATCGTCATATCTAACCCTCATAGCTCCAAGAGAATGTCTCCAATATTTGCATAAGTCAAGAATGGACCATGGTCTACATTGTACTCTTAGTTTCATTTCCGGACAAGGTACTGAACATGGTTTAATAAATTCAAATATTGAACGTTAGCCGTTCAATTTAAACTTTGGGGGATTTTTGTCATATTTAACCCTCATAGCTTCAAGAAAAAGTCCCCAATATTTGTATAAGTCAAGGATATACCTTGGTCTACATTTTATTCTTAGTTTCATTTCCGGACAAGGTACTGAACATGGTTTAATAAATTCAAATATTGAACGTTAGCCGTTCAATTTATACTTTGGGGGATTTTTGTCATATTTAACCCTCATAGCTCCAAGAAAAAGTCCCCAATATTTGCATAAGTCAAGAATGGACCATGGCCTACATTTTACTCATAGTTTTATTTCCGGACAAGGTACCGAAGATAGTTTAGTAAATTTAAATATTGAACGTTAGTCGTTCGATTTAAACTTGCGGTGATTATCGTCATATCTAACCCTCATAGCTCCAAGAGAATGTCCCCAATATTTGCATAAGTCAAGAATGGACCATGGTCTATATTTTATTAGCAGTTTTATTTCCGGACAAGCTACTGAACATGGTTTAGTAAATTCAAATATTGAACGTTAGCCGTTCAATTTAAACTTTGGGGGATTTTTGTCATATTTAACCATCAGAGCTCCAAGAAAAAGTCCCCAATATTTGCATTTGTCAAGAATGGACCATGGTCTATATTTTACTCTTAGTTTCATTTCCGGACAAGGTACCGAAGATAGTTTAGTAAATTTAAATATTGAACGTTAGTCGTTCAATTGAAACTTGCGGTGATTATCGTCATATCTAACCCTCATAGCTCCAAGAAAATGTCCCCAATATTTGCATAAGACAAGAATGGACCATGTTCTACATTTTATTAGCAGTTTTATTTCCGGACAAGCTACTGAACATGGTTTAGTAAATTCAAATATTGAACGTTAGCCGTTCAATTTAAACTTTGGGGGATTTTTGTCATATTTAACCATCATAGCTCCAAGAAAAAGTCCCCAATATTTGCATATGTCAAGAATGGACCATGGTCTATATTTTACTCTTAGTTTCATTTCCGGACAAGGTACCGAAGATAGTTTAGTAAATTTAAATATTGAACGTTAGTCGTTCAATTGAAACTTGCGGTGATTATCGTCATATCTAACCCTCATAGCTCCAAGAAAATGTCCCCAATATTTGCATAAGTCAAGAATGGACCATGGTCTACATTTTATTAGCAGTTTTATTTCCGAACAAGCTACTGAACATGGTTTAGTAAATTCAAATATTGAACGTTAGCCGTTCAATTTAAACTTTTGGGGATTTTTGTCATATTTAACCCTCATAGCTCCAAGAAAAAGTCCCCAATATTTGCATAAGTCAAGAATGGACCATGGTCTACATTTTATTTTTAGTTTCATTTCCGGACAAGGTACCGAAGATAGTTTAGTAAATTTAAATATTGAACGTTAGTCGTTCAATTTAAGCTTGCGGTGATTATCGTCATATCTAACCCTCATAGCTCCAAGAGAATGTCTCCAATATTTGCATAAGTCAAGAATGGACCATGGTCTACATTGTACTCTTAGTTTCATTTCCGGACAAAGTACCGAAGATAGTTTAGTAAATTTAAATATTGAACGTTAGTCGTTCAATTTAAACTTGCGGTGATTATCGTCATATCTAACCCTCATAGCTCCAAGAGAATGTCCCTAATATTTGCATAAGTCAAGAATGGACCATGGTCTATATTTTATTAGCAGTTTTATTTCCGGACAAGCTACTGAACATGGTTTAGTAAATTCAAATATTGAACGTTAGCCGTTCAATTTAAACTTTGGGGGATTTTTGTCATATTTAACCATCATAGCTCCAAGAAAAAGTCCCCAATATTTGCATATGTCAAGAATGGACCATGGTCTATATTTTACTCTTAGTTTCATTTCCGGACAAGGTACCGAAGATAGTTTAGTAAATTTAAATATTGAACGTTAGTCGTTCAATTGAAACTTGCGGTGATTATCGTCATATCTAACCCTCATAGCTCCAAGAAAATGTCCCCAATATTTGCATAAGTCAAGAATGGACCATGTTCTACATTTTATTAGCAGTTTTATTTCCGGACAAGCTACTGAACATGGTTTAGTAAATTCAAATATTGAACGTTAGCCGTTCAATTTAAACTTTGGGGGATTTTTGTCATATTTAACCATCATAGCTCCAAGAAAAAGTCCCCAATATTTGCATATGTCAAGAATGGACCATGGTCTATATTTTACTCTTAGTTTCATTTCTGGACAAGATACCGAAGATAGTTTAGTAAATTTAAATATTGAACGTTAGTCGTTCAATTGAAACTTGCGGTGATTATCGTCATATCTAACCCTCATAGCTCCAAGAAAATGTCCCCAATATTTGCATAAGTCAAGAATGGACCATGTTCTACATTTTATTAGCAGTTTTATTTCCGGACAAGCTACTGAACATGGTTTAGTAAATTCAAATATTGAACGTTAGCCGTTCAATTTAAACTTTTGGGGATTTTTGTCATATTTAACCCTCATAGCTCCAAGAAAAAGTCCCCAATATTTGCATAAGTCAAGAATGGACCATGGTCTACATTTTATTCTTAGTTTCATTTCCGGACAAGGTGCCGAAGATAGTTTAGTAAATTTAAATATTGAACGTTAGTCGTTCAATTTAAACTTGCGGTGATTATCGTCATATCTAACCCTCATAGCTCCAAGAGAATGTCCCCAATATTTGCATAAGTCAAGAATGGACCATGGTCTACATTGTACTCTTAGTTTCATTTCCGGACAAAGTACCGAAGATAGTTTAGTAAATTTAAATATTGAACGTTAGTCGTTCAATTTAAACTTGCGGTGATTATCGTCATATCTAACCCTCATAGCTCCAAGAGAATGTCCCTAATATTTGCATAAGTCAAGAATGGACCATGGTCTATATTTTATTAGCAGTTTTATTTCCGGACAAGCTACTGAACATGGTTTAGTAAATTCAAATATTGAACGTTAGCCGTTCAATTTAAACTTTGGGGGATTTTTGTCATATTTAACCCTCATAGCTCCAAGAAAAAGTCCCCAATATTTGCATAATTCAAGAATGGACCATGGTCTACATTGTACTCTTAGTTTCATTTCCGGACAAAGTACCGAAGATAGTTTAGTAAATTTAAATATTGAACGTTAGTCGTTCAATTTAAACTTGCGGTGATTATCGTCATATCTAACCTTCATAGCTCCAAGAGAATGTCCCCAATATTTGCATAAGTCAAGAATGGACCATGGTCTACATTTTATTAACAGTTTTATTTCCGGACAAGGTACTGAAAATGGTTTAGTAAATTCAAATATTGAACGTTAGCCGTTCAATTTAAACTTTGGGGGATTTTTGTCATATTTAACCCTCATAGCTCCAAGAAAAAGTCCCCAATATTTGCATATGTCAAGAATGGACCATGGTCTACATTTTACTCTTAGTTTCATTTCCGGACAAGGTACCGAAGATAGTTTAACAAATTTAAATATTGAACGTTAGTCGTTCAATTTAAACTTGCGGTGATTATCGTCATATCTAACCCTCATAGCTCCAAGAGAATGTCCCCAATATTTGCATAAGTCAAGAATGGACCATGGTCTACATTTTATTCTTAGTTTCATTTCCGGACAAGGTACTGAAAATGGTTTAGTAAATTCAAATATTGAACGTTAGCCGTTCAATTTAAACTCTGGGTGGTTTTTGTCATATCTAACCCTCATAGCTCCAAGAAAAAGTCCCCAATATTTGCATAAGTCAAGAATGGACTATGGTCTACATTTTGTTCTTAGTTTCATTTCCGGACAAACTACCGAAGATAGTTTAGTAAATTCAAATTTTGAACGTTAGTCGTTCAATTTAGGCTTTGGGTGATATTCGTCATATGTAACCCTTTTAGCTCCAAAAAAAGGTCTCCACTAATTGCAAAGTCAAGAATGGACCATGGTTTACGTTTTGTTCATAGTTTTATTTCGAGACATGGTTTTGCAGTTAATACGGTGTAAAATTTAACAGAGTATTATTATCTCTGATTTATATTCAATTTTTCATTTGTGTGTTTCAATAAATTATGATTGATTACAATTAATTGATTGGTTTACTAATACACTAAAATGTTTTTAAAATTTAGGAATGTTTTAGGAAATAATTCACTATCGTTTTTTAACAAAATCCCACATAATTAAAAACTCTTTTTGATATTTTCCATAAAATATTTGTACAAACAAACCACTTAATTTCAACTGTCGCTCGATTGTTTTTTTTTTGTCAAACAATTTTATTTTTAAACTTCTATGGAATTGACATAAAATTTAATAGGAACGTCAAAATAAAAATAATATAAAATACTTAAACCAGTAAAAGCAAATCAAATGTGACCCAGATTTTCTACTTTAATTTTGACAATTTTTTTATGTCTTGGTTTGCAAAATGTAAAACAAAAGGAAACTCCAAAAACAGACCGAAAAATTTTACAATGGACATATACTCGTGTAGTACTACATAGCGTTGAGACTACATAGCCAAAAAAAAACAAATTATTTTTAACACTTTGCAATTTTTTTCATTTCATTTTACAATTTTTTGATTCGGTCTGTTTTGCTTAATTATTATGTTTACATACACAGCATCCCATATTAAGAAGTTTGGTTTGAGTATCATATTACCGCATGATTGTGAAAATTTGGTGCCTTTGCTGTTTTTATAAATAAATCGACGACATTTCAATTAAACTGAATGGGTTTTGTTTCGTAAATTTATTTTAAATTTTTCTGAATTAGTTTATTCATAGTTGTTCCAACTTTATTAAGCACATTTTGTTGTACAGTAAAATATGTGTTTTGGCTATTTACAGATGGTTAGATTAGATGAGTAGTTGCACTACTTCTACTAAACGGTCATATAATTTAATAAAATACAATCAATGCAACTTTAAATATTTATTCAATTTAAATATTTATTTTATTATTATATTTTTTGAGAATAAGTGCTCCTTATTGTGACATAGTTTCTTATTTTGCTGCAAGATCGATTTCGATGCTATAGCATTATCGTCAGTTGACTTACTTATTGAATTATTTCGTATTTTTCAATCCTTTTTATACTAAACTTTTTTGGAATTTCAATGGTTGTGCCGCACAATTTTTTTGATTCAGGAACGATTTTCTGGTTACGTTGATTACATGTTGATGATTGAAATTCCAAAAAAGTTTAGTATAAAAAGGATTGAAAAATACGAAATAATTCAATAAGTAAGTCAACTGACGATGATGCTATAGCATCGAAATCGATCTTGCAGCAAAATAAGAAACTATTTCACAATAAGGAGCACTTATTCTCAAAAAATATAATAATAAAATAAATATTTAAATTGAATAAATATTTAAAATTGTATTGATTGTATTTTATTAATTTAAAGTGAAATATTCACAAACACCGGAATCATCATGGTCATATAATATTTTTAGGCTCGAAGTGAAATAGTTTGAACGAGATAACAATCTGGGTGAGAATTCACCATGATCTTAGAGTCAATTGTTGGAATCAAATTTATGGCCAACAAAAGGAAAAACGCTTTTTTGAAAAACCTCATACGGTAGAGGCACATATCTCTTAGCCTCTCTAGACAAGACTCTCAAGTAGCATGTATCCTACAGTTAAATCGTAATTTAGAAATAACAGTCTCCCTATAATTACCAGACCTGAACAAATACTCAAGAGTGAACATTTCTGTTCATTTGCTAATAATATTTTAATTATCTATTGGAAAAATTTAAAAAGCTCGATTATCACTCTTCTTAGAATCTAAAAACGTTTACATCATCTGACGGTTCCGGATGTTTTATGTTTTCAGTTTAATGCCGGGTCCGACATATTTTCATTATCATGTAATATCATATTCAGACATGATGCGTTAAGATTTTATTTTAATTTCAAAATATGTTTACTGCGGAGTTTTCCAACGTTAGTCTCGCTGTCACGATCAACACATCAACAGAATTTTTTTTTTTTTTTGATATTTAAAATACTCAAACACACCAAATTTCGTAATTGGGCCCAGAATATAAAATTGTTGCTATTCTCGAATAATTTTATCACTAAAATTGTAAAAATGGATTAAAATGAGAAATTTAGATAAAATATATACGAGTTATTAAAATAAAGTCTACCGCAAGTGATGCTTGTTATAGTTGAGCTTCTGGATTTAGTGCGTTTCTCATAGTAGATATTTGTTACAAATCAATCATTTTGTATTAAATAAACTTAAGGGCTTGTGTACAGCTACTCTTCAATAATATGTACTACCTTTCTAAAATCGTTTGATCAAGGGTTACTTTAAATGATTGAAAATTTAAAAATTAATTCTAACCAAGCGAAAATAAAAGCTTTCTAGACAGATAATTCTGAAAATTGTAATTGACGTATTGGAAAATATAATAATCAGTTTTATTGACAATCACCTCGAATTAGTTAAAATCTCTGTTAAAAGTTTTAAATTTCATAAAATTTGAAAATAAAGGCCGTTTAAAACAAAATGTTGTGCAATTTACTAATGATCCCTAGACCCTAGCCAGAACTATATTCAAACAATCTGTAAAGAATAAAGGATTGTTAAAATGTATAATTGGTATTTTAAAATGAACGTTACCTTCAATTTAAAATTAAAAATAACCGAATTCGTTTGAAAAGCAAAAATAATTCTCTAGTTTTATCCATAATTAAATATATAAAAATCTTAATGCCAAATCACTTTTTTTTTGTAAGTTTTGAATTAAAAATTTTACAACCTGAAAAAAATTTAGTTTCTTATATGTATGTATGTATACAAACCAAATCAGTACATTCCGAAACGAAATTTAAATTTTCTGATTTGGTCTCGGAAGAAACAAGATCAAAACAGAGTAAACCAAATTCACTGCTTAAGCACATTAACAACTAAAAAGCCAACTTACCATCCTTGGCTTTATGAAAATGATATGTTTTGTTCTAGTGCGCGAGGCATGTTGAAAGAGACGAGTAAGAAAATGCATTTTCTTTTATTTACAGGTTTTACACTTCAAACTCCACCATTACAATTCAAATTGAACCTTTTGCCAATTATATAGTATTTGTAGGATTTTAATTTCAAATCAGGCCATTTAAATTGCATCGAAATTTTTGCCTAAAAACAAATGAAACCTTCTTCAAAGCATTGTTTGGTTTCCAAATTTCCAAACCAAACAAAACATTTTCATACAGAAATAAAACTTTTACAACACCAATCTAAAATTTTCCAAATTTTTTCAGAATAAAATTAAACCATTTCAAGTTCAAAAGAAACTTAGAAAATGGTTTTGTTACTATGGGCTGCCAATTACCTGCTTTTCGCAGTTTCATCAACATATTTGTCTTATAATTTTTTATTAGTTCTTATGAGCGCCAGCGTAAACTAAAATGCCGATCAGAGCAAACATTTCCACCGAATTAGAATCATACCAAGCACCGTGTTTTTCTGTTATATTGCTATTCATTTTAAAAAACTGCAGCGCTTTTCTATTGGTCTCAGCCCCGATAATATTCACTAATGTTTCTGGGGTGATTTTTTGAAACCTAGTAACTAAGTGGTTAGATTTTTTGCTCTTTGCACCGTCAAGCTTTCTCTTTCTCGAAGTAGCATTAAAGCTCCACTTTCGGATGCATTTTTATTTTGGGCCTAATACCACATATGGTTGATATTGATCGTTAGCGCCAAGTTAAAAGTTTTCATCATCATCAAAATTTGCCGGCTCTAAATACTCATCCTCCACGTAATCACAAACTTTTATCGGTTTTTCTTGTTGAACCTCGTCGCAATCGTTTGTTATTCCCTCTTCATCTGACATCCCAGGAATATAAACTCTATCGAAAAGAATAATAACTACATATATTTACAACAAGAACTAACTATTTTTACTGGCAAGCAATCACAAAACTTCAAAGCAATTTGGGCCCGCTTTTCATTGTATTCCGTGTATAAGGTGTTAATTAAGGCCAACTTATAGATTATGTGCCATTTAAATAATAAGAAACGTTTTTTTTTTAATCGACTGGGGACAATTTGACTCCTACACACGGAAAAGAATGGTTAAATATGTCGAATATTTTTAACAATAAATCAAATGTCCCTCTAAATGTAAAAATGGAATACGAAGAAGTTTTACTCTGCTATTATATAGGATAGTTTAGTACGTATTTCGTACTTAGCAGTCGGATTATTTACCAGAAAATTACAACAAAACTATAAACTATAACAGAATGGATTTTTAGAAGAATTAATACCCCTATTATGGTTTTCACATTTGACTTTCACGGCGAGTTGAAGTCGGCCAATTTAAAATTTCGTATTATGGTTTTCACCGTGAGCGAGCTAAAATGTCAAAATTGTTCGCCATCTATTTGTAGGCGAATCTATATAAAAATGTTCGTTTTTAGTTTAGCAACATAAAAAATGGGCGGAATAAGAATAATTATAAGATTTTTTGTTATTATTACGTGTATTTTTGCATTATTTGTATTTGTATTTTTTTTTAGAAAATCAAAAATAACAAATCAATGCTGCATAACATATTTATTATTTATAATTGTGAAACGTTTAAAAAATTTATACCCCTATCATGGTTTTCACATTTGACTTTCACGGCGAGTTGAATTTGGCGAATTTATAATTTCGTATTATGGTTTTCACCGTGAGCGAGCTAAAATGTCAAAATTGTTCGCCATCTATTTTTAGGCGAATCTATATAAAAATGTTCGTTTTTATTTTAGCAACATAAAAAATGGAGGGTATAAGAATAATTATAAGATTTTTTATTATTATTACGTGTATTTTTACATTATTTTTATTTGTAGCTTTTGTAGAAAATCAAAAATAACAAATCAACGCTGCATAACATATTTATTATACATAATTCTGAAACGTTTAAAAAATGTAAATTCACTGAAACACAACAAACTGAAAACAAATATAACACAACAGCTGCCAAATGATAGAAAATGTCAAAAAAATTATAAGAAATAATCAGTGGTGCTTTATGCATTCTAATATTACCATACATGTATTCGCCAAAATAAAGGCGCAAACCATAATAAGAAAAACTAACTCACCCGACTTTAAAAATCACGGTGAATCGTTCGGCGAGGCGAGAATCATGATAGGGGTATGAATGTGGATGTGGATGTGGATGTGGATGTGGATGTGGATGTGGATGTGGATGTGTATGTGGATGTGGATGTGGATGTGGATGTGTATGTGGATGTGGATGTGGATGTGGATGTGGATGTGGATGTGGATGTGGATGTGGATGTGGATGTGGATGTGGATGTGGATGTGGATGTGGATGTGGATGTGGATGTGGATGTGGATGTGGATGTGGATGTGGATGTGGATGTGGATGTGGATGTGGATGTGGATGTGGATGTGGATGTGGATGTGGATGTGGATGTGGATGTGGATGTGGATGTGGATGTGGATGTGGATGTGGATGTGGATGTGGATGTGGATGTGGATGTGGATGTGGATGTGGATGTGGATGTGAATGTGGATGTGGATGTGGATATGGATGTGGATGTGGATGTGGATGTGGATGTGGATGTGGATGTGGATGTGGATGTGGATGTGGATGTGGATGTGGATGTGGATGTGGATGTGGATGTGGATGTGGATGTGGATGTGGATGTGGATGTGGATGTGGATGTGGATGTGGATGTGGATGTGGATGTGGATGTGGATGTGGATGTGGATGTGGATGTGGATGTGGATGTGGATGTGGATGTGGATGTGGATGTGGATGTGGATGTGGATGTGGATGTGGATGTGGATGTGGATGTGGATGTGGATGTGGATGTGGATGTGGATGTGGATGTGGATGTGGATGTGGATGTGGATGTGTAAGTGGATGTGGATGTGGATGTGGATGTGGATGTGGATGTGGATGTGGATGTGGATGTGGATGTGGATGTGGATGTGGATGTGGATGTGGATGTGGATGTGGATGTGGATGTGGATGTGGATGTGGATGTGGATGTGGATGTGGATGTGGATGTGGATGTGGATGTGGATGTGGATGTGGATGTGGATGTGGATGTGGATGTGGATGTGGATGTGGATGTGGATGTGGATGTGGATGTGGATGTGGATGTGGATGTGGATGTGGATGTGGATGTGGATGTGGATGTGGATGTGGATGTGGATGTGGATGTGGATGTGGATGTGGATGTGGATGTGGATGTGGATGTGGATGTGGATGTGGATGTGGATGTGGATGTGGATGTGGATGTGGATGTGGATGTGGATGTGGATGTGGATGTGGATGTGGATGTGGATGTGGATGTGGATGTGGATGTGGATGTGGATGTGGATGTGGATGTGGATGTGGATGTGGATGTGGATGTGGATGTGGATGAGGATCTGGATGTGGATATGGATGTGGTTGTGGATATGGATGTGGATGTGGATGTGGATGTGGATGTGGATGTGGATGTGGATGTGGATGTGGATGTGGATGTGGATGTGGATGTGGATGTGGATGTGGATGTGGATGTGGATGTGGATGTGGATGTGGATGTGGATGTGGATGTGGATGTGGATGTGGATGTGGATGTGGATGTGGATGT
This sequence comes from Tipula vernalis, assembly GCA_958295665.1. Taxonomy (NCBI): domain Eukaryota; kingdom Metazoa; phylum Arthropoda; class Insecta; order Diptera; family Tipulidae; genus Tipula; species Tipula vernalis. The sequence goes on along the minus strand of OY282560.1, from coordinate 195,789,052 downwards.
GGATGTGGATGTGGATGTGGATGTGGATGTGGATGTGGATGTGGATGTGGATGTGGATGTGGATGTGAATGTGGATGTGAATATGGATGTGGGTGTGGATGTGGATGTGGATGTGGATGTAAATGTGGATGTGGATGTGGATGTGGATGTGGATGTGGATGTGGATGTGGATGTGGATGTGGATGTGGATGTGGATGTGGATGTGGATGTGGATGTGGATGTGGATGTGGATGTGGATGTGGATGTTGGATGTGGATGTGGATGTGGATGTGGATGTGGATGTGGATGTGGATGTGGATGTGGATGTGGATGTGGATGTGGATGTGGATGTGGATGTGGATGTGGATGTGGATGTGGATGTGGATGTGGATGTGGATGTGGATGTGGATGTGGATGTGGATGTGGATGTGGATGTGGATGTGGATGTGGATGTGGATGTGGATGTGGATGTGGATGTGGATGTGGATGTGGATGTGGATGTGGATGTGGATGTGGATGTGGATGTGGATGTGGATGTGGATGTGGATGTGGATGTGGATGTGGATGTGTATGTGGATGTGGATGTGGATGTGGATGTGGATGTGGATGTGGATGTGAATGTGGATGTGGATGTGAATGTGAATGTGGATGTGGATGTGGATGTGGATGTGGATGTGGATGTGGATGTGGATGTGGATGTGGATGTGGATGTGGATGTGGATGTGGATGTGGATGTGGATGTGGATGTGGATGTGGATGTGAATGTGAATGTGGATGTGGATGTGGATGTGAATGTGGATGTGGATGTGGATGTGGATGTGGATGTGGATGTGGATGTGGATGTGGATGTGGATGTGGATGTGGATGTGGATGTGGATGTGGATGTGGATGTGGATGTGGATGTGGATGTGGATGTGGATGTGGATGTGGATGTGGATGTGGATGTGGATGTGGATGTGGATGTGGATGTGGATGTGGATGTGGATGTGGATGTTGATGTGGATGTGGATTTGAATGTGTATGTGATGTGGATGTGGATGTGGATGTGGATGTGGATGTGGATGTGGATGTGGATGTGGATGTGGATGTGGATGTGGATGTGGATGTGGATGTGGATGTGGATGTGGATGTGGATGAGGATGTGGATGTGGATATGGATTTGGATGTGGATGTGGATATGGATATTGATGTGGATGTGGATGTGGATGTGGATGTGGATGTGGATATGGATGTGGATGTGGATGTTGATGTGGATGTGGATGTGGATGTGGATGTGGATGTGGATGTGGATGTGGATGTGGATGTGGATGTGGATGTGGATGTGGATGTGGATGTGGATGTGGATGTGGATGTGGATGTGGATGTGGATGTGGATGTGGATGTGGATGTGGATGTGGATGTGGATGTGGATGTGGATGTGGATGTGGATGTGGATGTGGATGTGGATGTGGATGTGGATGTGGATGTGGATGTGGATGTGGATGTGGATGTGGATGTGTTGTATATGGATGTGGATGTGGATGTGGATGTGGATGTTTATGTGGATGTGGATGTGGATGTGGATGTGGATGTGGATGTGGATGTGGATGTGGAAGTGGATGTGGATGTGGATGTGGATGTGGATGTGGATGTGGATGTGGATGTGGATGTGGATGTGGATGTGGATGTGGATGTGGATGTGGATGTGGATGTGAATGTGGGTGTGGATGTGGATGTGGATGTGGATGTGGATGTGGATGTGGATGTGGATGTGGATGTGGATGTGGATGTGGATGTGGATGTGGATGTGGATGTGGATGTGGATGTGGATGTGGATGTGGATGTGGATGTGGATGTGGATGTGGATGTGGATGTGGATGTGGATGTGGATGTGGATGTGGATGTGGATGTGGATGTGGATGTGGATGTGGATGTGGATGTGGATGTGGATGTGGATGTGGATGTGGATGTGGATGTGGATGTGGATGTGGATGTGGATGTGGATGTGGATGTGGATGTGGATGTGGATGTGGATGTGGATGTGGATGTGGATGTGGATGTGGATGTGGATGTGGATGTGGATGTGGATGTGGATGTGGATGTGGATGTGGATGTGGATGTGGATGTGGATGTGGATGTGGATGTGGATGTGGATGTGGATGTGGATGTGGATGTGGATGTGGATGTGGATGTGGATGTGGATGTGGATGTGGATGTGGATGTGGATGTGGATGTGGATGTGGATGTGGATGTGGATGTGGATGTGGATGTGGATGTGGATGTGGATGTGGATGTGGATGTGGATGTGGATGTGGATGTGGATGTGGATGTGGATGTGGATGTGGATGTGGATGTGGATGTGGATGTGGATGTGGATGTGGATGTGGATGTGGATGTGGATGTTGAAGTGGATGTGGATGTGGATGTGGATGTAGATGTAGATGTTTATGTGAATATGGATGTGGCTCTGGTTATTGATGTAGTTGTGGATTTGGATGTGGAAGTGGATAAGGACATGGATGTGTTGTATATGGATGTGGATTTTGTTTTAGTTGTTGATGTCCTTGTGGATGTGGATGTGAGTGTTGATTTGGATGTGGATGTGGATATGGATGTGGATGTGGATGTGGATGTGGATGTGGATGTGGAAGTGGATGTACATGTGATTGCGGACATGGATGTCTAAGTGGATGTGGATGTGAATGTGAATTTTGATGTGGTTTTGGTTGTTGTGGTCGTTGTTGATTTGGTTGTCGATTTGGATGTGGATATGTATGAAGATGTAGATGTGGATGTGGATTTGGATGTGGATTTGGATGTGGTTCTGGTTGTGGATGTTGATGTGGATGCTTTAACTGCTGCGGCTCTAGTGGTATTTGGTTTTGTTTTTTTAGTTTGTGGTACATAAACGGAGTTGGCTTTGACTTTCGTGTCAGTCAGTCCAGTTAATTTTTTTTATTTAGGGTTAAAAATATGTATTTTTTAAATTGGATATATTGCTAAAATCATAACCTGGTGCATCGGTGTTATGATCTGTATCACGATGTGTACCATTAAATATTTATCTGGTAAATGTACGTTACATGAGAATTAGCATAGTTGGATCTTTAATGTTCCACACGGCAAAGAACTAGAGTTAAGCGGCTGCGGTGTAACCTTGGAACCAGATTTTTATATTAATATTTGTTAACCACTTTTTGCACGTTTCATTGTGAATGAGCGTTTGCTCAAAATAAAGTGTGCGAAAGTTAATTTATATAAATAAACAGTAGGAAACTTACTTCGTCGTATACTAAAATTTTAAAATTTGTAAAAGTACTCGTTTATTTCTTATATTGCAGTTGTCATCCATCTCAAACATTTAGGAATTTCTTTTCCATTCCTGTGCATTTTAATTTAGAACTCTGACAGGTACTCATTATATTAGCCGTACACGTACACTGTTTTTCAAATTACATCAAAAAATATTTAAAAAGCATTACAAATAGATCCACGCAAAGGGTCGTGAAATGACAAAAAAATCCATTTAATTAATTTTATTGTTGGTATATACAAAACGGAACCAAAATTATATTAAAATATTATATTAAATTAAAATCAGATTAGTTATTTCTCGGTTTAGAAATTTTGTAAAGCAAAATCTTTATAATACAAAAAACAAAAAAAAAATTTATCCATATCATCATCCTCATCGCAATCACGATCTCTCCACTCCAGGAAAATCTAAATGAGAAATGGTAATTATTATTTTATTAAAATTTCCACCTAATTACATTTCTAAGTTAATACAAATTATTTAAAGCAAAAAAAAAAAAAAAAAAAAAAATGTTTGCGCCTTGAATTTGAAGAAGAAAATTTTTCATTTCATCTCTTCAAAGTTTTTCAAAGATTTTTCCGAAAAATAGTAGCACAAAAAAAAAGTTCAAAGCAAGCAATATACAAAACAATAATAAAAAATGGATTTCCAAAGAATTTTCATGATATTAGAGAAATTTTGTAAAGCTATAGAAATACGAGACTCAGAGTTGAATACATAATTTAGCCAGAAATTATTCTTCATAAAATATTTACACATTAATTACAAAAACAACATCACATTAATTTCTATTTAATAATCACATAATTTATTATGCTTTTTTTCATTACTAATTATGTAAATATTAATTAAGATTTAATAATAATAAATAATGTTCTTTTGAGATATTATTATTATAATTACCGTTAAGTACACAGACTAAAATAGAAACAATAGAGTTAAAAGTATAATAATTATCCTCAACCATTAAATAATTTTTGGGAATGAATTGCGATACAAATTTTGCAAAGATTTCGTTTCGAGTGATTTCATTTTACTTACTATATCAATGGCAATCAATCTTAAAATTAGAATTTTAAGAGTCAAATTTATTTTAGAGTGTATTTATAAAAATCGATCTAGTTATAGCTCTATATACATATATAAGTGTTAATGCTATTGTTGTCTACCATCTCTGTTTTTTTTTGTACATCTTAGCGATTTTAAATATTCATAAATTTGTTTATTTTATTTCGAAAAGCTTGTTTAATTTTTAACGCTTTTGAATGCTATAAATTATGCATCTCGTTATATTATGTATATAGAAATGTTTTATAAGATGAAAAAATAGAAAGTTCTCGTCGGTCAAACAAAGTTGAAGGGCAAATAAAATTACGTTAGAACAGTTTAATGGCAGTGAAATCTTACTTTATAACAATGACAATCATAAAATAAATGAAAAGTCGGAAGTTGTCTTGCTGGCTCTGTTTTGCCCGGGCAACGGCCGTTGATGTATTCGTTAAATAATAAGGGCGTGATACCATGAAATAATTCAATAAAATATTTGGTTAGCATTCTTAGATCAAAACCTACCAATTACAAATAATTACGATTTCAATTAATAAAAGCCGAGAAGAAGCGATTGCAATATATGCCAAAAGATATTTCAAAATACGTCTACAAATAGACCAAAAATGCTTCGGAATTTTGTAAATTAGTTTAAGCGTTATCAAACGGAACTACAGGGACGTTTTCCTCATCTATTTCTCAATTATTTTTCCTTTCTACGCAACTCATTTTTTTTTATTTTTGTAAATTAAACAGACAACATTACAAAATGAGATCTGCCAGATTTAGGTTGGTTAAGCAACTTAAATTAATCGGGACAGTTATTGAAGATAATCTACGGATATATATTGGAAAACTTTCAAGCGTTTTCCAAGCTTACCATACAAGTACACATAAAATCATTCGAAATTTAATGAATCGTCCACATAAAATCCAAAGGTTCAAGAGCTTCCAGAAAAAGCTAAATTGAGTTGTATTTTGAGAAAAACTTTTTGGATCATCTAAACGGAGATTACATCACCGGATATTTATTTGATTCAGCGATGAACCACACTTCTACCTCACAAGTCACGTGAACAAACCAAACCCAAGACATTGGAATACAGAAAATCCCAGGGAACTTCATAAATTGACATTACACCCTTAAAGGGTAACTGTTTGGTGTGCTTTATCAGCCTCGATTTAGCTAATCCCTTTGTTTTTCCAAAGAAACTTAAACTAGTTTAGCTAAATCGGATTCATTAAACCATAGTCGGTCTAGGCTATAACGCTACCAAATAAAAGCCAATTCATTGAATATGACAGGATTGCTTGCCGTTAAAATCGAGTAACAACTAGGCAGACTGTGAAATAGCTATTTAAAAAAGTTATTACATGATTCAGGCAGCATAATAAAAATTTACAAATTTAGGGAAATTTTTATCAAATAAATGTCAAAAATTTGATCTAAAAAACATTTATCACATGTTGTCGATACAGTCTAAGGGTGATAGACATTAAATGCAAAGATTCACAAGCTGAATCGAATGGGCTTAGAATCAGTCGGGCGAATTTATTTCTCTAATAAAATATTGGTTTTAAATTTGTGTAAATAAAAACTTTTGTGGTTATAGCTGAAAGTAAACAGGAAATCTGAAATCTTACGTGGAAAACTTACTCGTGGAAAATGTCGGAAAACAAGTAGAATCCAAAAAATTTATATAAAATTTGCCTCTAAGTAGAGTATACACATAGATTAAAATATAAAACAATAAAATAAAACCAATCAAAATTGGAACTTAATTTAAAGCTATGAATTCAAAACATTAAATTATAAGTAGCAATTTGAATTAAGTAGTTACCAATTTTCAAAAAAAAACTAGAATAATATTTTGGTATATAATTTCCCTTTACCAAAGCAAGTAAGTATTTTTGATTTTTCTCGGGTATTCCAGGTTTAGCGGAATAGGCCTGCTTTAACTTACAAGCTGCAGTTGAGCTTCTGTTTGTATTTCTAATAACTATTGCTTCACAGAATGCTTCATCGCTGTACGATGTTTTATAAAATATAGATTGAGGAGAAGATTTTTCAGTCTTTATAACTTTTATGTTTGACACTTTTACTATATTATTGGTAGTATCTTTCGTTAAATTAAATTTCATTTGGACATTCAAATATTTTAAATGGGATATGGATAACCCTACTTCTTTGCTGTTCATATACAACTAATGAATGACCACTTTGCAATTACTTTTTAATTTCAGATTCAATCTTTGAATGGACTGAATCACCCTCATTTTAGGTATGATCTTTGACAAGATATTTATATGTGATTGACATGATGTTCAAAGTTTGAACTGCATTTAAGTATAAAGAAAACATAAAGCCGTAGTGATGGACATCTTGGACGTTAAGATGGACGAACTAGCGACTGAAGTAAAAGGGCTGCATGAACAAAGATCTTGTGGCCCTCGTTAAACCTGCATGACATCAATAAGTATTCTACCACAGCTGTCACATTGTTAGTGGTCAGTGGGATAATCTTCACTTGGTGACGAAGACGCGGTTAGGAAAATTGATGTGGTCACGAAAAAACCAAAGAGCTACGCAACGTAACCGGACAGCGAGGCACATTAGGTAGCCGAGACGGACTAGTGGAATGTCTGCCACGTTGGGTAAGATCCTCTACCCCCGTCTCTGACAGAACGAACACGAGATCTCTTTGATTCCAGGGTTTGGGTTTCCCTCACGCTGCAACGAATGCCTGTTGACATTCGTTACATTTTAATTTTTCAGCAAAAAAATTAAAAATTTCAAAAAAAAAATGATTTCTCTTCTTATACTGTATACAGTATTCATACAATTTCTAATTAGACCCCTAACACTACTTCTTTTTGAGACTATACTACTTCTTTTTACTACTTCCTTTTGCAATTGATCGTTTTTTTTACACATAGGAATATTTTTTATAAATGTATTTTTTGTGTACTCCAATACGATTAAATTTCACGTAATTTTTTTTTGATGGGGGAAAATTTGATGATTTTTGGCTCGCTAAATTTTATATAAAAAGTTGCCAAATCTCTAATTGTATAAATCATCAATAATAAAATCTTAATGATTTTATTGAAATAATGACACAACACGAAATAAAACGATGTTACGGAAAATAAATTTATTCTTTTTACCTCACCTTATTATCATACAGTGATGTGTCGGTTTTACAGAAAATTTTCAGTTGAATTAATCAAATTGGAATAAAGTCACTAGTGACATCTATTGAAAACTTTGAGGAGTTTAGAAGTGACACACTGCCAGATAAAAGATTGTTACATTTGAAGGATTTTATTTCCTACTATCCCAAAATTGGCAATTTTTGAAATGTGTCACTTTTCTCGCAATCCGACGATATGAATAATAGGTTTATACATTTGATATTATTATTAAATTATTTAAAATGTTTAATTTGTTTTCGGATGCATATGAGTAGAGGAACTATGAGATTTCCAGTTCAGTCATTTAGGGATAAATATTATATTATATATTATTTACCAGTAATTTAGGCGAAATCACGGTCATCTTGGAATTTACAAGTCATCATTTCGAGGAAATTACAACCTTTAGGGAAAATTGTTTGACTATTCGCCGGTAGAGTGTAGCAAAGTAAATTTCCACATTTAGGTGAGATTTACTACTCATTAGTAGATGCAATTAACTAATAGATGTGTGCCTATGCTAAGTACTAAAATGAGTCCATGCTAAGTACTAAAATTGATGGATAATAATCTTTTATGCATTTTATTATAAATTTCATATTTGTAAACATTTTAACTAAGCTTGTGATTACTGCTACACCCAACTTATGTAATGTAAAAATATTTGTGTATGAACATTTGTATGATGTGGTGCTTACGCATTTGAGGGGACGCGGCGATGATTGCTGGCATTCCATGTTATATTAGCATGGTATAGAACACTGGAGCTGGCCTCCCATGTTATATTAGCAGGACATACAACACAGGATTTCATTTAGTACTTGAATATTTTTTCGTAGGAAATAGTTAATTTGAATATGAAAATAATATTTTATAAATACAGAAGTATAATAAAAATAAATGCTAATATTGTCAGTGAGTACAAAGTTTTATTTACAAATTTTATTTTATACAAATTAATTTTTCAAATTTATGTAAGATTAAAAACTTCAAATTGTTATATTATATTATTATTATTATTATTAATATTACATTATTTTATTATTTCACTTTTCCAAATAATGTTATATAGTTAAGTAGAAATATTTTAAATTACATAAACAATTATCTATGAATAAACAAACATATGTAATATCTATTACTCCTACATTTATTTTTAATTTTTCTTTAATTTAATTAGATAGGAAATGTATATTAGTAATTACATAATTTGAAATTTTTAAATTAATTATGATAAATGTTCAACTGAAACTAAATATAAGAAATAGGAAGAAGTCTAAGTATTCTAATAATAATAAGAATAATTTCAATTTGATACTATTTTTGTTTTTAGTTATACTCATTCAATCAAAATCATAAATAGTGGATGTCTACTTAATATCCATTATTTTATAATGGCCCCATGGCACCGCATCATAACTACCTTTGAGAAGATATCGTTTATCATCATGAGGAATAAGTGCGGTTTTTAGTAGTCTGACAAAGCTCACTGCATGTTGTTGTTGTTGATTGTTCTTGATTTATTTTTTACCGTCCTACTTTACGCCTGGAGTAGCCAAATCAAGGACTAGCGCCTACAGATCCGTCTTTCAAAACCACCTGCACATTGCATTGCTTCATGCCAACCTGTAGTGCTGATATGAAAGGTCGGTCGGCCCATGGATTCTGCACTCTCAACAGGGGGTCATAGATGTGTTCATCTTCATCACCGATCGTAATCAGATGATGAAAAATCCCTTTTGCATCCCGCCCCTATAGGGATTCGAACCCAATACCTCCCGATCCAACCGTCGCAGCTTTAACCACTGCGCCGTTTGCTCGGTCTCACTGCATGTTTTCTCGAACGAATTAAGTTTTGAGATACAATTTTTGTTGTTTCATTGTCTAAACATTCTTTGTTATCATTAAAAGTTATTCTAGATTTCTCAACATCTCGTTTAATACCTTTTATTTTCTTTTATCTGCAACACCATCCACTTTGAATGTATACATTTTCGATCTTTACCCAATAAACTCAGTCATAATTTTTCCATTATTTTCATCTTTCATGAGACCTAGTATTTTTTTATTTACACGAGGTATATCATACATATTATCCTGTGAATAATCACTTGTATCAAAGTACTTATGACAATCTCTTTTAACTGTCCGTATCAGTATAACAAATTTTGCAATTATTGCCAAACTGAGGAACCATGTAATCATAATGAAAATCATATAAAAGCTGTATTTCCATGAGAAAAATTTAATTCGAATTTTTTTTTGTATTGAAATAAAACAACATACAATAGGTATATGGTGTCAGGTAGTATAACTAAAATTAGGAATGAATTAAATAATTCAAATTTTTGGTTTAAATTATTTAATTCGTGTTGCGTGCAATTGTTTTTGTAAAATTCTCATGGAAATACGACTAAGGTCGTTTTAGCTAAATCTTAAATACACATTCCAACATAAATTGGTTTGATGAAATAAATTTCTGATTTATTTAATTCAATGACATTCAATTGTGGTTTTGAGATATATGCCTCCGCACCATATCTACTAAACCATATGGTTAATAATTTCACAATGCAATGTTTTCGAACATTTTCCATTGTCTTCCCAAATACAACATTATTCATTAATTTAAAAAGATTTTTCTCAAACTCATTTGCTGCAGCAGCTCACAAAGAAGTGTTAAGATCTATGTAGGATTTCAACCAATCAGATTGCTTAAATTGTAGAATTTGGTTGATTTTTGATATTTTTAAACCATTTCTAAGAGCCTGTTTTAAATTTCTATAATGAATAATGTAGTTCCTTCTTAATCATAACAATAAGCAAAATTTACCCGGTTATTTTTCCCGAAAAACCGGTTTGCAAATCCTACTTCTGAGTTACTGTTTTCTAAGCTGTAAAAACTAATTTAAATTAATTATGTTTCAGAAAATTAACAAATGTTATTTCAGAATTTAGAATGGAGTTATCGTTTATAATAATTCGTACAAGTATAGAAATGTATTGTCATTGTGTTACTAATCTTTAAAAACTAGACATAACCAAATCCTTTTTATGTTATGTGTAACAGACTTCGGTGAGGCTCGACTTTTCTGGAGGTCTTGCTTATAACTTGGTCGGACACACCAATTAGTCAATAAAACCCTAAGGTTACCCTAACGATTATCACATTGCTTGTCGTCTTTACTTTGGCCACAGCTTCAGTGCTGAAATAAAACAACATCGGTGGTTAATTATATATTTCACACATTATTATCTCATTCACCAGAAGCAGATGTTTATTAATAATTACGTAAACATTTATTTAAGGCCTGATAAGAAATGGCTTTCAATGTAATAAAGTGATTTAGTCGCCACATATTATATGCAGATGTTTCATTTTTAACAGAGCCATAAATTTCACACTCGCAGCAACATTACAAACACGTATGTATAAATAAACATTCCATATTAAAGGATGGTAAATCGGTCACTTATAAAATTTGTATCCATTTTCGTATAAAAGTATATAAATTTGAAATGTTAAAAATTATTATTTTGTATATACTCGTATGTACACATTTACCAAACATTTTTGTTATCTGCAGCATCTGGTCCGAATTTTTTTATTTTTTTTTATTTTAATTATTTAAAAGTATTATTCATACAATTTTTTTTTTATTTGGCCCAAAAAATTAATTACCAGAAATGGTAGTACAAGACATAAAAATAACCAACGATATAATAATTTATATAATTTAATGTTCAGTTTGGTTAATTAACCGATTACAATTTTTTTTTGTTGTTATTTTTGTTTGCTTTTGCCGAAATGATTAAATTTATGATAATTTATATCAAATTATATTTATATTTCAGATATGGTTCATCAAATGAACTTTTAGAATTAGGACGCGTAACACCAGGTACATATTGTACCCGACAATTTGATGAATGCTATCGAAAAAATTGTCGACTACAAAGTCCCAACTATCCGGGCATGTATCCACGAAATGTAACATGCTACTGGACGATACGGCAAAAAAATGTGCCTACATGTAAACATGCAATGGTTGCGGTTAGTCAAGAGAATGAACATAAAGCGCTGGTGAAAAGGTAAGGAGCTTATTTTTTACTTTTTTGTTTTTTTTATTTTTTATTTTATGAGATAATAACAAAACTAAATGTACCGTATATGTATACACAAAAAAATATAAGTATATATGTATATATATATATATATATATATATATATATATATATATATATATATATATATATATATATATATATATATATATATATATATATATATATTTAGGAAACAGGATCAAAAATATCATAAATTATAGCCATTATTTTAATTCCTATGGAAATGCGAAAGATTAATCTAACGAAAATGAAAATTTTATTGCCATTATAAATCTTGTCGATATACTCTCCTCGTATACAACAACAACAACAACAACAAAAATCTTGTTCTATTTTAAATCTATAAACATTTCCTCCAATGTCTTAATACCATAATTCTCGTTATTTCTTTACTTAAATTTTTCTCCTTAACATCATTTATTGTACACAAGTCGATGATATTAGGAAGAAATTTGTAAGATTTCGATTTTTCGTTTTTAATTTTATTTGATAATAAATTGAATTTTCTGACAAAGAACACAAAATGATAATAATAATATTGTTGTAATTTGCAAGTGGTCATCTGGGACGTATTTATTGTAATAATGTGACGTACGTGTGTTCTAAACAAAATCAAAATGTAATCCTGATTTTTAAATTTCAGTAAACTGATTGGCTAACAAACAAAAACTATAAAATCAAAAGCTAAACAATTATCAGGCACGTTTTATCTTTTATCGACATGATAACCAATTGGCTTTTACGATTTCAAAATCAACCATATCGAAATTTTGTTTTTTGAAATTAGATTTATTTAGCTTTGAACGTATATTCGATAAAAGTTACACTCTGATGATTTCATAATAGTTCATATGGCATATCATTGTACTATGATAGATATGATGACCTATTAAATTAGTTCGAAACAATTTCAGACTCAATCAATCACAAGATTTCCTGGTTCAAATCAAATGAAAAATCTGAACTTCAGATAATTTCAAATATGTAACCAAAATTATTTGTTTACGACATTTACCATCATTTACTGTATGTTTGACCATAGCTAGTAGTAACCTTAGACAGACGTGTCGCGTATTTTTTTGTTTTTTTTCATCATATAGGAAAAATATTAACATTATTTCGGATTTTGGGGCCATAAATTGGGCCTCAACGGTTAAGTATTGCTCTAGGTCATTATTGAATATAGCTAGCTTCAACGTGCAAAGTTTAGTCTCAAATATTGATGAGATTTGTCACATTTTTAATGGTGCTTCAGTGGATATTCTTTGTTTCTCTGAGACCTTTATAAATTCAAATACCCCTAATTCAGCTTTAGCCATCAATGGTTATAATATATTTAGGAAAGATAGAGCGGGACCTCCCCTTAATTATGGTGGTTTATGTATGTTTGTAGGTGATCACGTTAAGGCTAGATTAGTTACCATACCTTCTTCCATTTTAGAATTGTTAGTATCGGATTTAGAGTTTTTATTTTTCGATGTTTTTATTATTGGTCGTAACATCTTATTCGGTACCGTCTATAACCCACCAAAAACTAGTAAGAAGTCCTATGCTAATTTAAAAAATCACTTGTAGAATTAGAAAGTTTATTTAATTATTTCTCTTGACCCTGTTAAAGTTAGCTGAAAGTTTCCAGCCGAAAGTAAAAAGTTGATAATGCAGATTATGTTAATAACATTCCAGCCGAAAATAAACAATTTGGTGGTTAACAGCCAAAAGTAAATAGGATACATGGATTGCAATAAAAACTTTTGAAAACAGTCTTACGGGGAAATTTTTCTTTAACCTAGTCTTGAAAAATATCGGAAAATCAGAAGGATACACAAAATTGTAATAAAATCAGCCTCTAGTTTCAGTGTACAACTGAAGTTAAATCGTTTTTATGTGATTTGTCTATAGCTATCGCAGAAAAAAAATTCAGTTCAAGTTTCCCGTGGGAAATCTCGGAAAATTCGATTTTCCACTAAATCATTAGAAAATTTGTATAAAATCAGCCTATAGTATAAAATCAGCCATAGCTATCGCAGGAAAAAAATTCAGTTCAATTTTCCTGAGGGACATATCGAAAAATTTAAAATTTTGGAAAATCGAATTTTCCGAAATTTCCCACGGGAAATTTGAACTAAATCTTTTTCCTGCGATAGCTATTGACAAGTCACATCAATGCAATTCATCTGCAGACATAACACACTAGAGGCTGATTTTATTCATCCATTTTTTACTTTCGGCTGGAAACTTTTTGGAATTTTCCGAGATGCTAAATTTTTTTCCAGCGATAGATATTGACAAGTCATATCAACATAATCCATCTCCAAACATAACAATTTTGAGGCTGATTTTATACAAAATTGGTAATGATTTTTGGAAAATCGAATTTTCTGAGATTTCCCACGGGTAACATGAACTGAATTTTTTTCCTGCGATAGCTATTGACAAGTCACAATAATGCAATTCATTTCCAGACACTCTAGATGCTGATTTTATTCATCCATTTCTTACTTTCGGCTTGAAATTTTTTTTAATTTTCCGAGATTTCCCACGGGAAATTTGAACTGAATTTTTTCATTCGATAAAAACGATTCAACTTCAGAAATACACTCTAGCGGCTGATTTTATTCCAATTTTGTGGATTTTTCTGATTTTCCGATATTTTCCAAGACTAGGTTAAACAAAGTTTTCCACGTAAGACTATTTACAAAATAAATTGTATAGAAATCCGGATACATATTTAATACATATCCATGTATCCTATTTATTTTCGGCTGATAACTACAAAAAAATTTTTTTTTTCGGCTGGAATGGTAATGACATCGCATTATCGACTTTTTTTCGGCTGGGATGACACAATCTGCATTTCCATTTCTTTACTTTATTTTCACTTTCAGCTGGCAACTTTTGGCTAACTTTAACCGTATTTTATCTTATAGATTCGATGAAATGTATATCAAGTGACTTTAATTTCGATATGCTACAAAATTCCGGCTTCCCTCGGGATTATTTGAATCTGTTAAATAGTTTTAATTTATCCGTACACAACACTGTGGCACCCAAGTTTTCTCGTCCAACCGCTAGCAAGGCCTCTTATTTCCTTATTCTCTTAATAACTCTATTTGTTTTTTCTATCAGTTGTCTCTCGGTATGGATCCCATTATGATCTTTTAGTTTTTTCTGTGAACTCTTACTCTCCCTCTCCCTCTTATTTAAGCCTAAGAATTTTAGCTAGATTTTTCTAGTATAGACAATTCCCGCCTTTACTTTGTTTGTAACTAAGTTCCTTGGGAGGATATTTTTTGTCTTAGTTCTGGAACTAGCCAAATAGAATTTTTCAATGGAATTATTTCAATAGAATTTGTCTCAGGAATTAGAGTTAGTAAATATCGTTTATGGAAAAGGTGTCCTAATAGTCAGTCTTATTTAGATTACAAGCAGGCTCGTAACAGAGTTGTAGGGTTAATTCCAATTGCTAAATTTAAAATAAATAATTTTTTCAAGGACAAGTTAGACTCCTCTCTTCCTTCCAAAGTTTTCTGGCGTAATGTTTGTAATTTAGGCCTAGGCCGATGCAAGATTAGTTTTAGTGAGGGTTTCAAACTAAATGACATTAATAGTTATTTTTGCTCTAGTCTGAACTCAGACAGTAGTACCGTCGATTTGTTCTCTAACGCGTCCTCTATTTATTTTCGTTTTCAAATATTTCTCTCGAGGATTTACAATTTTCTATTTGTAATGTTAAACCAGAATTTTCTGGTCTGGATAACGTCAATTTAAAATTCGTTAAGCGAGCTTTCCCTTTCGTTTCAAAATACTTGTTACATATCTTCAATTTTATTCTCACATCCTCTTGCTATCCGGATCAGTGGAAGCTAAGTAAAATAATCCTCATCCCAAAGATCAGTAATCCTTTAGAGCTATCCCATTTTCGGCCAGTTAGCATTTTAAGTTCTCTCTGTAACATTTTCGAGATAGTTGTTAAAAATCAAATTTAACCCCATTTACATAGCAATAGTTTAATTAGTTTCTTCCAATCTGGGTTTAGAAAATTTCATAGCACTTCTACTGCGTTATTAAAGGTATGTGATGATATCAGGCGTAATATGAATAATAGGGAATTATCTTTTTTACTTTGTTAGATTTTTCTAAGGCCTTTGATTCTATTAATCACAGGATTCTTTTTAATAAACTCATGACGTTCAAATTTATACAAATAGTCGTTTAGTTCAGGATTCTATTGTTTTTAATATTTCTCTGATAAATGAGGATTTAAGTAATATCGTTAGTTGGTCGGTCTCTAACAGGCTCGTTTTAAACGCAAACAAATCTCAGTCGATTATAATTTATAAAAAACCGTTAGATACCTCGTTCTTTCCTGGTATTTTTCTGCAGGGTTCGCTAATTGAATATTTAAATACTGTTAGGGATTTAGGCTTAGTTATTAATAAAACTCTTATTTGGGGTGACCATTTAGTTAGTATTAGTAAGACGGGCTTTGACATGCTTAGTTGTTTTTATAAAGTACACCTGTCCCTCGATTAACACGGTACTTGATTAACATGGCTTGGATTTAGCACGGTCAACGAATTGAGACAACGTCTTGATTAACACGCACATAAGTTTCGCCGCGTTAATCAAGTACCGTGTTAATCGAGGGACAGGTGTAGTTGGATTTTCTGATAGTCAGTTTAGGAAAAAATTGTTTTTGTCTTATCTTCTTCCTCATTTTATTTACGGTGACATAGTTTTATCCGGTATGCTTCAGGAACAAAGATGGTCCAATGCTTGTGCCAGGTTTATTTTTGGTATTAGGAAGTTCGATCATATTTCTGCCTACTCTAGCCTTGTTTTAGAATGTAGGTTTTTATGCTTAATGGAAGCAACTTCGTTTTTTTTGTTTCGTTTGCTTTTTTTCCATGTGTGCTTTTCCTTTTAATACTAAATTATTTATAAAATAAATAAATAAAATTAACTCTCTGGGTTATGTCCGACATTCAAGCACGTTGTACTTATACTAGCGATTCGGAAATGCAAATGAAATTGATGAAAGCCAATTTAGCATTTTGCGTTACCATTACCGTTTAGGTTCTTTAGGCCAATCATGTTTTACTAAAACTTCGTGTAATGTATTAAATATATGAATAAATGATTTTCCGAATTTTATCGAGAAAATCCTAAGAAGTTGACCCTATATTGACGGATATACAAAGTTGCCTTAGCGAATACACAGAGAATAAGGATGTTTAGGACAATAAGGTTTGATACAATCTTATTATAAGGTAGCGATAGTAACAATAAACGAATACATTATATGAAATCGTATCAAAGCCCGGTTATTCGAAACACCTAATATTTTTTCTAAAACAAAAAGTCATCTCGGACAGCTTTAACTATATCACAAATCTTTTTAGGTCATTATCGCCATAGCTTTATATGGTTGATACTTTCGTGGTTGCCGCCTAAACACCATTTTTTTCGGCTCGCTGAGATTTCTGGAATAATAAAAACACGGTATACAGGCCATTTTGGTGTCAGCTTTCAAGGAATTTTTAAAGAAAATTAAAAAATTATCAGTGTTGTGCAGATTGACGTAAAAAGCGAAAAGGAACGTAAAATATTGTTAAAGTAAAAAACGGGGCTGTTAAAGTAAAAAAAAAATAGTTTACTTTATCAACAATTCATATTTTAAACGAGAAGTAGTAATCGAATAAAAGACCAAAATCTACAAATTACTATAAATTGGGTGCTATGTGGGTTATTTATTCAAGCTAACAAGAAGTTTATGGTAGATATATAGCCCCTTATAGCGACAATATTTATTATAAGCCTTAGTAAAATACATATTTAATCATAATATTGGTTGGGTGGAAATATTGGTTCACACCTGATATCTCAATTATTTTATAAAACAATGTGGAAATTCGGCAAACATAATGAAAAATTATAAAGGTAACGATTTGTCACCAAAATCAAGCTCGTTAAATAAGGACGACGGAAAGATTTAAAAAATCAAATCTATCACAAATATCTACTTTTTTAGCAAGCACCAA
Source organism: Tipula vernalis (assembly GCA_958295665.1). Classification (NCBI taxonomy): domain Eukaryota; kingdom Metazoa; phylum Arthropoda; class Insecta; order Diptera; family Tipulidae; genus Tipula; species Tipula vernalis. The sequence continues at coordinate 195,771,367 of OY282560.1, read as the reverse complement.
GTAGAAATATTAGCGGTAACGCAGTAACGCATAGCTAAATGTTGACATTTAAGGGTTAATTGTGCTTGCAACTAGGTCGTCTGCAATTAACGGAAAAGTCATATTTTTAGAATCACCTATACATCAGCAAATTTGAATTTTATCGGCTAAAATCGGTATCGGTCAAATCCATTTTGATATTAAACGTTTAAAACCATTAACCGTGACTAATTGATTCCTGATCGAAAGCTGGTTGTTTGGTAGGCCGCTGAACCGCATCTAGAAAAAATGTTTGAAACAAAAACTTGTACCTACTTTCTTATCAGATTATTCCATATTATTACAAAGCTATTGAAACATTATCTACAATACGAATGGGAATTAAATGTTTTTAAATGCGTTAGGATAGAGCGTTGAAATATTTTTTGGTGATTATTGAAATTAGGTAATAATTTTCCTCAAACTACGCCTGGGGTTTTTATTTATTTTTATTTATTTATTTATTGTGCACATTTAATTTACATCGTTTTCGGCACACTCTATTTTGAGCATCAGCTCATTCATAATAGGGTGTACCAAAAAAAAAAAAACAATTTGACCCAGTAGCATCTCCAAATCCCAGCTTAACTTGAGTCTTTGCTTGAAACAGTCAAGGCATCAGTTTTTCTTTTTGTTTCGCTAGATCTTTGCTCTTGACCCCTCTTAAACTTCATCAAAATCGTGAGAAAATAGGCTTAGAACAACATCCTCATCTGACATCATGACATCAATGTTTCTGTTCATTTTCGGGATGATACCTGTTTGGCTTGAACGTTTACATAAATTTTAGTTTAGCGAAAAAAAAAACAAAATTCAGAAAAAAAACACGTTCACTAACGTGAAAGTCAAAGGCGACATTTTGTTAGAATCTAGTAAATGGAATAGCAGTTTTAGTTTGTTCTAGTGTGTATTTAATATTGGTTTACAAAAGACTAAGTGCGTATATATCGCAATACAATACAGTACTACATTAACTTACACAAAGCTAAATAAGTTAAATTCAGTTGAAGTAGACAATGCAAATTTTAACACTCCTTATTAATTAACTTCCATAATTCCTAAGCCGCTCATATTCCTTTGGAGCTGATATCGTGTCAGTGGTTTTGTGAATGCATCCGTCAGCTGATCCTCACTTTAGACATGGTCAGTTGAAATGATGTCCATTTCAGCTGCGGCCGTATATTCCGCTTCAGTTGTAGACAAGCTAGGAGTCTGCTGCCTAGGACTCCACCATGTAACAATGCTTTAACCAATCAAGAAAACATATCCAGTTATTGATCGACTATGTTCGATTTAACGTCTTCAGGTCGTATTAGAACCCATTTGTCATTACACCAAGCTTCTAAACATATCATGCCATAACCACTAATTTTCAGACGTTCATCGTTTGCAATGGTTACGTAGCGATCACCTTCAATACATGTGCTTCGATGCGGCTGAGTCCGCCGAAATCACATCACAAATTGCGGCCGTAAAACCCATCTCGCTTAACTCGATTACTGTTGCGTTTTGGACACTCAAACCGCCAGTGACTTATTTCCTTACAGAAATTGCATTTCGAATTTTTTTTAATTCTTCAATGGACGTATTTGACTTTTTACCCATTCCACGGAACTTTGCACAAAAAGCTGCCTCGGTCGATTCAATATCCATTTCGTTTTTAAATTGATCCTCTTCCAATTTCAAGCGCGGCAATAAATTATCCAATGTGCGATCTTCTTTCACATTGTACCATACTGTACGAAAATTCTTAAACTTGAAGTAGAGACTGCTGATGATTCTCATCATTTTTATATTTTAAGACAACTTCTCCCCTTGGCCTTCAATTTCAACTGCCAGCAATGAGCATTTCGATACATATGCCATTACCGAATCCTTCTTAGTTAGTGTCAGTGAAAAATATTCCTTATACAAATTCATAATTCTAACCTCACTGCTCACCTTGTGTAAGCTTTCAATTTTTTTGTAAATTTCTTTTGATGTTGAACCGCCTAAAGTGTGGTTTGCTTGGTCTTCGTTAATTGAAGCAAGTAATATCGATGTTGCCTTGCCATCTTGCTGCATTCATTTCTGATTTTCGCCTTGATTCGCTCTGATTTTGGCATTAAAGTTTCATCGTTCACTACGTCCAGCAAATCTTGTGCACGTAATACCGGCTTTAATTAAACATCCGATAACTTGATGATAAGCGATGATTCAAAAAATTCGCTCCATTTATGTCACCCTCATAACCTGTTAGATTCTAGTAAATGGAAACGCAGTTTTAGTTTCTTCTAGTGTTTATTCCATGTTGGTTTACAAAGGCTAAGTAACTAAGTAAGTTTATTGTACCGTTACCGGTAATACCGGTTTTAGAACCAAATCTTTTCTAGATTTGCTGTGAAAATTAAAAGAAATTAAAAATAAAAAACATTGAAAGCGTGCTATGGTTCCAATACCTATTAAAAAATTTAGTCCTAAAAGCGGTATTACCAGTAACGGTAAAACCGGTATTGCAATACCTAATTATTACCAAGGATATGGGCCATTTTCAGAAATAGACGATTCTCGTAGAGTTTTTCGTACTTTGAAATTTTGAGAATTGTTTACAGGTAATTTAGAATTAGAAAACTGTTTCATATTACTAATGCATTTCAGAGTTACCAAAACCTTGGTTTTCAAAATCTTATCTTTCAAAATAATTTAAGAAAATTTGGAGATTTTCCGAACTTGCTCCTATATCTGTTGAAAATTCCGTATATATATAAAATTTATTTGTATTTTGGGAATTCCCCAGATTTATTATATTATTTCCATAAAATTAGGGAATTCACCGGTATTGTTTCTATGTTCCTGGCCAAATTTCAGCTTTAAAGTCTATTCCAGGTTCAGTAACATCCTAAAATCACAGAACCTTGAAAAAATCCAAATTTTTGTATCACTATTTAATATATACATTTAGTTTTCTAATAGAATGTCCTTTTTGATTTAGAGAAAACCCCGAGAAAAAAAATCATAAAATTGGGGAACTACCCGAAATTGTCAGAATATTATTCCATTGAAAATTATAAGTTCAAAATTCAAATTCTGTTGACGTATTAAATAAATAGTGGTCGTAGGATGGTAATTGGGTACTAAAATTGAACTTCAGTGAGAGTAACAAGTGTAAAATGTGAGTTTTAGTGAGTGTGGTTGCTTTTAGTTTAATGAAAATGTTTATTTAAAGTACTGACGGTGAATAAAACTTGAAATTGGTTAACATGATTATTGAACTGGTAAAATCAAATAAAAGCAATCCAACATTTATTACCGATGAATTATGCATATCATTTGGAAAAAAACGCGAAACTTTCCAGTGGGTTTGTGCTCAACAGAAACTGCTCATGAGTAGATCTCATGTGGTAAAATTGTATTTAAATGGATCGCATAAAATTAAAAAGGGCCTTTACAATCATTCTCACGATCCATCAAGTTTATAAAATATATTGCTCATAAAACGACACGTCTATACCCTCACAAATTATAGGAGACAGTATAGTTATGTGTAATCCTGAAAGTCGGAATTATTTACCATCTAAACAACAATCTGAACAATTTCTTTTAGCTAAAAAGTCTTTTGATGGAGAAAAGGTTATCTTGTCAGGAACTCCATCGAGCTTCAAATTGCTTACCAAGGCGAAATGTTGGCTTATTAATGTCACATTTGAAGTGGTCCCGTTATTTATGCGTCAATTATTTACGGTGCACGCTAAAATTGGAAACACGATCATCCCATTTTTATTTTGCTTGATGATCGCAAAATCCAAAAAGGTATAGTTTCAAACATTTTACGAAATGTGCAAGCTAGCGTCATTTAAAACCAAAGCGAATAATATCGGACTTCGAGAAAGCGAGTGTAGCCGCACCTAAACATTTTTGGCCGGAGGCAGAATACAAAGGGTGCCTGTTTCATTTTGATCAGATTATCTGGCGTAAAGTTCAATCTCAAGGTTGTGCCACTAAGTATGGTAATAATGAGCAATATGGCATAAGAATTAAAATTTGTAAGGTTAGATTTACTTGTCAATTAAAAAAAAAAAAACTTTAATAATTAAAAGGACGATTTCTTTCATCACCAACAGAGTCATGGGAGAAATATAATCGCACATGGCTGAAGATATTTTCCACCGAATAGGCGAGGCAAATTCAAATATGAACATCAATTTCACAGCAAAAATCTACAAAAAAGCGTTAATAATGGGCTTTTGCTTAATAATCGCGAACAAAATTCTCAATCAATTGGGAATGCCATCACCGAATTGATCTGCTGCTACTTCGTTTGACGTAGAATTGCGTCGTGAACAAACACGGATAATCTTTTGTCTTATGTGTAATCAAATGGGGTTGCAGAAATCTTTTTCTTAGATGTGCCTGGGGGAAATGGTAAAACGTTCCTAATTACATTGATTTTGGCAGCAATTCGATCCCAAAATGATATAGCCTTAGCTCTTGCGTCGTCCGGAATAGCTGCAACATTCCGTGCAACAATTTCCAAAGCATGCGGCATAGGAAAATTGTTGCAGAAATGCAAACTTATTGTTTGGGATGAATGCATAATGGCACACAAAAAATCACTCGATGCTCTTGATCGATCATTGCAAGATTTGCGTTGAAACATTAAACCATTTAGGAATGCATTCTTACTCCTTGCAGGAGATTTCAGGCAAACATTAGCTGTAATTCCTCGATCGACAGCAGCAAACGAAATAAATGCTTGCCTGCAATATTCTCCTTTGTAGCGACACGTATAGACGCTGAAATTAACTACAAATTTGCGTATTCAACTGCAAAACGAGCGATCAGCTTAAATATTCTCACGTCAATTGCTAGAAATTGGGAATGGAAAGGGCCGGTTGATGTGACCTAAGGATTCATTTCCCAACATTCAAACTAATTATAAGAATCACGATTGGCTGAGTGGACGAGCTATTCTTACCGCCAAGAACAAAGCCGTCTACGAACTTAACAATATTATTCAGTATAAAATTCAAACCGATGCAATTATATACAAGTCGGCCGACGCTGTTGTGTAAGCAGATGAAGCGGTTAATTAGCCATTAGAATTTTTGAATTCACTCGATCTGCCAGGGATGCCATCGCACGCGTACTGCAATTGAAAATCGGCATGCCAATTATCATGTTGCGAAATATCATCCAGCTAAAGCTTTGTAACGGCACGCGGCTTGCAGTAAAAAATTAATGAGCAACGTCGTAGAAGCAACAACCTTAGCAGGACCATTCAAAGGTGAAGATGTCTTCATTCCTCCATTCCTATGATTCCAACGGATATGCCATTTCAATCTAAGGGATTGCAATTTCCAATTCAATTGGCGTCTGCAATCACCATCAACAAAGCTCGGGGCCAATCTTTAGAATTGTGCGGTTTAGATCTAGACACGGATTGCTTGACTGAGAGTTAGGCAGAGGTTTAGTCATGGAGGTTCAGTTATTTGATGAAATTTAACACTAAACCTATACCGACAATAGGAAAGTACCGTCATGATAATGTTTGATATGTGAATGTTTTACGAGCAATATAGTTATCTCGAATTTAGGGAGAATTAGTGGATGTTTTGTTTCACTGTTAACAAACTTTGTATGCGACCGCCAACTCGTAAAAGTCCACCTTCATCCCAAAATGGATGTAAACTTCAAATTTTACTGGTCTTTGGTACTTGTTTATTAGCCTTTAATGAGAAAATTTCAGTAGAAAAATGGTCACTTTGTATCAATTTGATAATTTTACGGCCGCTTAAGGATATTTCATCCAGGGTAAGTTATATAATTCTGCTTTACTTAACGATTCCTTGCATGCTTCTTTTGACATATATTTGTACCCATGCAAGAACTCTAACACTAGCTGTTACTGTGAGTTTCTTCTCTTCCGCCAATAGTTCATCAAATTTCAAGTGGGATTACTGTGGCCATTCTGATGCATCATGACTTAATTATAGAGGTCCATTCCACCACAATTTTTATTTTACTAGCTTTGAAGCTATCATATCTCACGATGCGTAATCGCTGATTACAATCAGCCAGGTTCTTTGGTGAATCAACATATCTCCAATGTTGCTGAGAATATGGAGATAGTATATCTGCCGTGCGATTTGCTACGAAGGTACTCCTTCTTCTTGGAGGAAATGACGACCAACCCAATACTATTTTGGAATCAGTCCACATGGTAATTTGATAACTTCACGGACTATTCTAATCAATTTGGTTAACAGTCTGGCAGTGCAGAGTTCAAGTCTCATCTCTTCATCTGCAATATACGGCGGCGGCATATATTGCGGCATCGGCCTAGTTTTCCTTATGCCATCTCAAAGGGCATTTCGTAATGTGATGTCTTCATTGTCTCGAATGATTAATCGGTTCTTATTTGTTTCTTCGCCACTGACTGGATTTATCATCTTACCATTGAAGTGATATCCATCGGCACCATCCCAAAGATGATTGGATATTGCAGGTCATCGTAACTTCGATGAGTTTCTGCAAATTTTGTCAATTGATCATTTCTTAGATGAAGAGCAATTCAAAACACGGTTGGAATTGATCTCCGACTGTAACAATTGCCACTTCGTTTACAGTTTGAGCACATGTTATCCAGCAAGCGTTTTGTCACCATGAATAACAATCTTGTGTGTATCAGATGGCGTCATGTCAATTGCTGTTTTGAACCAACAAACTAAATAGTTTTTTACGTGAAGAAGTTTTTGTAGTTGGGAAACAATGGACACAGCGTGGATTCAATTCATCATTGCCATCACCGATGAAATACATTTGTAGGAATTTTTGTTGACCATCTGGGAGTGGAAGCAGCAAACCGGTTTTATGATAAATTTGTTGTTGGTGTGAATTGAACTCGATTTATGCGCCGAACGATGTCATTTGGAATCATTAGTTGTATTTCCTGATGTTAGATAGAAAATGCAACGAGTTTAATGCCTCTGGCGGTTTTCCAAGTTGATGCAGTTTAATTTTTCCAGCGGCGCAACACATTCCTTTCGTTTCTCCATTAAATTTCAGAGCATTGCAATGAGCCCATACTTCAGTCATAGTGCCGATGAGAACATGCCGGCTCAAACTATAATAATCAGCTGAATTGTACCGGAATGCAAGACGATTGTAATCGCTTGATTGCTGAGCACGGAGCCCTGTTTGACGCTGATCTGCTGTTTCTTGTTGACATCTTTCAGCCACCCTCAGCCTGTTGCGTTCATTCTGTTTAGAACGAAGCAGATCTTAAGCTGCAAAACGCGATCCCCGTGCCCGCAACCGTGCATTCTCTAGTCTGGTTGTACGTCGCGCTGCTGCTTTCTCGGCACGTATTTAAGCCATACTTTGTCTGTTTTGCTCGTTCACTGATGCCCGTTCGTCCTCAGTTTGATCTGAAATTACTCGGCGCAGTACTTCCGCTCCGCGAGTATGATGCAATAGGCAATATTGAAATTCTAAGTGACAGCAGTTGTCAAGAATGCGGCAAGATCAATGTTAAGTATTGTGTACGTCACTGTTACGTTCAACAGATGGTGCCGTTTTAAAAAAAAAACATGTTTTACCTGTCACAGGCATGTAAGCGCTTATTCGGGTACAACTTTGTGTAACGACTAGAAATTGGTCGTCGTTGTAAGAGTGGGTTGGATCGATACCTCTGCCTTAGTTGCTTATGGTTAATTTGTTTCATTCATACACCACAAAACAAAACAGAAATAAAAAAATTAAAACCGGGGGAAATCCCATCCCAATCCTCTGAGCTTTGCCGGCCAAAGATGACCGCCCCAAACCCTCTGAGTGAGGAAACACAATTTTTTGTTAACTGGCCGATACCTACTATCGGTAACGGTCTCGCTACAGTTGTGTTAAAATTTCAAAGCAATCGGTGAAGAACTTTCAGAGATTTAAGAGTTTGAACAAACGAACATTTACATTTTTATTTATATAGATAACTTTTGAATCCGCCACTTTGGATCATTTAATATTTTGGTTTGTTAGGGACCCAAAAAGGTTTCGTCGCTATTGGAATTTTGTGGTTTCGAACGTAAACTATTGCTCATCTAAAACTACTTTAGGGTATAGCCGAATGTCGAAAACTATAATCTTGCAAAGATTTAAAACTTTCGTCCAAACATTTCATCGCCCACTGCAAACGATTTCACTGTCTGACAGTCGATTAACTATTAGCGAAGGTATAAGATTCTGTACCTCATTTAATGGATAGGGTTTGTAACTAAATGCTAAGTTAATCAACGTCTTTTTTAACGGAATAGTGCGGTGATTAAATGAAACAATTTTCATTTGATTTAGATAAGTTTCACAAAATTTGTATTTCCCTAGACAAAGCATAGTTTTAAAAAACGTTTAATTTTCTTTACAAACATTTTAAATACAATTTTGCTGCATCCGTGTAAAACTAAGTACAAACATATTTTAGCTGTTACAAAAAAAAAAAACGTTTTGAAATTAGTTTAATAACAAGAAACAGAATCAGTTTTCCCCACAGCATACCAAAAATTTAAAAATAATGATTTGATGATCGCTAATAAAGCACTAACGTTAGACTAAATTCATTTATTAAATGAAACAGAATCTAACGAAAAATAAAAATAAATTTCCCAAAGGTGCCACCGATATTATTTCTTGTATATATAGAAAATAAAATTTAATTTCTCAACGTTTATTTAATTTAATTTTATTTTCTCAACATTGTCCCTGTGTATACATTTCCGCTCGTATAGTAAGTAAATAGTGAAATTTTCAACATTTTTCTACTGCTGCTGATTTTAATTTTTATTTTATTTATTTATTTATTTTGTTTTGTTACAAAATAAATAAAACAGTTTTCTGATTTAAATTCCATGAAAATATCAGAACGAGAAAACATAAAATAATAAAATCAATCTTCAAAACACGCCTTAACTCTAAAAAATAAAATGAAAAGTCTTATCCATAGAACATCATCACCATTTTTTATTTTGTTTATTTTAAAGACGGGGCAAAACAACAAAGCACGGAAAATCTAACTATCTGTATAGTATAAGGAAGAAAATGAAATTGTCTACTGTAATACAAAAAAGGCGCCTGAATATGCGGGAAAACATATTTATTTCTCGTTAGCTCGTTCGGTCGCTCCCTTTAAGCTCGGTGGCTCTCCTACATTTATATTGTTTGGGGTATATAAACTAGTACTAAACAATTAGTAGAATATGTAAACAACATTTTTATTTATTTTTATAAATTTCGTTTTGTTTTTATTTAACGATGCAGAAGATTATCTACAAGATCTGTTTATAATTTCTAGTTAACAAAAAAAAAAAAATAAAAAATAAAAAATTCTGGGAAAAAGGAAAAACTAATGACTAAAAAAGTTTTTAATTTCATTTGTTCATTTCTTGTTTTACTGGAAATGAATAATGTTGGTGATGTTGTTGTATTGGGATTTATTGTCTCAGGTTAATGCAATTAAATTTTGTAAAGTCTGTGTAAGATAACACACATAGTAACGAGGTTTCAACAGAAAAACAAATAGATCATATTCGGCATGTTCCAATAGCACCAACAACAAGTTACACGCGCATCCGGCATTACGCTGAATGAACGTTCTTGATGAGATGGTTTCATATTCTATATATTTTTAATTAAGTAAATTGTAATTAGGAAATAATAAAAGAATCAGTTGTAATTTCACTGTAAAACAAATAAGTTAAACATATTTTTTTAAATAAAAAATCAATAAATAATTTAACTGGCGCCGAAATAGGGACCCTTATGAATAATTGTCATGTGTTGTAAAGTTTTAAGTGTTAACGTAAAACCAAAGTTATAATTATTGTAAAAATCTTACAAAAAGTTTAACCAAAACTTTAAAAATTGAATAAGGTGATTAAGTGAAGTTTACCCAATAGCTTAATAGTGATCATCTAAACAGTGAATAAAACTAAAGTATCAACTTTGAGAGATCTTATAAAAGTTTAATCATAACTTTAAAATAAGAGGGAAAATTAATTATCCCACGTTAATTAAAAAACAACTATAAGTATTGGAAAACGAAGCCCCGAAGTATCCTACTAGGAAAAACGGAGTTGAGGAATAACTAAAACAAGGATAACGACGCCTTATTTTCATAATAATTCTCAACAGCGGTCCAATCAGGGTGCCAAAAATCTTAATTACAACTCCACCTGTTAATCTAAACGTAAGTCATAATTTTAGGATATAATAAATAAAATCTTTCAAATTTATTAGTTACTATAAGAATAAAAAAGATCGAACAGCAAATAGTTAGTAATCAGAATCAACAATTATTCGACCGATTGACTAACAAGTTGACCAAACGATAAATTCTGAATAAAATATCAGACATATGTATGCAAAAGTTTACGAGACTTTTCCGGACAACCAGGAAAATTCGGATCCTGGAAGAAAAGCGTAGACCGTTTTTTAAAAATTTATGAACTCCAAAAAGGAACACCGAAATATTATAGAATTCTCAGTGTTATAATAAATAAAATAACCGGGCAACGCGGGTACGGTTCTTGAATCTTACAACACCCCTCTAAACTTAGAAAGAATTTCAAAATGTTTAAACCTCCACTACGCGGATAAACGAGGCCTAAGTACGCTTGAGTACCATATGACTACCCTAATTCAGAAAGGTAGCTCCATCCCAGAATTTTACCAACAGGTTTATTACCATCTCTCACTTATTTTAAATAAATTGTCATCCATCGATATAAGCCAGGAAGCTATGAATGTAATGACTCTATAGTGTTTTAATGTATTCTCACTTAAGGCCGTTCGGTAGTGGAAAATAATTTAACACTATATTTAATTTGTGTTTTCCGTATGCAATCGCATACGTCACTTTATTTTATAAATAAATTTACACTAGGTTTTTTTGGCGTAACACATGGGGTTATACATATTTTATTATAATTACACAAATTTATGATTAATTAATTTTTTTTTATGTTTTATTATAATTATACAAATTATGATTAATTAATATTTTCTATCTTCCAAGAACTGTTTCAGAAAACGCGTTGTTGATTTTACGAGAGAAAAATGCGAATGTCACAATGGAGGTAGACGCGTAAGAAATTTTGTTTTGTTTTTCTGTTTTGGTTTTTATTAAGTTGGCGCTCTGCGCCGATGTTGTCGTATGGACAAAATGACTGTGTTTACTTGTGCGGTGAGGCAATGCGGCGCATAGTTGAGTTGGGTGTTGATTAGTCAAATCATTTGAATTATTCCCATTTTAGTCTGGTGCGTATAATTAATTAATTGTAGTGGTGAACAATTAATGCAATTATTATTGTGAGTCGCTACAGGACTCCCCCGCAAGTGAATATCCCTCCTTGAAAACTTTGGAATTATTCGGCAAAGTGCACGGCTTTGTGTTTTAGTATGCCTGATATTTGATCAGGTGAGTTAAGTATGCCGTATGCCGGTTTGATTCGGTCAATTGAAATGGTGTGATTTTTCCCATTAATTGAAACCGTGAATTGTTTGCGAAGGCGACGTATAACTTTGTATGGGCCTTCGTAAGGAGGAGATAAACCCATACGAACCTTGTCTGTTCGAATGAAAACGTATTCGCAATTGTCCAGTGTTTTGGGGACAAAAATATTATTTTGTTTTGTCGAACTAGTTAAAGTTGGAACAAGGTTTTGCATGGTTTGTCGCAGTTGGTCGACGACTGTGTCTTGATTTGGTGATGGTAAAGAAGGATTCTCAACGAAAATTTCACCGGGCAGTTTAATTGTTTGCCCGTAAACCATTTCGGCTGGTGAGCATTTCATATCTTCCTTTACTGTTGCTCGGATTCCAAGTAATATGATGGGAATTTCCGAGCTCCAATTAATTGTTTTTCCCCGGGCTATGAGAGCAGCTTTGAGCTGTCGATGGAAGCGTTCGACCATGCCATTGGCTTTTGGATTGTAAGCCGTTGTACGTATCCGATGTGATCCAAGGAGTTTTGTTAACTCGGTAAAAAGCTTGGATTCAAATTGCGTTCCTTGGTCTGTGGTTATATTAAAAGGAACTCCGAATCGTGATACGTAATTATTAACGAATGTTGTGACAATGGTTGCTGCTGACATATTGGTCATGCAGTATGCTTCGGGCCAACGAGTGAAACGATCGACACAGGTGAGATAGTATTGATATCCATTAGATGGAGGAAGTGGTCCTACGATGTCTATATGGATGTGTTCGAATCGACCTGGTGGAATTTCGAATTGTCCATGAGGTGAAATTGTATGTCGTTGAACTTTAGATTTTTGGCAGGATAAACAGGAGTTCGCCCACTGGGTTACGTCCTTGGTTATACTGGGCCAAAAGTAACGAGCTGTGATCAATTTACGAGTTGCACGGACCCCAGGATGTGAAATCTTGTGCAATGTGTCGAAAATGGTTCGACGTAGCGGTTCTGCGATGTACGGGCGGTTATTTCCCGTAGAAATTTCGCAATAAACCTCGAGGCCAGGTAGTTTGAAAAGCTCAAGCTTGTATGAAGAACAAGTGCGACGTCCGGAACCAGAAAGTAAATTCTGAAGTTCTAAGTCAGCTTTTTGTGATTGAATAATTTTTTGATAATCGAAGTGAGTCTCGATTGCGGCCTGTTCGTTGTCTGTGGTTCGTGAAAGTGTGTCAGCGACCACATTGTCACTGCCTTGCACATACTGGATATCCGTGGTGAATTGACTAATGTAATCCAAGTGTCTTGCCTGCCTTGGATTACGTTCAGTTTTAGACTGAATAGCTCTAGTCAGAGGTTTGTGGTCGGTATATATTGTGAAGTCCCGACCTTCTACAGAATATCTAAATTGTTTAACTGCTAGATAAATTGCAAGTAATTCCCTGTCGAATGCGGAATATTTCTTTTCGGCATCTGATAATTTCTTCGAAAAGAATCCCAGGGGTTCCCAATGCTCGTTATTGTATTGTTGTAACACTACTCCTACAGCAGTGTTTGATGCATCCGTTGTAATGCTGAGCTTTGAGTCGCTCATTGGATGCTTAAGCAGTGTGATTTAGGCCAATTCATTTTTAAGTGTTGCGAATGCATGTTGGCATTCATCTGGCCAAGAGAAGTTCTTGGGTGTCTTGGGCAATTTAGTTAAGTCTGCCAAGTGAATGTGAATAGGGTCCAAAATTTCAGCAAGTTTAGGTATAAATCGGTGGTAGTAATTGACCATACCGATGAAACGCTGAATGTGCTTGATTGTTTGCGGAGCTGGGAAGTCTGAGATTGCCTTGATTCGTTCGTCTGATGGGAGAATACCATCAGGCGTGATCTTGTGGCTGAGGAAATCAAGTGTTGCTGCTCCAAATACGCATTTGGAGGTCTTGATGTGAACATCAAACTCCACTAACTTTTGGAATAGTTGTTCCAAGTGCAGTTTGTGTTGTTCCTCAGATTGAGATGCTACAAGAATGTCGTCTATATATACGAAGACGAAATCAAGGTCACGAACGACTTCGTTCATGAATCGCTGAAACGTTTGTGCGGCATTGCGTAGTCCAAATGGCATTCGTGTGAATTCGAATAGGCCAAATGGTGTAGTGATTGCCGTTTTATGAACGTCTTCAGGTGCGACGGGAATTAAGTGATAAGCTCCGACGAGATCAATCTTGGAGAATATTTTGCATCCATGTAAATGCATGGAGAAGTTTTGAATATGGGGTATCGGGTAACGATCAGGTGTTGTGACCGTATTTAACCTACGATAATCCCCACATGGTCTCCAATCTTGATCTTTCTTTTTTACCATGTGAAGCGGACATGAGACGGGAGATGACGATGTGCGACAAATCCCTAATTCCACCATGTGCTGGAATTCTGTAAGCGCTGCTTTATGACGCACTTGATCTAGTCGCCGTGGTCGTGATACTGGAAGGTGGCCTTCAGTGACTATATGATGAACCACATTATGTTTCACTGGCAAGTTATAGTTTGGCTCGGCTGTTAAAGACGGAAAATGTTTTAGTAATTTACCGTAGCCGTTGTCGATCGTGAAATGTAGAGGCGTAGGAGTGGTGGTTTGCACCATGACGGCATTGATTGACAGCTGAGTCGCTGAATCAACCAGCCGTTTACGCTGGAGGTCGACAAGTAGGCCAAATTTTGCCAGGAAATCTGCTCCAATGATCGGACGATTCACATCAGCAATAATAAATGCATGTGTGAATGTTCTTTTTAGTCCGATATTGACTTGGAGAAGTTTTGTTCCGTATGTATTGATAATGGAACCATTAGCAGCCGATAAGACTAGATCGTTTGATTTCATGTTAAAATAATTTTGTTTTGAAAATAATTTGACTGGAATGACCGAAAGGTCAGCGCCAGTATCGACTAAGTAGGTGAGATTATTTTGTTTGTCATAGACAAATAGTCGCTTTGATAGAGAATGAGTGTCGTGAGCATTTGACTCTACCCGGATTGTTGCAAGTTTTTTGAATTGTCAATTTGTTGCGCTTGCTGTGCCTTGTTGTAATTGCAAGGTGGTATACATTTCTTGGCACGTTTGCCGAATCTGAAATGATACCAGCATTTGTCGTACTGCCGACCAGCGCTAGTAATGTGATCACGGCTGCTAGACCGTGAATTAGATCGACCCCTTGATCTACCGCGTTGATTGTTTAATACGCGGTTCACAGACTGTTCGAGTCGCGATAAGCGAGCTTCGACCGTGTTGTTTGCTTGGTTTAGTGGGGGTCGATAACGGATATCGGTTTGTATCGGCCTTTGTGTAGAGGTCGATGGGGCAATAAACGCAGACACATTAGGTGTCATCGCCTCATACATGCAGTCGGCCATTTGCGCAATTTCGTATAAAGGTACGTTTGGGGGTTGTGCCACCATTGGGATTTTATAACTTCCGGTAAGTTTCTGACCCATAATGATCTTATGGTGTCTTCCGGGAATTTGTTGTTGGCTAGTGTCTTAATTTGTCGCAGCATGTGCGATGGACGCCTGTCGCCTAACTGCTAGCCTGTTTAAAAGTGTGCTTTTTATTGTGTTGTAGAAATCCTTTTCTGGTGGGTTTGCCAGTAGATCGTTTATTGTTTCTAGTGCCACTGGTGACAATGCTGCCAGAACATGAGTAGCTTTGGTTCTGTCGCCCGTTATGCCTTGCATTGTAAACATGAATTCGATTGAATTGAACCATGTTTGTGGGTTTTCTGCCCAAAACGGCTGTAATTTCAATCGCATAACTGCGGCTTGCTCTTGCGGGTCGACATTCATGTTCTCTTGTTCTTCAGCTGGTAGCCCGGTAGCTGGGTCTATCTTGGGTGGCATTTAGTTGATTAAAATGTATGGCCAATGTGGTAAATAGAGTGCGAGGGTCGGTCCGCAGCAACCTCAGTTTGAGCTGATGTTGCCGGTTATTCGACTTTCTCGGCGGAGAGGATAGTATTTGAAATTTTATTTAAATTCAAGGGTGAGGAATGGTTACCTTGTATACTATCTTCTTCCGACTTGTGTGAACGAGACGAGATACCCCCGAATTGGGCGGCCCAGATTCCGACTCCTCAATTGGGGGGGCTCGTTGAAATTTTATGTATATATATAATAAATTGTTACCGCGCGCGAATATATGTTGCGATTTTGTAGAATGAAAATATTTTCAAACTAAAAAAAAATTTTTTTGTGGGTACGCCACACCGTTAATACTAATTCTAATCTATAATTCAATGTGAGGTATTCGCAATAGAAAAACAAACAAAACTAGAAGCAATACTAGCATTATTACCGGGTAAATTGAAATTTGGATTTTGTGTAATTAATGTGTGAGGTGTTTTTAATGCTACCGACAGTTTGGTGAAGAGAAAAAAAAATTAATTTTACAGGAAGAGAAAACAAATATGACTCAATAATTAATATAACCAATAGTGATAGTGGAATTTAGTAACAAAAATATTTTCGTTAAATATAAATAGTAAAAGTTAACAAATTTAGCAAATTGTTGTTAATTAAATTTGTGGAAATTAACGAAAAATATTTAATTTATGAATAAAAAAAAAAAATATTTTGAAAAATATAGAAAAAAAATATTTTGACTCAGCTGATTTTCCTGTTGCGTTGTTCTCCGCTATAGTTGTTGCTCCTTGTTGTTGTTCTTTTCCCTCGTTGAATATTTTGTAGGCTCCCGTTGCCTTTGGTTTGCTTGTATCGCAATAAAATAATTTCCCGTTAAAATGGTTAACGTCTTTATGTTTGTATTTGTTGGGCTCCCGTTGCCTTTTGTGTTGTTTGTACTTGATGGTGTGGTATGCACGTTATGACCTTGATATCTCGTACGATCAGGTCGCATTTACGTGAAACATAGGAAGAAATACTAAAAATTATTCACTTATCACTGAAAATATTTTGTTCCGTGCAATTTTGTACATACCTGTGCTTGGTACGTTGTACCAAGCGATCAATTTTAATGTGTTGTATAAAATTCCGCGTTTTTTTTTGCAGGTTACCCTTTTTGGTTTTAAATGATACAAAAATATGCCAAATGAAATGTCGTTCCGAGATTATTCCTTATTTATTACGATTTTTCGTACGTATATTTCGATGGATGTGTTTCGCTGTTTTTCTACTCCGATTAATGTTTATGCGTTTCTATATTTACTTGTATGCCGTAAAAACGGACGTTGAAGGTCACCAGTTATAGTGTTTTAATGTATTCTGACTTAAGGCCGTTCGGTAGTGGAAAATGATTTAACACTATATTTAATTTGTGTTTTCCGTATGCAATCGCATAAAAATTTATAAATAAATAAATTTACACTAGGGTTTTTTTTGGTGTAACACATGGGGTTATATTTTATTATAATTACACAAATTTATGATTAAATAATTTTTTTTTATGTTTTATTATCATTATACAAATTATGATTAATTAATTTTTTCTATCTTCCAAGAACTGTTTCAAAAATGCGAATGTCACAATGGAGGTAGACGCGTAAGAAATTTTGTTTTGTTTTTCTGTTTTGGTTTTTATTAAGTTGGCGCTCTGCGCCGATGTTGTCGTATGGGCAAAATGACTGTGTTTACTTGTGCGGTGAGGCAATGCGGCGCATAGTTGAGTTGGGTGTTGATTAGTCAAATGATTTGAATTATTCCCATTTTAGTCTGGTGCGTATAATTAATTAATTGTAGTGGTGAACAATTAATGCAATTATTATTGTGAGTCGCTACAACTCAATCATTCAGAGATAAGGCACACGACACCTTTGTGAGAGGTCTCAAAGGAGATTTACCCAAATTATTGAGTATTGAGGGGACCAATGGATTTACCAGAAGAAGTTGAATATCGTGTTCAACACAGCCATGGAAATATAAATATTCAAAGAACTCAATTTTCTCAAGTCCCTCCACTTCCTGTTAGGCGAAACATACCAATACAACAACAAGATTTTCCTAACCAACCTCGAAACTTCTACAAAATTTCCTAAGTCATTTCAAAATAATTATCATCATTCCTCAACTTCTAGACAAATTCCACAGTATCTTAATCAACAACCACCTAGAATACCCAATATGAACTATTTTTCTAAGCTACCACAACCAATGGAAGTGTACCAATCTATACACTCTCGATAGATCAATTACCAAAATAGACCACAAATGAACCAATTCGAAAACAAACGGCCTTATTCAAATCAGTTACACCAACCGGTTAAAATGCAAAGACTGTACCATGCAGAACCATTATGAACAAATCGAATTAAAGGATCCCAAATATGATCAAACTCTTGTATAATCCTACAGAACAAGACGTAGAAGAACAAATACACGACATCCATTTTTAAGATTAATACACTCTTCGCTTCCCTATATAGAGCATATAGCGAAGAGTGAAAAATTTTTTAAGTTCTTAACTGATACCGGCTCTAATAAAAATTATATCCCAAAACAATATATTCGTAATCCCATTCCTAACGAGAAATCTTTCATGGCAAATTTAGTTGCTGGCAGCGTTAAGATTATACGCACCATGCATTAATAGATATTTTCGGTCCAGAGAGGAAACGATAGTTTGAAACACCGCGGTGCCACAATATACACCGATAAGGAATTTATGATCGTTAACCTAGACAGGAAAGTACTTATCAAACAACACCTTGCTGATTACATGAATAATATAAATATTAGAACCTCACACCTAAATGCGAAATAAAAACAAAGACTAGATCGAATAATAACAGCATGTCCACACCTTTTTCCGACCCCGAAAAGAAATTGACCTTCACAACAGAAGACCATATCCCATATGCTTGAAAGGCGATGTGGAGAAACAAATAAAACAACTGTTGGAGATGGGATAATCAGACCATCTAAATCTCCATATAACTCGCCGGTATGGATAGTACCCAAAAAATAAGACGCATCGGTCACTATCTCAGACAGGTATTGATCATTGATATTCTGGCAAACCTAGGTGAAAACAGATTTTTCACCATAATAGATCTAAAAAGCGGTTTCCACCAGATTCCTTTAAAAGAATCAGACATTGAAAAAACATCTTTTTCGGTTAATTATGGGAAATACGAGTTTAGTCGCCTCCCGCATTTGGTCTTAAAAATGCTCCCTCTATATTTCAACGCACCCTTGATGATATTCTTTGTGACCACATTGAGAAGCGTTACTATACGTTTATATCGACGATATAATCATACTTGGCAAAACAGAAGAAGAACACTTCAAGAATATGATGATTGTCTCGAAGATTCAACTCGACAAATGTGAATTTCTACAGGTTGAGGTAGAATTAAAAGCTACACAGAATTGTCTATACTCAAAACTGTGAAGGTGGTCCATTGACTCAGATCCTTTTTGGGATTAGCCGGATTCTATCGTCGTTTCAATTCAAACTTGCGAAATCATTGACTTCACTCTTAAGAGGAGAAGACGGACATGTGTCTAACACCCTTTCAAGAATTAAAAAGGTAAATCTTAACACCGAAGAAGAAACTGCTTTCAACGAAATAAAAACCTCACTCGTCTCCAACGAAGTTTTTTTATCATTCCCAGATTTCCAAAAGGATTTTTAACTAACTACAGACGCTTTCAACTTTGCAGTAGCTGCAGTTTTATCCCAGGACGGAAGGCCAATCACATTTCTCTCAAGAACCGTAGATAAAACAGAAGAAAATTATGCGACTAAATCAGAAGGAAATGCTCGCCATAATTTAAGCATTAACGTCTTTGTGAAATTTCCTATACGGATCAAAGAGAGTATGAACATATTCACAGATCATCAACCTTTGGCATATGCCCTAAGCAATAAAAATAACAATTCCAAGATGAAACGTTGTAAAACTATCTTAGAAGAGTATAATTACGAGCTAAAATATCAACCGGCGAAAACGAATCACCAACCAATTCTGGAGTAAACGTAATGTCAGTAACACAACATACCAAATAATAAATCCTTTTTCTAAATATTCTAGCCACATTATAACACAACCAAGATTTTCAAATTCTGACAATTGCTGCATTCCATTTATCGTGGCAAGGTATACACAAGTACTTCTGACTGCACGCAGCTACTCTTGCTAAATTTTATGAGAAGTTTGCTTTTTAAAATTATGGCTACTTCGTTAACAGAATATTTAGTACAACTAATCGGTAAGAAATGGCTCATCAGTTTTCAAATTAATAATTAGTTTTCAAACTTTCAAGGTGCCTTCACAGAGCGAGATTATAATCTGAGATTTCTTATCCCACTTTTCTACCAATTAAATTGCTTAATTTTCAAATGTAAACGCTGTTTTTGGCCAACTCAAGTTAAATTTTTTTTATCTTATGAGCAAATAATCCAATTCATACCAACATAACAAGAAAAAACAACAACAAGAAAAATAATCTCAGATTATAATCTCGCTCTGTGAAGGCACCTTCAATGTTGCACGTCAATTTTTTTAAATTAAATTTTATTTTCGCAACTAATTTTCTGCGATCCATTTACCATCTACCCCCAAGTACTTATTTGTACTTTGTCACGTCAAATGGAACGCAGCAATTAAACATTTTTTTAAGCGTTACCTCAATCCACTCATGATTAACGGATTGAAGATAACGGAACCTATAGAAGTGTACATAAGTGATTTACCCAAAAGATGGTACAGGATATCTTTTGGATGAGAATCAACAAGAGGAAAAAATATTGTCCGTACATCGTAATGCTCATGAAAATCGAGATCAAATAATTGAAAATTATCACTTTCCAAAGATGACCAGGAAAATCAAGTTACTGGTCAAGCATTGTGTTACATGGCAATAGACTAAGTATGATCGTCATTCAAATAAACCTATTCTCATCCCTACACCTATCCCTAATTTTCCTGGGCATGCGCTCCGTGTGGATATTTATTCAACAGAAATAAATTGGTTTTAACGGTAATTGACAAATTCAGCAAATTCTTCTTCGGCAGACTGTTAAAGTCAAGAGCAACAGAAGACATCAAGCAGCAACTTAGAAATATCCTCTTTTTCTATATACGTGAAATTTGTCCTAAGTTGCCTTAAGTTGTCCTAAGTTGTCCTAAGTATGTCCTAAGTTTTTTTAAATGTGTTGGTGTAAAAGATTCGAATATATGTATAAATGATTTTCCGAAAATCCGTTGTCTTAAATACCCTAATCCCTTACTTTTTTCAAAAGTGAAGTATTTTTTGTATAGAAAAGACCTTATGACAACTTAGAATATAGGGGCATTTTGGTGGCCACTTCCTAGGATTTCGACTAGAAAATTCGCAAACAAGCACGATCTAACACGGGTTTTCTGTCGATTCCTCAGTTTTTAGAAAATGATCTGATTTTATACATTCACCATCAGAATATATCGCGCCATAGAAAAAATCTAAATTGGTTTTGTAAGAGTAAATAATCTTAAGCATAATTTTTATTATTTCAATATGAATTAAATAAATTCGTAGTACCGAAACTTTTACACCAACATTTTTAAAAAACTTAAGACATACTTAGGACAACTTAAGGCAACTTAGGACAAATTTCACGTACGTCTTTTTCTTTAGTGTACCCGAAGTTGTAGTAATTGACAACGAAAAATTATTTAACTCAAATTCTATAATGTCAATGATGGAAGATTGGTTAAGCATAAAAGTCTTCAAAACGCCCTCGTACAAAAGTGAAGTGAATCGACAACTCGATAACTGGCAAACGACCAGTGGAAATATATTTTGGCAGAATATCTAACATTGACCCCGAACAATTAGAATAAATCGGACAAGATACTATAATAAAGATAAAACAAAAGCAGGAAACAGATCTGAAATACCATAACAAAAACCGTACCTCGATCAAAACCTATCAAGCTGGTCAAGTAATCTATGTAAAGCATAACAAAAGACTAAGATCAAAATTAACAAAACGGTTCAAACCAGAAATAGTAAGGGAAGACAGAAATACTACAGATCTGACAGAGTCCGAAAGAGTAATTCACAAAAGCAATATTAAATCCTAACAAAAAAACTTATTTTTATTATAGTTACGCTTTAAGCAACATACTTGCAAATATTCAAATTCTTGATTTCCCAAAACTCTCAAGTCATATCAATTAGTACAGATCAAGCAAAAATACAGGACGGAAACTTCAAATTAATCCATATAATCGAACTAGACAAACACCAAAATTGTATAGACAGAATGCAATCCATACTGGATAAAGAAATGACAATAGATCACCCGTTGCACTCCTATTTGAAGTATGAACTCTCGCAATAACAGACATAGCTGGACAATCTCTTCTTGACATGATTTTAAAATTTACGGATTACGGATGATTGTTGTATTCATTGAGAATCTGCTGTGCTGTGGTTATTAAGACATTGTTGATTTTATATTGTTGATTGTTGTTATGGATGATTTGATTTTGACTTTTGATTGTTTGATCCCAGTTCGTCTGGTGATCATAGTTGATTGATCGGCGAGATCGCGATTTTTGACCTTTGAGTTCTGATATTAGCTGCTTGGTTTGCTTCATTTGGCGAATCAGTTGATATCGAAGACTGCTTTCTGGGTCAATGTTGTTAAGTGAAGTTCTAATTCTGTTGATTATTTCCTCATACTCGGTCAAATTGATGACATGGATTAATTAGAAAATTTCATTGATTCGTCCATTGCCTTGTTTGAGAGTTACTATATTGGTGTGGTATATTTGTAGATGGTAAGTGAGCCTGTCAAGCCTAATATCCAAAAACTGAAAAGAAGAAATTATTGCGTTAAACTTTTTATTTGAGTCTTGTGGACCCTGTTCCCCAAGGTTGTGGTAATTGTGACTCGATTATCTTTGGCCACAGGTTTTCTCTTTTCCTTGTATTTGTTTGATTGTAGTGTATATTATTTCTCCAGGTTTATATTTCCTTGGTTTATTTCTCTTTGCGTTTTCCCTAGAGATGTTAGTTTTTTGGGTTTTCCTGATTTTTTTCTGCCAAATCCCTGTTGACTTGATCCTTGAAATCTACAAGATTTTGGTAATTGATTCTCTGCGTTCTCCCAAAAAATATGTTGCAAAGTTTATGTTGGATAACCGAATGTATGGAGTTGTTGTAGCGATCTACTGCGATATTAACTAGTTCCTTTAAGATTAATTCCTTGTATTCTCTTTGAAGGCATCTTATTATCTCGATGTTAGTAGAATGTATTAATTCGATGGCTCCATTTACCTCACTTTGCTGGGGTGGTGTTAAGTATATTTTTATCTCCAAGGTTTTCAAACAGACACATTACGATGAGACTTACGAAACTCCCCTCATTATGCATTACTAATAATCTGGGAATTGTGAATTAGTGCAGTATTTTAATCATTTTATGCAGTATCATGAGATGAACTTTTAATTTTTTTATCTCGATTATGTCGATATTTCTGTTGGGTATGTTGGAACTGGCGTTTCCTGGAGCTCAACTCGATTTCGGTGTCTGTCATATTTTTTTGTGTTATAGATGCTGCAGGTTTTTGTTTATTTTTTTATTAGGCTGGTTATTCGTGGAAAATAGTACCGTTCTAGGATTTGTTCCTCTTCTTCAACGTGATTTCTGTGTGCTCGATTGTGCTCCTCTGTTATAATTTTGAATTTATTTTCCTCGTTGCTGATGTCTTGGACCGCTCCTTGTGTTATACGTAATTTCAATCCCGGGAACTGTTCTTTGAAAACTTCTTATAAGAGAGATTATCCCTTAGAATTTTTGTTAGAGTGTCTTTATTTATTTCCAGTAAGCTGATGCAATGCCTATGATAAGTAGGATGTGGTTCTTCATGACAGTCAATATACATATTTACCTGTCCTGATTATAATTTGGTTTTTTAAGACGTTTATAGCTGCTCCGCAGTATTGAATTAAGGCTGTGCTGTCTTCTTCAGCGCTTTGTATCTTGGAGGTTTATGATAAGGTGTTAACCTCTAGTTCTAATCTCGATAAGGCATCAGCTACTTTGTTGGTACATCCAAGTTTGTACATGAGTTCATAGTTGTGATCTTCCGATCGTGCCTTCCATCTTTTTAAGTTCTTAGTACCTTAGTAGCTAACTTAATAGGTTATCCCATGCCCGAATGATTGCTAGCATTTCTTTTTCGTTAACTGCGTAGTTCTCCTCAGTTTTGTTTAACGATCTGGATATATACATATGTGATTAGTCTGACTTTTTCAATGTCACCCTGTGATAACAGGGCACCATTTGCATAATTAGAGGCATCGGTAGTAAGTATGAAAGGTTTATCGAAGCCTGGAAAGATTAGTATTGCAGTAGATGTTAATACCTCTTTGATCTAATGGAATGCTTGGAGTTCCTTTCCTGCTAAGCTGATTTTCCCTTTTTCTTGATTGTGCTGTCTTAATTTGTGCGTTTTCGGCTCTTGTGAGGTTAGTTAAGGGCTTGGCGATTTTTGCAAAGTCTCTAATAAACCGTCGATAATATGATGCGAGCCAAGGAATGATTTAGCCGCGACTTTTTTTAAATCTGGCCTGATTCCTTGGTTTTTTATGATGGATCCTTAGAATTTTATTTCTGTTTTCATGAATTCCGTTTTGTCAAGGTTGATATGCAGGTTAGCTTTTTCAAGTTTCGAGAATATTTTTTTTGTTGGTTCTTTCCTCCGAAAATGATGATGTCATCAATATAAACATAGCAGATGATTCCGATGAATTGTTTCAATACGTCGTATATCATTCTTTGGAATATAGCCGGAGCATTGTTTCCTTCATCGTGGAAAAAGATGTTTCTGGAATGTCCTTTTCTTTCATCCTGATTTAGTGAAACCTGATATAAGGTTGGTCGTAAAAAACTTTGATTTTCCAAGATTTGCCAACGTGGATTTGAATATGTGTCTGATAAAATGAAATTGATCTATTTGCTTCTCCACTTCTTGCCTCATGCTGACTGGATAGGGATATGCACATTAGTATCAATTGATGTTTCCGATTATTCCGTCGAATGTTTTAAAACAGGTAGTACAAAAAATTGTATTAATGTGTTGATTCCTATGCATTTGAAAAATGGTCCGGATATTTTTTTACTGATCTTGATATCACCTCTCGCTGATTTTATGTTAAACTGGACGTTAGTGGGAATTGCTCCTTCAGCTAGTTCAGGTTTGATGAAGTTCTTATTGACTCCCCTGTCGCTTAAAAATTTTGAGGTTGTTGGATTTTGCTGTTTTGCACCTCTAGGTATGGTATGCTAGAGAGGCCATAAAATCTCCATAAAATTTGCTTCTGAGTTTATTTCTTCAGGTTCGTCTTCGAATGTCTCAATATCTGTATTTTCGTTCACTAATTGATTATATTCCTCTTCCTCCTGTGTCTCTAAATGATAAATTGTTTGCTGCCTTTGGAATTCGCCGTAGGTGGGATGTTCTACTTATGGTGGCTGGTTATTTTGATATGCTGGTCTATTCATGTAATTTACCCGTTTGGTTTGAATTGATTAGTCGATTTCCATTAATGTTGCAGGTTTCGGGTAAATTGGTCTAGGTGATATTTGTTGATCCAGCTTTAATTTAATTTTTGTTTTACTGGTATCGCCATTACGATGTTTCACTTGTTATTATTTCTGATTATTGCGATAACCTTAGTATATTAGTGATTAACACTTGTTAAATTTTTTTTTTTTTTTGGTGTTTATTATTATAATAACTTTTTATTATTATTTTAACTTTTTAAAACATTTTTGTTATTAATTTTCAACTTACATTAAGATTAAGAGACTTTTCATGGCCTATTTATGGATTCGTTTTATCACAAAGGTCTTTATACTGCACAGCTGGTTTTCGTACAGTAGGAACCCGTTCGTGTGTCTTTTAAATAACTGCTGGTATGTCGTATTTCTGGCAAGGTTGGATTGGTAGTTGTAACCCGTCTACTAATGGTACAACTTTATCACGATTTGTTTATTCAGTTTCACTACTTCAGTGGAACAGTGTTGGCTATATTCTTATGTGTATAGCTTTTTGAATCTTTTGATTAAAAGAAAACAGTTATGTTGTTTCGGCCCCAGTTTAGAGTTTTTTTAAAAGTTCTATTAAAAAACATGAATTTATATTGATAGTTAAGCATCACATAAAAACTAGACTCGAGGTTATAGGTCTCCACAGATTCATACGAATGAATATACAACAAATTTTAGGGTGCTGTGAGGTACAAATTAAACACGAACATAAAATGCCAAAAAGAAAGCGATGCTTTTGTTCATATTCAGAAGATCGCAAAACAAATCAGTGCTGCGGACGATGCGGTAAATCCGTATGTAAAGAATATCGCATGAATATGTGTCACAACTGCCAGTAATTTATAAATTTTGGAAAAGGATAAAGGTACTCATATAAATAACACTCATTACATCGGGCTCTTTAAAAAGAAAGGAATCATCGAGAAATTCACGAGATGCGGATCATTCTCAATAGTTATCATTATGAGTATGCTACGAAATATGTCAAAAATAAAAAATTACGAATCATTAATACAACAAACATCGAGGATTTGTCCATTCCACAATCTCGAGGCAAGGTCGAGAATACCTGTTCAATAGCAATTCAGGGAGAAGAACTAAAAACCCAAAACGACACGCTTCAAACGGTAACACCCGAAGAGATCTCAAGGCACTGACGGAAATTTTATAAAACACCGTTTTTCTGATGGATCGAATGTGGGCATTCGAATTTAAAGGGGGAAGAGTTAACACACATAGTAGCCCTATATAGATCATATTCGGAAAGTTTCAATAGCACCAACAACAAGTTACATGCACATCCGGTATTATGCTGCATCAACGTTTTTATGACATGGTTTGAAATTGTAATTAAAAAATAAGAAAAGAATTGATTCTTTCTTTCTTTTTTGTAATTTCACTGTAAAACAAATAAGTTAAAAATAAAAATTATTTTTTTTAATAGAAAATCAATAAATAATTTAAGAGCTTTAAAATGCTTTCAGTTCGGAAAATAAATACGCCTAGGGCTGAAAGGTTAAAATTAAATTCAGTCGACCTTATCAAAATGGTTTATTGGTTGGAAAAGTTTAACGACTTAATCAAAAGTTTTATTTTCCTGCATACCATGTAATAAAAACAAAAAATGCAAACACAACATTAATATTTACCGCCTGCAGGTTTTTTTTATTTTTTTTGTTAATCACTAAAGCGATATAACTCTTATCAATGAAAACGTAATTTTATTTGTTATTTTTTTATTAATCCAGATTTTTATCTCTATTTGCAGATCAATCGCAAGTTTAAATAAAACATCACGTTCGATACGTGCTTGGTCTGATTGTACGGGTGAACGGGACCATTTAATATTTTACGATGGTAGTTCAACGAATGATCCGGTATTAGCAAAATATTGCGGTGGTGATTGGTTACCAAAAGTGGTCTCCAGGTAAATATTCATTTTTAAACATTTTAATATTGTGCTGCAAAAAAACATGTACATAAATACAATGTTCATTATTATTTTATTTATAATTATTATAAAAATCTAACACAACAAAAAATGAGAAATTATACATTTTTAATAATTTCATATGGAACAAAATATTTAATAATTACAAAAGTTAACAAAAAAACAAAAAATACATTTTCCGCAACCCCACCACACAAAAATAAAATAAAATGTTTTCAAGTAAAAGCAAAAAGTTTAATCATAAAAGTTCATAAATTTTTAAAAATCTAAATAAAAATGGGATTCACATAAAAAATAATATGCGATTAACAACAACAACAACAACAACATAAATATTAACAATATATAAAAATAGCAGGAAATAAATTTTTTATAAAAAAAATAAAAATTAAAAATTGTTCGTAAAATATTATTAAAAATAAAAAATAATTCAAACGGAATTATTTTGTTTTTGTTGTTTTGTTCACTACCTGGTTGCACAGGGAGAGTTTTAGGAATTAAATTTAATTTTTTGTTTAAATATTATAATCGTAAGGAAAGTTATACGTTCACTCCTTTGCTGTTCCTATTTCTTTTTTTTTATTAATTTTATTTAGGTAACTATTTAATGCATAAAATAAAAATTTCGAAAGAATTTTAAAAACTGCACCAAAAAATTATTTCAGGTTGAAACAAGAAGATATATAAGAAAGTTTGACAAACCCAATGGGAACATTAAAAACTGCTAAAGAATTTTTCCTATACATTAATTTATCATGATTAGTTTAACTCAGCATAATTTTCTTATGTTGAGCACCTACTATTTTCTGAATTAAATTTGTTGTGTTTATTTGTACAGGTAAAAATTTTTTAAATTCCTAAGTGAATGATTTATGTAAATGAAAATATAATTGGGGGATAATAAATTTCTTGTTAAACATGATAAAAGTTTTACTTGCAAAAAGGTTGCAGCTAGTTGTCCCTAGCTTACTCCCACTTTTGATATAAACATTTCGACTAGATATGGTTTAATATTTTACGCAGTTGGTTTTTGACTGTATCAGTTCTCTTGAGATTACTTTAATATTTCCAAATTATATTAAATAGGTTATAGTGGCAACTGCAAGATTTAAAATGGGACAAAGGCCTTCATTTGACAGATGATGTTATATTAAAACATTTCCCCATAAAATGAAAAGTCCGACAAATACATATATGTTTTCTACAATATTTATTTATTTTATTTATATCAACAGGGAAAAAACGTTTTTTGACAATAAAATGGACATCAAATAACTACAATTTTCGTTTAATTTGCTTTTTAAATATATAAACATTTGGAAAAGTTGAAATCGAACTCATTAAAATTAGAATTATGTTGCCGACGCATACCCGGAATAGGGACATTATGCACATAATTGGACTTAAATGTCGGTAAATAAATAAAATGCTTGACCCGAACTGGTTTACAGGGCACCTGAAAATCAATATTAATTCAGTAAAATCAACTGCACCATTTAAAACATCAGCGATGTACATAGAAGCCGCAACCTTACGCCTGTCAATCAGTGATTTCAAATTTACAATTTTACGGTGCTCTGCATAAGGTGGTAAATTCCTTTTATTCTGCTACATAGGAAGTTTAGGATCAAACGGCCACTTCATTTTGTCCAGCAAGTATAGAATTAATTGTTTTTGTACTCGTTCAATTGGATCAATATCAATTTTAGACATCGGATCCCAAGTAATCGATATTTACTGCAGTTTAGACCGTACAAGTGAACAATACAAACTCTTAACGGAAAGTAGATTACGAAAATACTTGGTGGCACGACGAACGTAGTCCAGCAAACTATTATACTTTTTTTTTAAAATTTTTTTATTTGTGGGGAGGGGAAAACCTTCATGAGCGCTGTGCCAGACTCTTACCGTCTAAAATTTCGTCCCATATCCTCTCAACGACTAGGATCGCAATTTTTGCGTTACTTCAGCCGCTGGATATCCATTGTCAATTTGTTCTGCTCAGTTTAAATTACTCGCTATAAGGTCTCCAATCTTCTGAGTTAATATCACCCTGGTCACACGACAAATGTTATTCCAGGCCTCCTCTTCACCTAGCGTTTTTGGAATTATGTTTCTTGCTGTTAGTCGTCCTACCCAATCAGTGGTCTCTTCTCTGCAATAACCTCAGTTAGATGTTTCCATAATGTACATCCTACAGAAGTAGCTGTTGAAACAGCCGTGACCCGATAAAAACTGTGTCAGATGAACGTTGGAGTCCCCATGCTTTCGCACATTACTTGATGCTAGGAATGAGCTGCCTCGTCCAAGCCCCGGTTTCCACATTCTCCCATCTAGCCTGCCATTGTTGCATCACCTCGTCTTTTGCCTCTTCCTTTGGGGTCCCTTTCAGCACCGCCACCCTATGTTTCGCCATCAAGGTAACAGGTGGGATATTTTATATTATGAGAACAACCTCCTTGGTCCTATATGCACTGCATACCCTTTGGGCGATGTTACGTTGTACGCGCTTCAATTGCTCATGTGCCCTGGCTACGTCTAGAGCTCGGATCCAGATAGGTTCTCCATAAAGTATTTTGGAAGCAACCACCGATTCGAGTAGCCTTTTCTTTCCTGCACTTGGTCCCCAGCGTTGGTCATCAGTCAGGCAAGGCATGTTGTTGTGCTAGTCGCCTTTATTGCCGTTTGTCTTATGTACTCTTTAAAGCATCGTCGATAATCCAGCCGTACACCCAGGTACTTAATTCCATTCATTGGTTTAATTATAACTCCCTCGAAATTGAAGGTCAATGTGTGAAGGGCTCTTCTATCTGCCACTACTACACGCTCCACCAGCTGCTGTTCGTGTTTTGGAGAGACGATCAAAGCCAGAGGGTAGGGGAATTCGGAGTACTCCGTCATACAGAATATTCCATAGCGTAGGTCCCAATACCGATCATTGAGGTACACCGCTAGTGATCCCCATGTGCTAGGTTGTGCCTACCACTTCCATGATGATTCGCCGCTCACTCAAATATCTTTGCAACATTTTCCTAAGATATAGACTCACCCGCAGATCGTCTAGCTTTTGCCAGAATAAATCCCAGGATCCATACATCCAGCGTGATTACAACCGGAATGTACCTCGTATATTGAGACCCCTCCGCTGCAGAGTCCACCAGCCTCATGATCTCCGCTATAGCATTAATCGTAGAGTGCCCTGCTCGGAATCCAAACTGATTAACGGCGAGTCCACCTGCTCTTTCAAGCTTGCCTACCAATCTGCTTATAGTAGGTGTTCGAAAAGCATTCCAAATGTGTCCAACAGGCACAGAAGTTTATACGATGTAGGCACACCATCTGGTTGCCCTTCTTTTTTAAGTAGAACAAGGGGCCGTCTTCCATATGTAAGCAAATTACCCATTTTAAGTGGCCGATTCATCACCCTCGGTTTGGGTGTATTTCTGATGCAATTCTTACAGTCTCTGGTGGGATCTCATCTGGTCTACCGCTCTTTTTCATCTTCATTTTACGCCACGCTATCTACAGTTTCTCCGCCGTGAAGGGCGAATGGATGTTCTCTTGGATCAGTCGTTCATGTTTCGAAAAAAGTGCGCTTACAACATTACTTATGACATCCGTTGACAGGGTAGGCTCAGTGCGACCAAACCTCTTTATTACTATCTTATATGCGTCTCCCCATTGGTCCAATTTAACAGTATTGCAGAGATCTTTCCAGCATTTCTTCTTTGATTTCAGAATTGCCGTCCTTAGCTTGTTTCTAACGCGTTTCAGCTGTTGCTGGAAGGGTATATCCGCTTGACCTCTAGTATGCCTATTCTCTCTCTGTAGCCCCCTTCTGGCTTGATTACAGCTTCGGCGTTTTAGTGCGATTTCTGCGGTCCACCAGTACACAGCTCTCTTCCAATTACGACCCCTAGCTTGCGAAACCTGCTCTCGTGCTTCTTTAACAGCTGTAACTAGCTGCTGTGATGTAGCAATATTAGGAGGGTCAAGGCAACGTTATATCGCACTACGTAGGCGTTTCTCCTTTGCTTCCCCTATACTCCAGTGCCTGCTGATAGCGGCACTGCGTCCCGTTTGCCTAGCTGATCCATCTGTGTTAACCTCCAACATAATATAGCGATGATCGCTGAGGCTTTCCTCATCCAGTACTTCCCAGCCTCTGTTGTCCAGTATCTCATCCCCCCACTCCAGGACTTGAGAATTAAAATCACCAGCGACGATCACATCCTTGGTCTGGTTCCGAATTATCAGACTGAGTTCATCGAGCCTTAGAGCAAATTCCTCTACCGGTCTATTGGGAAGAAGTGACAACTCATGAGGACAATGTCCTGTAGCTCCACCCAAACAACTCCTTTCAGACCACTGGATTTAGTAGTTACCATGCTCCTTGACAATACCATTAGTGTGGCATCATCTTCCAGATCTGGCTTCCACTTTCCTCCTTGTGGTCTCCGTCGGTTTGGTTCGCTCACCACTATAAGATCTGCCTTTTATTAGCGGTAGCAATCAGGAGGTCGTGATACAGTCCACTGTGATGCATATTAAGCTCAATCAAGTAGCTAACTCTCCTGTCTTTGATGTTGTTGTATTTACAGGCGAGCCTGTCCCCATCCGTTCTTTAATCCCAACATAGGTGTTACTCTGCGACTCGTTGCATTCCTTTATATTGTGCCCCTCCTTCTCGCAGTTGAAGCAGAGGGCACTACGGTTGAAGCCCTTACAATTCCTCGCTCTTTGCCCTCTTTCCCAGCCTTATAGCAACGCCGATCATCTATTCGCATCTGTATCCGACAGGATATCTTCTATCCGCCAGTCGCTTTGCCCACCGTTTGGGCAATTTAACTGTTTTATTCTTCGTACCCGAGTCCGCTGGCCGAATTGATGTAACGAATTTCTCATCGGCACTCACATCTCCGAAAGCCGCCTTAACACCCTGCCTCACATCGGACTCGACTGTTCCTTCCTCACGATCCCGTTTATGCATCACTGTCATTTCCTTCTGGAGCATCGCTATTACTCCACCTACCTTTCCGACAGTTGCCTCCTTCAAAATTTTGGCTTTATTCTCACTACCTCTCACTTGGATCATAAGAAGAGAAGACGCTTAATTCCTTTCATTCCTTGGCGGTGTTCCTTATTGGCTTGGCCACCTCGATATTCCATTGGGAGAAGGGGAAAGGAAGAGATCATCCATATTACACATTTCCTGAAGAGCTGGATCTTGTGGATCAATAAAAATTCCTCTCGCTGTCCGCTATTCGTAATGCTGTTGCAACTGGTTTTGGTTACACAAAACAACTTCTGTGGCCATTCCTTTGCCACAATCGCAGTAATTTCCCGTAATGTCATCGTCGAGTGTATACGGCTACAGAACTTCTCGGCTTGTAGGTTCGTCTCAATTTCCCTTGTACATGTTGTTTGTGTGGATATCTCTTTTACGATCGTGGCATCCTGCCGTAGCACGTTATAATCTGTCTGTTCCTGAACCCGTCCGTTTGTTCTCTTCATTTCCGTCCACCCTCGATAAAAAATCGGAACTTAAAACTCTTGAATGAAACCAAGTGTCACATAATACGTACATATATAGGAAAACAAGACGACGATAAAAATTTAGAAAATAACGATGATTTAGAGCACATACCACTAACATTTTGATATTAAATTGTGCAAAAGTCTTCAACTTCAAAATTCACTCCATTAGAGCTAAACGTGGGACTAAAATGTATAATTCATCAATTTCCGACGTGAATTTAAAAATTATTTAATCAAAACTCCATTTACAGGAATACCGATTATATATATAAATGATACATAATCGCGATCAACCTTACGTCGAAAGCAATATAATACAGGTTTTTCGACCTCAAAATTTGTTTTTGATATACACTGTATCAAAAAATTGTCCGTACAGCACTCGGTTAAGAAAACATTGATAAAAAAACAATTACAAATCAAACAAAAAATTCAGTTTTAATTTTTTTAAAACTCAAATTACATTTAAGAACCTGAAAATAATAATAATCAAGATATAAATTAAGTTACTTTCACGTTTGATAAGATTTACTTTTTAAACCGCCTAAAACGATTACAAATAATTGTCCGTACACACAAAGAAGTTGAGGGAATTTGGTAAAAAAGTTAGGTCTAATATTTCGTGTTGTAACCTATTCATGAAATGATACTTTGCATACCTACTTTTCATTGAGAAAGCCAACTTCCGAGTTATTTCGGGGGCAGTTTTTGGCCCATTCCTCCACAATGACCCATTTTAATTGTTCCTTGCCGCTAATTTGGTGTTCACGGATCTTTCGCTCCAAATAATGGCATAAATTATCAATGGGGTTGAGATATGGTGGCTGGGGAGGATGAGGAAGTATTTACTTTACATTGTACAATAACCATTCCTTTATCAGATTTGACGAATGTTTCGGGTCATTGTCATGTACGGAGCGAAACTCTTGCCAATGTCCCATTTTCTCAGCACTTATTAACATATTATCCTTCAAAATATCCAAATAATTAAACCGGTTCATTATGAAGGTCAAATGTCCTACACCCCTTCTGGTAAAAGCTCTTCAAACCATTATATTTCCGCCACCATGTTTTACTCAAGTTCAGAGTTCGGTTTCCGCCACACCATAACTCGCCCATCTGGACCAAAAACGTTAAATTTTGGTTCCTTCTGAGGGAATAACATTTTCCCAGAACTCTTCGGTCTCACTCACATATCCCAATGCTTATTCCAAGCGCTTTTAATATTTTTTTTGTCGACAAATATATTTCTTGCGTGTCGCACATCGACGATACTCTTGTTT
Source organism: Tipula vernalis (assembly GCA_958295665.1). NCBI lineage: Eukaryota > Metazoa > Arthropoda > Insecta > Diptera > Tipulidae > Tipula > Tipula vernalis. The sequence continues at coordinate 195,737,597 of OY282560.1, read as the reverse complement.
ATGCAAAATATTGCGTATTGTCTGAGGTTCTATCGCTCCTTTTTTATGTTGATACATTTTCGCAGCGATCGTTGGAGCACTAAGCTTTCGATTCTGTTTTATTGCCTTCTATATTAGATGTATTTGAGGTGTGGACAGCTTTCGGTTGCGATCACGCCCAACAACCATCTCTAGTGATTTGGTTTTTTGGGAGTTCTGGATGATATATTGAATCTAAGATCGCGGGCGAATAGTTATTTTGGAAATTTCCTGTAAACTTTTACCTTCACTCTCCAATTTAATGATAAATTTATTTTTTAATTTTTACACTATTTTTGGTACGAGAATGAAACATTTTTAATTAACTGGACAATATTTCATTCGCCATAAAAAAGTACGACTAGTAATTAACTTTTACGCATACAAAATTTCGTAATTTACGGTTAGTTGAAAATAGGAGTAAAACAAATAATAAATTGTTAATGTGCTAGTGTTAATTTTCACAAAAGTGCAAGTGTACGAACAATTATTTGAGATCGTTTTAGGATGTTTAAATAGTAAATCATATGAAACGTAAAAGTAAATTAGTTTGCTTCATGATAATTATAATTTTCAGGTTGTTAAATGTAATTTGAGTTTAAAAAAAATAAAAACTGAATTTTTTGTTTGATTTGTAATTGTTTTCTTCATCAATTTTTCTTTAACCGAGGGGTGTACGGACAATTTTTTGATACAGTGTACATCATGAGATCATCATCAGTAACGTCCTTGCATAGTCGAAAAATAAAATTTACCGTAGAGCGTAGAGTTCAATTCACCACTATCAATAATAATTTTGGGCGATTCTATATTTTTGCCTAACAATAAAATCCCTCATTTGTTTAAATTTAACACCTCTCAATAGTATAACTCAAAGACCACCATTTGGATACAAGAAAAAATTTGCTTCAAGGCTAGGAAAGCAGAGCCTACAATTAATTATTCAGCTTCGCTTTAACACCCTACCTTACACAGTAGCCAAATCGAGGACATAAACCTAAAGGTCCATTTTGCGTAAATTGCCTAAACCTACACTGATTGTGTTGCTTCATGCCTATAGTACTAACTTGAAAACTAGATTGGCCATAGCTATGGCCTTCACCATTACCGATCGTAATCGGATAATGAAAAATATTATTTGGCATCCCGTCCCTATCTTATTTCGAACCAAGCTAAAACCGCTGAAGCTGTAAAAACTGTGTTGTTTGTTCGGTCGCTAGAACATTACATTTGGGTATATAATCAATAGTTTCTACCATTTACTTCGGTCTAAACAGACCAAATTATTGAAATCCTGTCAAAAATGACCAAAAATTTGGTTGTTCCAAAACCACTTTTTTCGACGATTTGAAAGTCCCTGAGTTTAAAAAACCAACAAAAAAAAATATCCATCCGTCTGTCTGAATGTCTGGATGTCTGAACCCATGGTATCCCGAGAACGGCTTGAACGATTTAGAATCTTTTCTCGGCCATCTGTTTCTATTGTCAAGGCGGAAATTTTAAAAGCTTTTGGAACCTATACGTCAAGAGGGTCGGGTACCTGCCATAAGAATTGGGCATTGAGTTTGGAATTGAGTTGAAGGTTAAGTTAGGGGTCATTTTCCGGGTTGAGTTGAAGTTGAGTTGGAGTTGAGTTGGGGTTGGATTAAGACATAGTGGGCAGATTATCAATTTTTTAAATATGCTGATTTAAGGATTGCGTAATTGGCTTCAGTTTGGGTTGGATTAGTGTTTATTGAGCAGTTGAGCAATCTATTTATGTAGGATGAATGGTTTTCAGATGATATTGCGAATGAAATATAATATCAAAACTTTCTTTTAATTTCTTTATTATTTCAACTTGAACTATTACAACAATTTGAGTAACTCGGCTTTGCCGTTCACACCCTAAGAGTATTCGTTGTTAACTAAATCATTTTCCTCTGTTTCTTTATACAAAAAGTTTGTATTTAGTTGTGTCGGCGTTTATATTCACATTGCATTCGGTTGAGTTGACGCACATTTCTACATTTCGGCTGTCCTGATCTGAATCTTCTGCCCCAGAAAGTAGTTCTTCATCATACTGACCGATCCAAGGCTTAATATTGTCACAACTGGTAGTAGTTTTAATCGGACCCTCATATTCTCCGACCTTCTCAACTTCGTATATATCGTTGCTTTTTGCTTTCGTAATCTTATATGGACCGAAAAACTTTATGCGTAATTTTAACCTTGGTCCGAATTGGGTGCGACGAATTGCGACTAACTCCCCAATATTATACGTCTGTGGCGCCTTCCTCTTTTTATTATAAGTCCTTTTGTTTTCTTCTTGAATTTTCGCGATGTTCGCTCTCGCATTCGCCCTTAATTTATCTCTGTCGCCCATAAACTTATTTATCATTTCCTCTTCAATGATTTTCTTCAATTGTAAATCTTCGGGTAATCGCATATCTTTCCCGATTAATAATTTAAACGGAGACATACCTATACTTCGCTGGTAACTAGAGTTTAGAAACATTTGTATTTTAGGCACGTGTCGGAACCATTTCGACGGATTCCCAATTGAAAACTTTGTTAGCATTGGAATAATTATTTCGTTGATACGTTCCACTTGTCCATTGGCTCTTGGAACACCCGTTGTTTTAACAGAATGTTGAATATCCCGTTCATCACAGTATTCTTTGAAAACGTTGGCCTTAAATGCTGCACCATTATCTGATACAATCCTTTGAGGATTCCCAAATATAAAAGAATGTTTTTCTAAACACTGTATAGATTCCTGAGCTGTAACTGTTTTGGTAACGTAGACCCAGACAAATTTAGTGAAGGCGTCTACAATAACAAAACAGTACTGGTACCCTTTATTGGTGGCTGACATCGGCCCTAGATGATCAATGTGTAGTGTTTGTAGAGGTGCATCCTGCTTATCAATAGGATGTAAGAACCCTTCTTGTTTTCCTCTTTTCCTCTCAGATAGTATGCAGGCTACACAACTGTTGATTACTAGTTTAATTTGTTTTGAAACATTTTTGATAAAGTACTCTTTACTGAGTATATTTTCTATCTTAGCCGCCGCAAAATGTCCCCTCTCATGAACACTCGTGATGATCTCCCTTTGCATGCTATGTGGAACCACTAGTAAATCATAACCATCTTTCTGTTTATACAAGACCTCGCTTTTCAAATAATAGTCACCATAGGGTTGATCTTCACACAATTTAATTATCGGCGTCAAATATTCGTCTTCACGCTGATTTCGTTTTATTCGATACAATAAATCATTTGAACATACCATAATCACTGCATTTCGACTTAAAGCGTCTACATGTTTCATATTGTTGCCTGATCGGTGTACCACCTCGAAATCGAAGTCTTGCAAGAACAAAACCCATCTTGCCACCTTCGTTGACGGGTTTTTGTTATTAATTGTTGTTGTGAAAGCTTTGCAATCAGTTACAACCTTGAAATGAATACCTTGCAGATATACTCTGAATAGTTTTAAGGCGTTGGTAATCGCTAGTACTTCCAAATCATAACTGATCAATTTTTCTTCTGCCGGACTCGTTTTCCTACTAAAATAGTAAACGGGGTGTAACTTCAAATCTTCCATGTCTTTTTGGAACAGAATTGCTCCAAAGCCGGCAGCACTAGCATCTGTATGCAATTCTGTCTCAGCTTCATAGCGAAATATGTTTAGTACTGGTCTTCTTATTAATTTTTCTTTTAGCTGATTAAAAGCGGCTTTTTGTTCTGGTCCGAAAATAAACTTATTATCTTTTCTCAATAGATCACTAATCGGTTTCGCGATGATACTATAGTTTTCAATAAATTTCCGGAAATAACCGGTAAGTCCCAAAAACTGCTGAATCTGTTTCACGGTCGTTGGTACTGGAAACTTCTGAACGGCCATAATTTTATGCTCGCCTGGTTGAATTCTTCCATTTTCTATAATATGCCCTAGGTACGTAACCTTTGCTTTAAGAAACTGGCATTTTTCCCAATTAATGTTCAGTCCATAGTCTGCGGCTAATTGTATGATGATCTTAAAATTGTTAAAACCATCGGTTTCATCCTTCCCTAGTATAATCAAATCATCCATGTATACTAGTACAATTCCTTTTTGAATGGCTTCTCGGAACACGTCATTGATAAATCGCTGAAATATAGCAGGTGAATTGCATAAACCGAATGGCGTTTTCAAAAATTCATATTGGCCATCGGGAACTACGAATGACGTGTATTTATAGCTGTCTGAATGCATTGGGACATGGAAAAATCCGTTTTTTAAGTCTATCGTGGAAAATATTTTGGCATCTTGTAATTTATTTAGCTGATCTTCGATTAATGGAAGCGGATATCTGTCCTTTATGATTTGCTTATTTAACTTCCGGAAATCGATGCATAATCCGGTTTTCCCATTTTTCTTTTTGACCAACACTATTGGGCTTGAAAAATCTGAGTAGCTTTTCTGTATTATACCTTGATCGAGCCAGTCCTTTATTATTTCATCCACAGTAGTTTTGTCGTGGGTTGACATCCTTCTAGGGTGATGATAAATTGGCATGTCTTCTTTCAGAACTATCTTAAACGATATATTTGAAGTTTTTTTAACTGTCGGTTCATACGAGTTTATAAGAGCAATTAATTCGTTTCTTATGGTTTTATTTTTGATATGAGAAATTTGTGGTTCTGGACCATCGATGTCCAAATTAATATTAAATATGTGTGGAAGATCTTCAACCATGAACTGATTTTGTTTTCTTTTTTGTAAGAACTTGACACCTTCGTCGTTTATCACCAATTCTGCTTGTGAAAGTAAATCATTGCCTAATACCATAGGAAAGTCTATTGATTTATTTGACACAACATGGACTTTGGTTGTATAAATCTGATCATCAGCTTTAATTCTTGCGGTGAAGTTTCCAATCGTTTCAACTTTTGCATGTCCCAAACCAACAAGTTCTATTTTCTCGTCATTCAAATTTATATCTTGGAATTTTACAAATTCATCCGATCTTAATATGTTAACACTGCTGCCAGTATCTATTAAGGCTCTCATGTTAACTTCGTTAATTTCAATATCTTTTAAATTACGATTTTTTATTGTTGTGCAAACTAATACTTTCTCTGGACATGTTAGGGTTTTATGCCCAAACTTATTACATTTAAAACATTTTGGTTCTTTAAATCGGCATTCTTCGGTTCGATGATTTCTATATCCACAATTTGCACATTTTGGTTTTCGGTTTTGCCTTTCTGTATGATCTGGTTCACCTTTAGGTTTGGACTCTACTACTGGTCTATCTGTAGGTTTCTTTTTATTGGCTGATAGTTTTAGTTGTAGTTTTTCATATACTTCTAATTTCAATTTAAACTCTCTTATTGACGTAGCACCTAGTAATATCACTTTGTCTCGTTCATCCCCCTGAATTCCCTCGATTATGTGGTATATTAAAGACTCTTCATCGATTTGGTCATTTAAATTAGCAATTTTTTGCATAGAATAAACATATTGTTTATAAGTCTCCGTACTGAGTTTCTTGCGATGTCTTAATTTTTCGTTGACTTCCGCTACACAGAGCGTTACTCTAAACTCCTCCAACAGCAGCTGTTTTAACATCTCCCATGTTTCTAAATTTTTTATAGAACTGATATATTCTCTGGCTGTTGACTTCAAAAGTCGTTTAGCATTTACTAGCATTTCAAGTGGAGACCAATCGTACATTTCACAATAACTTTCGTAGTTCTCTATCCAATTTTCCACCCCAATTTCACCTTCGCCCTTGAAAATTTCCATGGCGTCTTCAACTTCTCGAAACTTGATATGATGCTTGTCACAATTTGAAAACAATGTTTTATTCTCAATTGTAATATCCTCATTACTCGAAGTTATTTTTTTTCTATCATGTTGAGATGGAATTGTAGTTTGATCAAGATCATCTTCTTCGTCAGTATCTTGAGTTGACTGTTTATTCCGAAAATGATCTCTTAATTTAGAAATAACTATTGCGATTTTCCCCTTAGAATTTACCCCAAGAGATTCAGCATATTCTCTGACTTCTTTGGAACTCATTTTAATTGTTTGATCCATTTTAATACGTTGTTTGATATTTTCCCCTGGAGTTTCCGAAATAGTTTATTTTTTTCGAACACACTTTGTTATAATTTCAATGCGCCTAAATGTGTTTTTTGGTGAATAAACCTATAGGTTTGTTTCTTTGCTGTTTAGCTATTTGCCGCAAGGCGCGTTGTTATCACTTAAATGGTTCCTTCACTACTATTTTATTTTAATGCGACGCGTCATTCATTACTTTTTGTTTTAATGCGACACGTATTCCAGTTTTATTAACTTGATTTAATTTATTTAATCTGGCGCAGATCTCAATTAGTTTATTAATCTTTTATTTTTTATTTATTTATTAAATAATTTTGTTCTGTTATTTTTATGTTTTAAGTAATTAATTTCACTCGGTATCAAAATTGTTTGCTTTTAACCAAAAATCAATCCCGGTTGAGCCCCCAAAATGTAGGATGAATGGTTTTCAGATGATATTGCGAGTGAAATATAATATCAAAACTTTCTTTTAATTTCTTTATTATTTCAACTTGAACTATTACAACAATTTGAGTAACTCGGCTTTGCCGTTCACACCCTAAGAGTATTCGTTGTTAACTAAATCATTTTCCTCTGTTTCTTTATACAAAAAGTTTGTATTTAGTTGTGTCGGCGTTTATATTCACATTGCATTCGGTTGAGTTGACGCACATTTCTACATTTATATAAAAGTGAGTGTTTGTATAAATAACAGCACCTGTTTATGATATTTAAACAAATCCACACTCCTTGACCGATTTCAACCGAACTTTACACAAATATTGTTGAAGACAAGGTCACTATTAAAACATATTATGTCAAACCTCAAATTGAACCTTTAGCAAATTATATGAATGGCGAATTAGGATGGAATTTATCTATTTCTTAACGGATTTTAGTGAAATTTGACATCCACTATGGAAACAGGATTCTAAAATTATTTTTGGATAAAGATCTGGAATATGACGAAATTTAGCATGTACGTTGAAAATGGGATTCCAAAATAGTTCCTAGGTGAAATTCTGAAACATGACCAAGTATGAAGAAACTTTACTATTCCACCGATTATGATGAAATTCGACGTGTGCTTCAGACGTGTATTCTAAACTGATTTTTGGATGAAGCCCTGAAATATGGCCAATTAGGATGGAACTTGTCTAATTCTCTATTGATTATGATGGAATTCGACATGTGCATTGGAAATAAAATTCTAAAATTATTTTTAGATGCAATTCTGGAATAAGGCCTATTAGGATATAACTTATCTATTTCTTCTGAAAATGGATTTTAAAATGATTTTTAAAGTTCTGGAATATGGTATTCCTTAACCGATTATAATCAAATTCGAGATTGGGAATGATGATTTAAAATAATGTTTCCAATTCCTAAACTCTACAATACACTTAGTTTCAATACTGCGGCACATGTCCGCAAAGCATAACCCAAAGTTTAAAGCGAGGGATTGTTCGCGTACGTTTACACTCTCTCAAAGGAACCTTAACAGCTGCATGATTCAGAGAAACCTAAACAGACACCTTTATAGAAGTCATGTTGACATATTTCTCACAACCTCGTCTAAAAATAATTGTTGGGCACATTTCGTTCGGTTCGTTGAAAACATCAAAATTCATCATAATCGGTTAAAAATAGTTAAGTTATTAACTATCTATCTTTACGCACGCGCGAAATGTCCAATTCATCATAGTGCGATTTTTGGGGATAGTTTAGTTGTAAATTTTTATAGAGGTATCGTTATAGAGTTAAAGTGCTCCATACAATGCATTTTTTAAAGATATTTTTATATTCAAATTAAAAAATATTTTAATGTTTTTAGAAAAAACATTAAAAATTTACATTGCTCAAAGTAAAATAATTGTCTTATGCTAAGTATTAGTAGTCTGTTTAATGTTAAATGCAAAATGATTAGAGAATGTGTTTGTTTGCAGTTCGGTTTTATTTCATCTATTGTTAGTAAATGTGTCCTAATTAGCTGATGTTTTCTCCGATTATTGTATATATTATGCTTGGAACGTCGCCACCACGAATGCAATGGACGGATTACAAACAAATTTGAAAATGGAGAACATCTTATAGTCATAAGGGATAATATTGTTAACTATCCAATAACGTCAACCATGCATTTACTCAGCGATGGTGAGGTCAGCAATGACATGTCAATTATTCAATTGTCGACGTGTCGACAGTTGTCATTGTCGACGTCTCGATTTAAAACAACAGGATGTCATCAATGTCGAATATGTCAACAATGTCAACAATAAATAATTTTTCGATATTCAAAGGTTTTCGATATTCAAACGATTACGGCATCGGTCAGACAGTTAAGATTGTTATCTTATCAAGATTGTTTTCTCATCATATTTGCTGTGCTGTCTGATATAGCGGCATAAATATAAGTTTTATACATTTCAAGAGCTAGTCCAGTTGATTCCAATACAACGTCGGCCAACGCTTCTCCTCTTTCAGACTCTGTTGTGAAATACCACGCATTAAAGAAAGCCTTTTCACCGATTGTGTTATGAATCATCGTTACAATGGTTTTTGAATTATTGGCCGTATTTTTCCATCCGTCAATAACCAGAACCGAATCTTTACTACAATTTGCGGATATATTAGGTACAGATTTCTCATATAATTGATTTAGCTTTTTTGATGAAAGTGATTGTCGGCCAGGTAATTTATTGGTGTAGCTCGACCATAATGCTCTGAATCTACCACGCTAAATGGAATATTACATCCGAAGAATTTAGCCAGTAATTCATTAATCTTTTCTTCCACGTCTTTAGTAAAGCAGTCAACAAATCCGCTCATTTGTTTTCGAGAATTTATAGTTTTCCGTGATTTCATCAGAGTTTGGCTTATTAATTTATTTAGCGTAGCATTGAATAAGTAATTATTTCTCGATGAAATATCTCGTTTACTAGATGCCGAAAAAAAAATAAGGTTCTGAGGTTGTGCCACTTGATACCTAAATAATTTGTTTCGGAACATTGAGAAGCGATCGGATTTACGTCTGAGTCTGACTCAAGATATACGCCACTTGTTAATTGTGTTGTATTACCACTAGTTGTATTAGAAAGTGGAAAAGAAATCAATGAAGACTGAGAAACTGAGAAATTTGTATTATGTTATGTATGATAGTTATGTATGATTATGATGGGAATGAGAGAGATAATAAAAAATGTAAAAATAAAATAAAAATCTTAACGATTTTTGTTTTCTTTTTTATTGTCGGCGAATTGTTGACGTTGTCGACGAATTGATGACTTTGATGACGCTGAAATCTTACTGTCGATGCATTGTCGACTCGTCAACGTCGACAATAATAGATGACGCGTCATCAAACATCCCTCCATTTACTGCATAAAGAAGCCCAGAGGGCTAAGATAAAACGAATTCGGGAGACTGCTATTAAAGAGCCAACTAGCATCCGTGACATCAGTGTTCCAGAACATTTGAGAATAGTAGATGGTGAAACTTTGATTTTAGCAGAAAAACGGTTTGACAGTGAGTGTATCATCCTTATGGGAACTGTTAAGACCCTGCAGATGTTAGAAAAGGCAGACTGTTGGATGATGGTTGGCACATTTGATGTTGTGCCATGTATATTTCGTCAATTATTTACAATTTTTGCGAAAATTGATAGCGTTACCGTACCCGCACTTTTATGTTTGATAACGTCAAAATCACGGAAGTGTTATTATGATCAACTAATCTACTAAATATAGAATGTTTCCTGCGAACAGTTTGTAGATTTGAAGCCCCACTGGCTGATTTTGAAAAGACTTCAACCTCTCCTTTTAAGGCTGTGTTTTCGGATACACGTTTCCGTGGTTGCTATTTTCATTTGGGCCAAATTATTTGGTGCCGTATTCAGAAAGGAGGTTTCACAAGTATTTGCGGTACAAATTAAATTATAGCACTTTATATTCGAATGTTCCGGCCCTTAGCTTTCATTTGTCCTGACGAAATTCCAGCCATGTTTAAAGAACTATTAAAATACGTTGATGCACTCACGCGAAAGATTGCTGTCTGATTTGGCAATATGTACGTTCTACCTGACAAGCCTCTGCGCTATGCACCGCAGTTTTGGTCTGTGTATGATCAAACCTATGAAAGTTAGCCGCGAACCCTAAACGAAGCGTGGCATTGACGACTTCAGGTAATCACTGGAAAATCACACGTCGGAACATACTGCCTAATTGGCCATCTGCGGAAAGAATACATGTATGCTGCATTTCAGGTTGTCAAGCACGCAGCTGGTCACACTTGGCCAACGAACAATTATCTGGTTCAACGTGAGAAGAAAATCAGGACAATCATGACCTTTTGGCACAAAATTATTCGAAGATGCAGACCACCTGCGCTCATTCGCATATAATTTGTCAGTATATTAGTTTAATTAATTGACATTTTTGTTGAATTTTGAAAGTGTGATTAAGATATATGTAATAAGTTGTTACGTAATCATAATTATTATAAATATAATAAAGTCAAATGGAATTAAATGTAATAATATCTGTTTTAATTTCAAATAATAAACCAAATTTTCTCTGACCAAATATAATACATACCCATACTAGATTTTTCAATAATTGACGTTTGGGGTTATGAGTTTGAGCAAACGCCTGTTTGGAAAAACGCGTTTTAGCAAAAGGTTTTTTGGGGAAGTATTTTTTTGGTCACTGTAAATATCTCAAATATTCATCTGCTTCTTGAGAGATAATAATCAGGTCCAAAGCTACTACATAGGAATTTCTAAAACATAAAAAATTGAGTTGATTTTGAAAGAATTGTGTGATGGTGATGGTGGTATGATGATGATTGGTGACGATGGTACGATGGTATGATGGCATGGTAGTATGATTGTATGATGGTATGATGGTGACGGTATCATGCTATTTGATGGTATGTTGGTATGATGGTATTAGTTGAGCAGAGGGTTGAGCATTGTTTCGAGCTAAATTGAGATGAAATTGAGTTAGGATTTAGTCAGTCTGCATTAGGGTTAAGTGAGTTGCTCGGTTGGGGAATTATTTAAGAGTTGATTTGGAGCTAGGTTAAGCGATGATTTAAAAATTGATTTGGGGTTGATTATGTTGCGATTAAGATGAAGATTAATTAGTATATTGAGTTGGAGTTTGAGGTGAAAATTGACTTAAGAGATTCATTTCTGGATTGTTTTGAGAGTTGAATTAAAAAAGACCGAAGTCAACGAGAATTATGGAGGACTCAAGCTCAGTACATACTTGCGAGAAAATTATCACACTTCACACTCTCTACCAATCAAATTACGCCATTTTGATATAAGCTCCTCCTCTTTCACCACACTCGAGTTAAACATTTTTCAACTCGCACTCCCGAACCCCCGCAGGTATGCACTGAGCTTCAGTCAGCAAGCGAATACAGAAAATTAGTAAAACAAACGCACTTCTTACGAGTAGCTCGTTATAAAACTTATTTTATTGCAATTTTCATTTCATAATACAAAATTAATTTACATTCAGTTTTTTTTTTATTTGTGTTTGTAAACAGACCCGTGCAAAAAAACAATTAGCTACGGATACCATAATAGTAAACACAAAATTGTATGCTATTATTCCATAGTTCACGAGCACACACAAATTTTACATTTGCTTAACAACAAATTTTGTTTTATTATTATTTTTTTCGATCTGACCACTTGTCAGATTCAAACCTCACCGTCCGTCATACGATCTTCCACGTCCAAATATATGACACCCCCTTCTCCTTGTCATAACCTCTTCTTCAATTTCATTATTTTTTTCTATATTTTTTCTATCAGCATTTCCTTCAAATTTTATGAGCGTTTAATTCAAAAAATGTTTATTGCATGCCTAGCGCCATCTGCTGCCCCGAAATTGCTCATCCGATTTATTTTTCTTTTCTAGCAAGCTTTTTTTTTTGTGAAGCTGGGTTGGTTTCCCAGATTGTGTTGCCGATATTCGTCGCCGTGCCATGGTGAATAAAATGAAAAAAAAATTTAACTATCTAATCATAAAATTTTTGGAACATTCATTCAGAGGGGTTGCTGGGTGTGGCTGGATAGTCAAACAAAAGGAAAATGGTGGAACTTTAAATCTGTTAATTGAGGTCTCATTTAATCCGTGGAAGAAAACATACAGACGGTGGCTTTGTCCAATCACAAACTCTTGAATGCTACAAAAACCACTTCAAATCTTCGATCAATCGTTTTGTGGCTCTATGCCTTTTTGAGATTTGATCAATTACAATCTCCGTTGTATTGTCTATGTCGAGTGTAGCCGTCAAAATTGCGCCACTACGCTTTTTCCTATCTCTGTTCATTGATTAGGTTCCTGCTTTTGGATACGGTCTAATCACTTCTAGAACAATTTCCAAAGTACCACAGTCTATTGACGAGGTTGAAGGGATTGTTTTGTTACCTTTGATTGTTAATCACTAGAGTTGGGTTCAGGTTCGGGACGATCCGTGACAGTCGATGCCAAAAACTCTTGATCAGAAAATATTTCTCGATTCGCTGGTTTTATTCCTGTAACTTTAAACCCATTTCTTTCCAAACCAAGAAATGATGGTTATGGTGGAGTGGCGAGAGTCGCTTTTGAGGTGATTGAAGCAATAGCCGCCTCAACGACCAGTTTGGGAAGAAATCTGTTACGAGTGAGCATGTATGTAACCCAGGTGCATGATGAAGATGAAAGGAAAAAAGCCTTGAGTGACTTTAAAAAATTGTTTGAGTGGTTGAGAGATAAAAGTGACCTGATTGTATGTGGAGATATGAATGCGCATGCGAGAATTTGGGGTTGTTTTGACAACTGCGCGAGAGGAAAACAGTTGACCGACCTGATTCAAGACTCCGATTTGGTGGTGTTGAATGATGGAAGGCCAACAAGAATGGTGAGTGTGGGAGGCACGGCCAGCGCAATAGATTTGTTTATGACAACTATTGAACTGGCCTGCCGGGTCACTTTGAATGTAGAAGAAGAGAATTTCGGTGGTGATCATTTCATGATTAAAATGATCATGAATGACAATCGAGTATTTAGGAAAAAACGTGAATTAATGAATAACAGGAAATGGGTTAAGGAGATGAATGAGATTCTCGTAGAAAATGAAATAAATCAAAGCCAGTTAGATAGTGAAATTGAACGAGTAAATGAACTGTGTACAAAAATTGTGAATATGAAAGAGATTAATGTGAATTATTGGTGGAACAATGAAGTTCAATTCTGGTATGAAGGGTAGCAAATAGCCTTGCGTGAATTTAATAGGAATATGAGTAGTGAGAATATAAGATTATGTATGGTAAAATGAATCGAAAATTGAAAAAGGCAATTTGCAGAGCAAAAAGGAAAAGTTGGCGGGAATATGTATCCCAAATGACACATAGAACACAACTAAGGATGTATGGAGTTTATTTAATAGGGTAAATGGTAAACATTTTAATATGAGCAATGTTGTATGTTAGAACAGAGAAAAAAGTGAAAAATTTATAAGAATGGTATTGAATGTGGGCAATGATTTGAATGTAATAAATGAAGTTGACAGAATGAGCGGAAATGAAAGAATGGATTGTAAGTATGAATGAGGAGAGTTCCTGAGAGTGCTAGATAGATCAAAATCTACCACTCCAGGGACGAACCGAGTAAGTTACAAAATGATTCGGTTGTTGAGTGACTCAGCAAAACATGATTTGCTTGAGATACTCAACAAAGTATGGATGGGTTCAAAAATACCAGACAAATGGAAAGAGAGCAGAGTGGTTCCCATCCCTAAACGGGATAGAGATTCAAATGTGGCAACAAATTATCGAGGCATATGTATGTTAAATGTTTTTATAAAAATTTTAAATGGAATGATGAAAGAACGAATGGAAGATTTTGTGAATGAAACTAATTTGTTGCCATCGACAACATTTGCATTTCGAAAGAACCATTCCGCAATCGAGTGTGTGGAAAAGTTTGTTTGGGAAGTAAGAAAGGACAATATGAAAGCTGTTGCGGTATTCTTAGACAACGAAAGAGCTTATGATTATGTGGTTCCGTGAAAATTACAACAAATTCTGTCGAATTTTGTATTTTCACGGAAAGTATGTATGTGGATAAAAGATTTTATGACTGAGAGAAAAATGATTCTGAATGGAAGTGGTTTTAGGTTGGAGGGAGTTGCAAATGTTGGACTTCCGGAAGGAAGTAGAATATCTCCAGCTCTGTTCAACCTATATACCAGCGAGATACACCACATCAATGCAATCAAATTATTCTGCAATTTGCAGACGATTTTGTAGTAATTGGAAAAGGGAGAAGTATTGATGTAGACGCTCAAAGAGAGCAAACTGGAGTAGATGATTTAATAGAAAAACTTAATATTTTGAATCTGAGAGTGAATCCTAATAAGTGTGCTTATATGAGTTTCAGAACAAAGGTTGCAAATATTAATATAAGTGTTGATAGTCACAGAATTGAACAAGTAAATGCGTACAGGTATTTGGGTATTTGGATTAATAGACGTATAGGTGAGCAAACCTAAGTGGGGCGCTCATCCGAGTGTGACTGATATGTTAAGGAAGGCCCTTATATCCTCCAAAATTTAATATGGTATTAGTGTGTATAGGAATTCTTCGAAAGGGGCTTTTAGCCAATTAATAAAAGTAGGAAATGCAAGTGCAAGAGTGGTATTAGGGGCGATTAACTCAACTCCATTACACACTCTGTGGTCTGAAATGGGTGATTCACCTTTTGATTACAAGAGAGGGTGGATCATAGTGAGAGAGTCGGTGAGAATGATAACTAAGAAAAATGAGTTTTGAAATAAAATGATAGTAAGATTACAAAGTTTGGCGGTGTACACACCGACATATAGAACTAGCATTGCACTTGAAAATGTTTCTGAGTATAGGCAATGACGATCCGCAACCCGTTCCTTATAATCTTACTGTATGTTTGAATATGCGGTATGTGCAAGATGATAGCGTTTATACAGATGCTAGTGTGAATGAGAATGGAGTAGGTTTTGGTATCTTTATGCCTAGTAAGAATGTTGAAAATTATTTTAAAGTGGACAAAAGCATCTGTAAAATGAACGCTGAACTGATTGGTATGTTTAAAGGAATTAAACTGGCTGTGAATGAAGGGGAAAGGAAAATAGTAAATTTTCAGTTTCGCAGAGTGGTTCATGTTTGCTAAAATGTGGAGGTGGAAGGGAAGGCAATGTGTAGGTTGATTTGATTTTTGATTGCGTTCGAGACTGTCAACGTGATGTGACCATACAATGGATCCCATCACATAGACTGATCGAAGGGAATGAAAGAGCCGATAATTAGCAAAAAAGGGTACATTGAATGACGTGGTTCAGGAGTACGGAAGAAAGGATGCAAGAGACGTACTTCGAATGCTTCAGATGAATCTGTGGAGAAAATGGCAGAGTGAGTTTAACGAGAAAAGTCTATCGAAAGGAATGCAGTACAGAGCGCTTCCTGGTACTCCTTTGAGAATTCTGTTTTTTAAGGAGGTCAAAGGAGATACGCGGATGTTGCGAACGGTTGAGAGAATTAGGATGAACCATGGAAACTGGAAGGAATGCTTCTGGAAACGTCATTTCAGTGAGGACAAAGATTGTGAGTTGTGTGGAAGTGTGGAGGATGTTGAATATCTCATATAGGCTTGTCCTAGCTAATGGCTATGTAGGTTCATTGGTTTATAAGGAAATATATGAATTTATTAGGATGAGTGGGGTAAAAATTGTTTACAAAATAAGCAGTAGCCAAAGGTGTAAATAGAAATTGTACAAATTTGGATTGTTGGCAATATGGCTCTAATTTATGTAGGAGCCAAGGCCTAGTAAAAAAAAACTTTAAACCCATTCTAATATTGTTTGGCATGAGTGCTTTAGGAAGGGATTTAGTTACTAATGGTATGATGTTGTATATGGTCATAGATTTTCCGGAGTTGTTTCGCATTCACACATCTTCAGCACTTGACAAATATTTTTTGAAGGGGCTATATACGCTTCGATCCAATGGTTGCATTTTTTGTAAAAAATGAGGCGGGAATGACAGCATAACAATTCCGCTATCTTTAGCCAACTTTATAGTATTATAATAGCCAAATGTTACTCGTGGTTATCGGGGAGCAGTAGGACCGGTCGATCCAGAAAAGAACACTTTCATTGTCATCCAGCCAGACTTATTAACCTATAGATCCACTTGGAGCATCGCGGATAAAATGATGTTGATATAGCTTTAGTGGAAAAATGAATTGCGGTGGATTAAATGAACCGGTAGCATTTACTGCAACACATACTGTTACCAGCCGTCCTCTTTCTGCCCAAGTTAGCCCTCCAACCCGCTTTGTTCCCGTTTCAGATAAATCAGTATGTTTATTTAGAAAAATTAACAGTCAATCTGGTCGTACCTGCTTATTTAACAACCAAGATTCCGGAATATTTTTATTTAAGGAAATCGCGCACTGATAAGCGAGTTTTCTCAGTTTTATAGGCGTAAAGCCGAAATATACAGAAATCTCCAATTCTTTAGTAACGGAACGAACGCTAAGATTTTGTTTGATAACCCGATCTACAGCAACTGTCATCTTATTTTCTGTCGTTACACCTCGATTCGCTTTCGTTGTGTAGTTCCTTATGATGTTAAAACTGCTTGTTAACTGATAAATCATCAAATAAATTGAAATAATTATTTATTTTTAATAATCGGTAATAATAATTTTATACCGGGCAGGATGTTACACGTAACAACTTGCCCGGTCATACGTGTAACAATGCGCCCCAACGCAGATTTTGTAATAAAAAACAATTTTTTGCACGATCTTTACGACTAACAATGAGCATGCATTGACGGTTAGTTACGTTCAAAATTATAGTTAAACAAGTTAAAATACAAAAAAAAGAATAGTCGTAATTTTTTACTTACCATACGTCAAAATAAACTTTTCTCTCTCCTACTTTAAGAACAAATGAGCAAATTTCTGTTTTGTGCCATATCGATATTATCTTTGATTTACGAGTAAATCGCTCTGTAACAACCAGACCCATTTAGCAAATTTGTTTCGGTCTACCCTATGTAAAAAAAAATGTTTTCCCGTGTACTGTAAGGTAAATAAAAACCTTATTTTTATAGTATTTTTTAATGAAAATATTTTTAATTAATAATAATGCTAATTAAAAATAAAACAAATAAAAATTGTATGAATAAGTAATGTTGTGTTCCAAAAATTTGATTTTTTTGACGTACCGAAAATATATTTCAATTAACCAAATGTTATTACCGTTGAGATTGTATATTATATTGATTGAACGATATACAGTTTTACTTTTTAATTAAAGTGTAATGTCGAGCAGCACGAAGCTTGAAATAATTTGTAGAGAACATTGCTAAGCAAATACTGAACATTTTACTATTATTAATTTGCACTTTTTTTATAATAATATAATTTAAATCCCTATAAGCAACTGAAAATATTCGTTTTATTCAGACTATATTTTAATAACATTAGAGTATTATACAATATTGACATTAAGCATTTTAATTTCAGTAAAAAGCAAATAATATTTTTATTCAAATTGTTTACTTTCGAATTGACTGCTCTTCTTTGTAATTCAATAAAAGCAAACATTTCTTGTTCTTTATCCACTGAAAATTCATCTTGTCACAGACAAAAAATAAATAAAATAATAATAATAAAAATGCTATGTTCATCTTACCATCCGTATAAATTATTCGCTTTTCAACTTAAATCCCCGAACGAATTATATATAATTCTTAAAAACCGATTTATTAACTTGTCAGTATGAACATAAATTATTTTCGTAAAGCCAACCAACGCATACACAAAGATACAAGAAAAAATCTCGTTTAATAATTAATCCTGTGTTTAACACAAAATTCAAACGACTCGTCTGAATGAAGCAACATCAAAAAAAAAAATCACAGTCGATCCCAATTTTGTTGTAACCCGATCCCCCAACTTGTTGCGAATTTGGAATTTTAAACTATGTAGACCAATTAATCTATAATCTCCCTAAAGAGAAACAAAACAAAAAAATTCGTTTTTTCCTACCATCATTTTCATCATCATCATCATCATCCAAATATTATTTACAACAACCATTTAGTATAAGGACAGGGAAGGAAAATTATTTTATTCCAATAGCATGAGAAAACTGTCAGAACGAAAGAGGAATTTTAAGATTGGTGGTCCGTGTATAAACGTGGAAGAAAAGTCTAAAATTTGTTCTGTTATATTAGCAAAAATAACTTATGGTGAATGTTATAAAAAAAATATTAAAAATGTCATCTTAATATCATTTCGCGA
The DNA here is from genome assembly GCA_958295665.1 of Tipula vernalis. Taxonomy (NCBI): domain Eukaryota; kingdom Metazoa; phylum Arthropoda; class Insecta; order Diptera; family Tipulidae; genus Tipula; species Tipula vernalis. The sequence continues at coordinate 195,719,159 of OY282560.1, read as the reverse complement.
CGAATTTTTGTTTTTCTCTTTTTTCCATTTGTCCCAACTCAGTTTTACTTTATTTTTTAGTCCTCTTGAATGGTGGTATGCCGTTGTTCAGTTTTCAGATATTTTTTTTTTTGTGTATCTGTTATGCTGCTTCTTGATGGGAAAATAAATTAGAAAATTAAAATTTACTTGTTGTTGATAAAAAAAAAAACGAAGCAAATTGAGAAAGATGTATAGTAATTCTAGGAAGAAGCAAAACAAAATCTAAATTAATAATTTTTGTTGGAAATGCCCCAAACCTACCTAAATAATTCGTTTTTATTTTAATATATCATTTGGTGATGTAAACCAGTCCTTGAATTATTTTCATAATTTTTTGTTGTCCTATTATGCTGTCTAACGTTTATTTAATTTTGGTATTTTTATGGAATGGATTAAATGATTAAAAAGTTGGAATTGTAACAAAATAGGAACAGATTTATGTTTGCAAAGAGCAAGAGGTGCTAACTAAGTCAAGGGTGGATCTTATTTCTAGGAGGAATGGAATTGATTTTTTCTCATTAACAGATTTCAATATTTTTAAATTTATTCTCTAATCTAAGGGTTATTAGGGTTGGCAGAATAAACGCTAAATACTTAGTATGCGGCAGTCGCCATTCTTCTAACCTTTGACTGAGCGCAAATCTCCAACTAACAGCCAAATTGATTTTCAACACATTTCTAAATGCCAAGTACATAAGTTCTAGAGCTGCATCTAAAGCGATTACTGTTAGATACTAAATTTTGTTCTCTCGTTGTTTGATCGATCGTTTTCATATCAGCACACTGACTTGCTGATTAAATACAGCAAGCTTAAATAGTTTTACCTTTAAGGTTTATATTTCTTGCAGATACAACCTTTATTGAATTATACTACAAGCGCAAGATTTACGAGGATGAAGTTTTTTTTTTTTATGTTTACTTGTTATGTATTAATAAAAATCAATTCCGCATTAAATGGAAATGAACTTTATAAATGTTTTTCCATTTAAAAAGTGTACTAAGCATAATCAATTAGTTTAGTCAAACAAAAATTTTAAATAATTTAATCAATAAATAACAAACTGATTTATTTGTCCATTAACTACCAAATTGTTCCCTCAATCTAAAACCAAATAGTTAAAATTTATTGTCGACACAATTGGCAAATAAGAATAAGCATTGGTTAAATCTGATCCTAGAGATTTTGCCAATTGGCCACATACATAATGAAGTAACTAGAAGCTATCCCAGTATCAAAAAATACCTCCCATATTTTTGCGAATCGTCAGGGGCTTGCAACGTCGTTGGTACCATATGATTCTAAACAATAATTGGTTAAATAAAAAATTCTGTTGTACTGATCCTAGAGCTTTTGCCAATTATATGTTAAATATGAGAACATTTGAGTTGTAACTTTAAAGTTGTAAAGAACAAAGATTATATTTGTTATCCGATCAATAAAGACATTAAAAATCCAGGGCCAGGAAAATCAGGGCAGACGGTTTGTTAAGTATATCACTTAAAGCAATCTCTTCCAGTTTGTTTCGATGGCTTCCCTGGTTAAACTAAAACAAGATTAATTTCTTAGCAAGTTGCTTGCAGTTTCGCCCGCATGTTTTTGTTTTAATCGGAAAGCAAACTGGCATCTATAATTCTTTCATTTAATTACTCTTGTAGCTTTAGTATATAGCCGCCACACCTTCCTCCTGCTGAAGAATTTGGCAAGTTCTTAGTTTCATTGGATGATTACCTTCAAGAATACTAACAATTTGTATTGAAATTGCCATTGTAACCTAACAAATATGTAATTTCACACAAAGTTCAGCATTGGAGTATTTTTTTTTTTTTGAGCTGTAGAAATCAGGAGAACCTGATGAAATTTGTTCTGTATACCCTACCAGTGCTATCTGCCTCTCACTAAAAACAATTTTGTTTTGGAGTAATCGTTTAGGCTATTGTTAGTTCATGATTTTATTCGATGACTAATGTATGTGCCAATTTTCGTGTTGACTTCACCATTGTCATTTGGACCAATATTTCATGCTCATATCTCGCATTGTCCTGATGAATATATTTTCGTCAAAATTTGCTCCTTAGATTGATGCACGTCTGAAATAAAGAAGATTTTTTTACAAGATACAAAAAATTGATGTTTTTGGATTACTGCAGATTACACTAGGTCAAACTTCTAGGTGTTAACATTGAAAGTAAATTTTCTTGGTAAATCACCTGAATTTCAAATATCAAAATTCCATAATTTTTTAATGTGGAAGGCTATGCGGGTAAAACTTTAGGTGTATTTTCCATTTAACTGTTAGATTTAATGGTCTTAAAATACATCTTATAAGACTTTCACTTGAACCATAGCCCCCCTTTTCAAATTCTTGATACGAGTTTGAAAAAATTTAAGAGGTTTTTATGCCTAATGGAAGCAACTTCTTTTTTCTTTTTTTGTTTCGATTGCTTTGTTTCCATGTGTGCTTTTTCTCTTAATACTAAATTATTTATAAATACTATAAATAAATAAATAAATAAATAAAAAATAAATAAAGAGTTATATCCGTTGTACTTTTTTTTGGGCCAGCAGTTTCTGTTTTGTGTCTCTTGTTGTGTGTTCTTCTGTGGTCCATGTTCTCTGCACAGAGTTAACCACCAAAACTAATTTTATTAGTATTAGGACACTAGTCAGGTTAGCGATTCGGTGGTTTTCTCTATGCCTACCATCAGCAATTTAGATCAGCATCAATTACCAATTTCAGGTTATCAGTTTATAAGGATTGCAGAACGAGTTTTCGAAAAAGGATGCAATCCCCTGTATTCACCAACAATTCGTTATTCTAACGTTGTTAAATGTTTTCTTTTTAATTCCGATGCAATTCTTGCAATCCCTAAATTTATCCAAACGCCAAAAAATTATTTAAAATAAATGGTTAGAGTGCAAAAATTTTGTGAATTTAAATAATTAACAATTTAAGGAAATTCATGAATGTAAAGAGTTTTAAAAATTTAAAAACTTTGATTGTTTATTAAAGAATTTAAATAAATTAAAGAATTTACGGAAATTGAGGAATATTGGAGATTAATAAAATCGAAGAAGAATTTAAACAAATTCAGAAATTTTAAAAGCAAAATAACTCGAAAGAATAAAAAATGTTTTAAATAATTACAAAATTCAAGGAGATTGAAAATTTAAAAAAATCCGTAAAATTCACAGAATTTAAACAACTTAAATAATTTAAAATATTTAATAAATTGAATAGTTTAACAAATTTAAAGTAACAATGAATTATAGTAAATATAATAAAAACTTAACATAAAAAATGTTAAGTGGATTACTAAAATTTTAAATAGTTTAAATATTTGGAAGAATTTAATTTTACGAATAACCAGAATTTAAAGAATTTAATATATTTAAGGATTTTAAATAATTGAAGAAATTAAAATATTGTATATTAAAAGTTGTGAGATAATAAAAAAATGAATAAAATTCAAATAAAATTTAAAGACAGTGATAATTTTAAAGTTTACAGTATTTGATGAATTTAGATTAGTAAAAATATTTATAAAAAATTAAAGAAATGTCTATCTAGAGAATTTAAAGTTTTTCAAGGAATGAAAGAATTATTCATTTTTTATGAATTTAAAATAGTTTAAAGAAGTTAAAAAAATTAAAAAGTCAATAGAATTTTAAAAATTCAATGAATTTAACAAATTTTAAAGTTTAAAAAATTCATAAAATTTAAAGTTGCACATATTCAAAGATAAATAAAAAAATTTAAGAATTTAACAATCTTAAAAGTTAAGAATTTAAAATATTAACATATTAAATAATTTTAAAATTTTAAGAATTTAAAAAATATCAAAATTTTAAGAAATTCAAAACTTTCAAATTTAACTAATCTTATGAATTCAAGAAATGTCAATATTTTAAAAAATTATAAAGTTTTCAGATTTTTATAAATTTCAAGAATTTGTTAGATTTTGAAAGAAGATCTAATAAATAGTTCGAAGCAAAATTTCCAAAAAAAAAAACACTATCAATGTATTTGAATTTTTTTAAAAATTAAAGTAATTTAAGTAGCTTAAGAAATTTAAAATATTGAAAGGATTTAAAAAGTTTAGGAAATTTGAGAAATGTGAAAGTGTAAAAAATTTTAAGGATTTAAAAAGAGATTGAAGTTCAAATAATTTTTTAAAATTTAAATTTACCCAATTTTAAAATTTTATTTTTTTTAAAAATTCATAGAAATTAAGGAAAATAAAGATATTTAAAAATTTTAAATATTTAAGAATTCGGGAAATATGGAAAATTTGGAAATTTGTAGAATTTTAAGAATTTACCAAATTTTAAAACTTTAAAACAGTTAAAAATTTAAAGAATTTCAAAAGTTCTAAAACTTTAAATAATTTAAATACTTTAAGTTAAGAGAAATTTTCAATTATTTTTAGAAAATTGATAGAATTTTTAAAATTCGTAAACTTAAATAATTTAAAGGATTTAAGAAATTGAATAGAATAACAAATTTAAAGTTAAAATGAATTATAGTAAATATAAAAAAAAGTTAACATAAAAAATGTAAAGTGGATTATTAAAATTTGAAATAGTTTAAATATTAGGAAGAATTTAATTTTAAGAAAAACCAGAATTTTAAGAATTTAATATATTTAAGGATTTTAAAACAATTGAAGAAATAAAAATATTGTATATTAAAATTGTGAAATATTAAAAAAAAATGAAGAATAGAAATCAAATAGAATTCAAAGACTGTGACAATTTTAAAAATTTTAAAGTTTACAGAATTTTATGAATTTAAAATAGTAAAAATATTTGTAAAAGATAAAAGAAATGACTATCTAGACAATTTAAACAAGTCAAGGAATTAAAGAAATATTCCTTTAATATGAAGTTAAAATAGTTTAAAAAAATTAAAAAGTCGAAAGGATTTAAGCGATTCAAAGAATACAAATTTTAAAACAAATTTTAATATTTAGAAAATTCATAGAATTTAAAGGTAAACATGTTCAAAGATAAATGAAAAAATTTTAGAATTTAAAATATTAAGATATTAAATAATTTTTCAAATTATAAGAATTTTAAGAATTTAAGAAGTTTAAGGATTTTTAAAAATTTGAAGAATTTAAAAAATTTCAAAATTTTAAGAAATTCAAAAGTTTTTAATTTAACTAATCTAATGAATTCAAGAAATGTAAATATTTTAAAAAATTTAGAAAGTTTTCAGATTTTTATAAATTTAAAGAACTAGAAGAACAAGAAGAAACTACTAAATCTTAAAATTTAAAAAAAAAACAAGCATCAACGAATTTGAAATTTTTAAAAATTAAAGTATAACTTTAATTACTTTAATTTTTAAAGTAATTAAAGTAATACTTAAGGAATTTAAAATTTTGAAAGGATTTAAAAAGTCTAGAAAATTAGAGAAATGTAAAAGTGTAAAAAATTTTAAGGATTTACCTAATTTAAAAGCGAATATAATAGAGATTAGGAGCATAGAGAGATTGAAGTTCAAATAATTTTTTAAAATTTAAATTTACGGAATTTTAAAATTTTTTTTTTTTTTAAGAATTCATAGAAATTAGGAATATAAAGTTATCTAAAAATTTAAAATATTAAAGAATTCGGGAAATATGGAAAATTTGGAAATCTGTAGAATTTTTAAAATTTAGCAAATTTTAAAACTTTAAAACAGTTAAAACTTTAAAGAATTTAAAAAGTTTTAAAAAATTATATAATTTAAGTACTTTAAGGTAGGAGAAATTTTCAATTATTTTTAGAATATTGAAAATTGATAGAATTTTTAAAATTAAGAAAGTACTTAAAACAAAATTAGACAATATAATGAATTCAACTAAAGTAAAGTAATTCAACTTAAGTAAAGTAAAGTAAGTATTTTGAATTTTATATTTTGAAAATTTAAATAATTTAAGTATTTTAAAGTATTGAAGAATTTTGAAAAATCAGAAAAATATGTTTTGAGAATTATTAGAGTTTCAAAGTTTTAGTACGAAATTATATTCATTGAATGTGAAGCTTTTAAAAAATTGAAATGTTTTCAGAATTTTATGAATCTAAAAAATTTAAGGGAATAAAGATAACAATCCATAGAATTTAATGAATTCATCGGAAAAATACATTAAAACTGAAATTAATAAATTTGGAAAATCAAAAGAAATTAAAGAATTAAAAGAATTATGAAAAACATTTTAACGTTTACAGAATTTAGGGAACTTAAAAATTCAATGAATTTGACAAAATTTTAAAGTTAGTTTAAATAATTTACATTTTCAGGATTTATAGAATTAAGGATTTTGTATGATTTATAGGATGTGCCCGAAATGCGAATTTAAATGCATATTAAAGTTTCATTTCGTTGAAACCATTTAGATAAGTAAAATTGAATAAAACCAAAAATGCAAATCGATACATATGTATGGGTAATTAAAATTTAAATTGACATCAAACAGATTTATTGAAAATGCGCATAAGTACTAGATCGCATGTAGTTTTTAAATGTGTCTTCGTTAAATGTACATTTTCTATTTCGGACGCACCCACAGTGCTTAAATATTTTTGGAAATTTGGAAAATTTTATAGATTACGAATTATAAAAATATAAATAATTTATAGAATTCAAGGAATGCAAAAACCTTAAAAAACAGAATTTTCATAAAGTTTTTAAATTTTAATAATAAATTTTATATTTTAAATAATTCGAAGAATTGAAAAAAAAAAATTAAATATAATCTCATGAACTGTTTAATTTTGTAGAATTTAAAGTAATTTTAGAAATTTTTTTTAAAAGGTTTAAATAGTTTAACATAGGGTTTAAAGAATTAAAAAATATGAAAAATTTCAAAGTTTATGAAATTTATTAATCTTTCAGAATTTAGAAAATTTAAAGTTTTTAAGAAGAAGCCAATTTAAAAAATACCAAAAATATGGATAGTTTAATGAAAGAAATCAAAGGTATTAAACTAAAATTAAAATGCTTAAATTATTCCGAGACTATAGATTTCTTGCAAAAATATTCAAATTTAAAGAACTTTAATAATTTAATAATTTTTAAAATTAAAGCACTTAAATATTTCAGGTTCAAAAAAAAATTGAACGATATAAAGAATCACAATTTATCTTTATATTTGATAAGCTGTTGACGTCCTTTAAATAATAACTGTAAGAATAGTATGTAACTATAAAAATTAAAAGAATTTTAAAATTTTCCTTAAAAATCAAAAGGTATACAAAATTTATTATAAGTTTGTATTTTATGTATATGTCAAGAACGTAGTAACGTATTTTCCGTATATAGAACGAGTTGACAAATATGTTTATTAAGGCTTATTAATAGGCCGTAACTGAATTGGTTAGCATTTGGAAATATTAATAGTAATTTAACGAATAATTTAGAGAATTTATTGTATTTACATTTTTGTTACAATTTTAGGAATTTAAAAAATTAAAAGAACTTCGAAACAGTTCGAAGAATTTAAAGAAATTAATTTAAACTAAATATTTGGGTAAATAAAAATTCTAGACCTTGGACTCTATTTGTCGTGTGATGGAGCGCATTTTTAATATTGGGTAATTTTTGCATATACGCAAGTCGATTATAGGTAAAAGTGCAATATTCATCCTAATAAATATATTAATTTCATATAATCTAATTTGCTGTTCTGAGCACAGATATCAAAATTTAATTTTTCATCACATTACAATTAGTTACGTATTATAACCGACCAATTATGTGACTGCATGTGCAGGGTGTTTGTCACATAATGCTACTGATCGTACAAACCATACGAATTCCATTCTTGGCGCAGGCGGCATTTTAGCTCCTCTTTTGTCTTATTTTGTGGCGCCTGATTTTGCTTTTGAATAAACCCCACAAATGTTCTATGGAGTTAAGGTACGGGGACTGGGCAGGCCACTCCAGAAGCTCAATGCCTTTTTCTCGAAACCATGCCATTGTGCGAGCAGCTTTGTGACATAGCGCGTTATCTTGCCGGAATTTAACGCCAGCCATGTTCGTTTCACCAAAAAGTGTTGAAAATGAGGGCAGAAACGCAGATTCAAGGACGTTTATATATTTTAAAGAGTTCATGTAGCCCTCACACACGAACATTTCGCCAACTCCAGAAAGAGTCATGCAGCCCCAGACCATTATGCTGCCTCCGCCGTGTTTTACGGTTGGTACCACACAATCTTGGCTAAATTCTTCGCCGACGCGGCGACGCACAAACGTCACACCAGGAGTACCACAAATCTGAAATAAAGAAAAAATATAAAGACTTCGAAAAACTAAAATATATTTATCCATAAACTTTATTTTAACATTATATTGTTTAATTTTAATAATGCATAAAATTGACTAACTTACTCCCTACTCTCAGACCAGTTTCCTGAAGCCTTCTATGAGATGTTCAAGAAGAAATTGGTTTTTTAATTTCTACTGACCACTCAGCACTAAGGTCTGAAGAAGTTTTGTTTTCTAAATTTCAATGACTCTCTCACTAGATTTCGGTCCTCACGGCCTGTGGTGATGCGTTTACGTCCGGTTCTGTGCATATTACTATATTACTATTTGATCCGGTTGCAGAAAATCGCTCAATAGCATATGGCACAGATTGGCGTGAACATTTCACGGTTTTAGAAATTTCTACCTGTGGTTTCCCTTGCTCATGCAGAAGCTGTATCTGCACACGTTGCTCTGCACTAAGTTAATTTGTTTTTTTTTTTTTTTTTGCATATTAATACCATATCACTTTATTTAACAATAAAAAACACGAAAAGCGCGCTAGATCACTGGATGTGTTTACAATAAGCGAAAGTAGCGAACTGATAAATAATTACAGAAATGGTAAAATTACAAATTTTACTGTACCAGATTTTTTATTGCCAGCAGCTGTGTAAGTCATTTTTTTAAACCTTTTTAGATGCTGAAAAAAATGATCCTCCCACAAAATGGTTTGTTTTCTACTATACTTATCGTGTAAGTGCGAAATTTGTAGTGCGCTCAATAATTTTGGCCAAGACTATATAATAGAGCGATTTTAACTTTTAGAATTAATCAATATAAATGGAAAAAAATTAAAATAGATACCATAAACTAAAAACTTAAATCACTCCACTACTAAAAGTTTATTCCATGTTTCACTTGCCTTAAATAGACTGCTACTTCCATATAAGCCTCCCGATCTCCAAATTTAAGATCACATCTTCTCTGATTTGGGGGCAAAGATAAAATTGCGTTGCTGCCGTAGCTATCAAACAACGATTGTATCACTAAGCCTACCGAATTATGAACACGATGCAAACAAAAAGAACTTGTTACCCATTGCCCCTAAACGGGTTTCCTTTCACTTGGTTTACACTAACTGCTTTCCGCCTAACAGTTTTTCGCCTTGATGATCTAAATAAAATCATCGTTTAAATTAAAAATCCACTGTATCTATAAAACACAAGACAAAATATTTACCAAATATTATACCAAACCTAATTTGAATATGAAATAAAATACGTAAAATTCTTTATACTTAATTTCAATAATAAAATAAGTTTAAACTTTATTTTGTACAACACGTTAAATGGTGATCCGCTTGGCCTCTTAAAATAAAATGATTGTCATGAGTCATGACTCAGGTTTAATTACAAAAAAGAAATCAAATTGTCCTACAATTATTTCTAGAAACATTTTGTCCGCGAACGACTTAATACCCAAATAAATTTTATATTATATATATAATATAATCGAACGAGATATTGTTTGTGGCTCACCTTTTATGTACTTCCATAACAATAAAAATGTACTTGGCTTAACGTTATGTACATAAAATTAAAACTACGGTTTATATGACTAATAACCAAATATGCCAATATACAAATCCAAAAAAAAATTAAATTTGGACAATGACCGAAGATGTGATCATAAACGCTCTATTTAGCTATGCTATTTAGCATATTTTGATCGTTACGAGGATCGTTTTACATATTTATATACCATAGGCACAAAGGAGTTATTCAAGTAAATCTGGACCAATAAAACCAAATAATAAAAGTGTAGAAATGCGATATCTGACCCCTTGACGGTCGCGTTAAAATGATTAATGAACCAAATATTCTACTAAAAGCTAGCAATAATATGGAATACCCTGATTTACTTAGACATCTCTAGGATTTCTTGTAACTGGCCAATAATTGACCACTACACCAATTAGTTTTAATTTATTTATTTTACTAAGTGAAATTTAATTTTTATTTTATTCGTCTAAGGTCTATAGTCCATTAAAAATAATTTTTAATTTCATACTCGGTTTAATTTTTAATCCTGCTACATTTCTTGTGTACAACTACACTATTTGCTAAATTTGTGTAACTACACTTCTGAATTCTGTGAAAAACTTCACTCCGGTTTCTGGTAGTTCTCGGGGAATAGAAATTTTAAATTTTATTGCAGTTTTATCCCCTTTTCCCCAAAGGGTATTCTGATATTTGGGAAAAAAAAATTATATAAAATTATTCCCAATTACAGCAGTTTTGACGTTTGTTCTTCCATACCTATTTTATGAAAGAATTGATGGGGAATAGATTTTTTAATGAGAATGTTTGCCTTTCTCTAGTTGTTATTAATAACTAATCATATTAATATTGTTTGTAAGGGTTAAAATACCCCATAATTTTAAAGATAGTATAGTAATAAGTAAATAATAAATATTGATATTTTTATATTTATGGTAATTAGGTTAACCTATTAGTTATCATCATCAACATAATGAAGGGTTCTCCGCAGATCTTTACTCATTCAATTGTGATTACATGACGAACACTTATAACTAAATTTATTTCTCTGTATATTTATTCCCCAATTGACATATTGCACTTTCGGAAATGGGGAATAAAAGTTAGAAAAATTTATCTGGGGAATAACTGCTGTAAACACAAAATATTCCCCATTCCCAGAGAACTACCAGAATAGGGTCACTGGTCCCAAGCATCCCATATACAACAGAATATTGATAATTTCCTTAATAAATTAAATAAAATATATATAAGAAACAAATTATAGGTGAAACTATTCTTTGCCGTCAACTATCTAGTTATCAACAAAGGTAGTTTGGTTTGTATTAAGTTAAGAATCGACACTAAATACAATATTCTCCAATATTGTCCCTAAAACCTACCACCAATATGTAATAGCTACAAATTTTCAATTTGTAGTTTCTGGAATAATTAGCCGCGTGACCCTCAACTAAGATCAATTTATATCAACTCGTTATTTTTAGCTGGTTCATTCTGAGTCTCTAGACCAAGTTTTCTTGTACAGACTTTACCGGTGAACTTTCATACTAATTAAAAACTCTAACGTTTTCATCCTGACCTGTACGGTGCGTTCGTTTTAAACTGATTTTAAAATTTAGAATCCATAAATCTTATCAAGACATAAATTGCGCTATATTATATGAAATAAGCATAAATTACGAAATTTATCGACTTTAAATAACGCATTAAACAATATTTTATACAAGTTTATGAGCAATATTCTTTGAAATCAGCTCCATTTTCAATAAACCCAAAATGACAGAAATAGCGTCAGCATTAATAGATACAGTCTTATACTTTTGTATATAGTATTCAAATGTATAAAATGACAATCGAATTATTCAAATTTTCTGTTTTTTTTTACTTTTTTATCGTTGATTTCGTCATTACATATACTACAGTTATTATTATGATATTTTTGCATACAAACGAAGGAGAAAAATGAAAATGTGCTAAACAAATTTAAATATTTAAAAATAATAAAACACAAAAATCAATACGCGCAATTTTTAGGGAATAAAATATAAATTTTTTATATTCTTCAAATTGTTATTATCATTATTATTACTATCATTATTAGTATGGTGATTGTTATTATTATTGTCTATATAATACACCCAAAAATATATTTATTTATGTATTATCAAATAGCTTAGGATTACCTATATTTCTCCATTTTTATTTCACTGGAAAAATCATGAATAATTTTACAAAAAAAAAAAAATATTTATGTGCGCTTATTTATTTATTTATTTCCTCGAAAATAAAAATAAAATGAAACGAAGTACATAATAAATTCGAGGAATTTGAATACGACACAGTATTTTTTGCGTTAGGAAAAATTTCAACAATTTTTACGCATACACTTCAAAAAGTTTCTGACAAAAACATTTTTAATCAATACCCATTATATTCATATAAATAGGGCAAAATCCCAAAATTTGTATAAATTAACATAACATTTAAATTTAATTGTCGCTAAAGTGAATTGAAATTATTTTATATTTTTGTTCTATAATTTTAGGGGACCAGAGATGTTGATTGCATTCCATTCGAGTCCATTTTCTGCACCTTTGGAATCTGGAATACCATATCGAGGTTTTGAGCTAGATGTTGACATATTATTTTCGGATTCGGACTCATACGATTTTGCACAACAAAATAAAGGTTGTGAATTTCATATAAACGCAACAAATCCAGGTGAGTGTATTAATAAATTTAAAAAATGAATTTAGTTAAGTTAGTAGAAATTTGTATAAAAAGCCTTCTCTCCAGTTAAGGAAAAATGTAGAGATTGAATTTCTTTATCTTGGATCCGTGTGAGAAAACGTTTTTAACTTGAATTTTGTAACAACCATGGGATTTCAAGAAACTTCGTACGCATGAAACCAGTGATACAGCTTATATATAAACACACTAGTGTGTATACCGGCATCCATTGGTATAAACAATTAGTCCGTAATCCTTAACGTTAAGCCCCATCAAGCTCTAGATTCCCTACCGAGATTCTTTTCAAATTACAAAACGCTGAAATAGTAGCTTCCATAAAGTTAAAGTTACATGAATTAAAATATTCTAAAAAAAGTTGAAACAATATTTCATTATAATGGGTCCTGTGGATCTATTGTGTGGATACGGAATTCCATAAACGAAATAATCAGCTATTTCACTAAAACTATGCCAGCTAGTGATAAAATTGGCATAACTACATATACGAACAGCTCGAGATCATCATTTTGAGGATGTATGGGGTCTGCTGAGTAGTGTGTTTCAGAGCAATTCTGAAGGTTTAAGCACGGATAGCTTCGAAGTCTTAATGACGCAGATAAAAGTACCAGTTGGACAAGGTAAACCACGTAAGTTTGCCTACAATACTTATATCGAGGAATGGAAGAATAGAAAAGGATTTATCTACATAGAAATAAAGATAATCTTTGCTTACCGAGGGCTATTGTTGTTGGGAGGATGTATGCTAAAAATGAAACAACCAAGGAAAAAGAAGTGATTCGACGAAACATAGGCAAACAACAGGATTTAAAAGTGCAAAAACTACTTGAAAAGTCGAGTGTAGTGATACCTGAAGACGGATGATAAGTTTTTTCTAAACTGTCCTAAACCAACAACAACAAATGTGAATGTGAGAATGTATGTGTTTAGGGAAAAAACAATGTCATTTAGGCGAAAATTATATATTTTAACAAAAACATTTTATATATTTGAAATATTATACATTAATATATATTTTCTAACTGAACTACATCCATTTTATCCAAAACATCCAAAACAATTTGGGGAAAACTGGGTTAGAATCCCATTTTAACTTGCTTAGTAAGTTTAAATCAAAAATCAAAATTTTTATGAATTTTCTTTCAATATTTCTAAGAGGTTAACGGCTAAAATGGACATTTGCACATTAAACTAGAACTACTCTATCCAAAACATATTACATTTCCGGAAAATGTTGGGGAATAGAAGGTTAGGATTCCACTTTTACTCGCTTAGTACGCTAGAATCAAAAATCAAAATTTTCAATAGTTCAATATGAAAATGTCCATTTCAGCCGTAGTAACCTCTTAGAAATATCTAAAGAAAATTTATGAAAATTTTGATTTTTGACTTTACATTTATTTATTATTATTATTAAGCTTAATAATTACAGCAATCTCAAAAAAAAAACAATCCGCCGAAATGTTTTCTTGTTTTTCCTTACAAAACTTCATTATGTTCACTTATACTATTAAATAGTTTTGGGATCTAGGACAAACTCCTTAGTATTATATAGTCGTATGAAGTATTTTCTAAACTTATCCTAAAATGTTGTTGTTGTTTTTAGGACAACTCCTCGCGAATTACCTGAAGGGGGTAGTGGTATTGAGGAACTGCAGATATTTCACAATATCTTTTACTTTATCAGCTTTGTGTATACACAGCAAGGGAAAAAGGTCGAGAATTGATTTATCAGGGACCATCAGCTTCCATGAAAATCAACCTAATACATCACAATAACCACTACAGTGTGATCACATCGTTCACAGCAGCTTTTGTCACGTTCCTTACAATTCCAAGAATGAACACAAATGAAAGGCCGCTTAGCTTGTCCAGCATATTCAGTGAAACCTCGTTGCGAATTAACTTCGAAAATTCTGTGCAAGGAATGTAACAGAGATTTTGTTAGTGACCGTTCTTTTACACAGCGTAAAGAAAATGGTGTTTGTGAGAAGCTACGTAGGTGTAATAAATGTCACCGTAAAATAAATCGAAAAAGAGTACATCACTGTAACGAAATGTTTTGTTCGATTTGTAATAAATATCAGCCCGAAAATTCTATGTGGTATATAAAGCCAAATACAGACAGTCCGAACCCAGAATACACCACATTTATATTTTTCAATCTGGAGAAACGTCAAGAAAAGAAATATCGAAATGAAGATGATGATGACACGACAACATTGCATGAGCCTAAACTTTGTGTGCTCCAACAACGTTGCTACAAGTGTGCAGAATATGTAGAAGATTTGAATACATGTGACACATGTGGAGATAGGCAGAGGATTTTGCCCTCCAGAACAGATGTTATATTAGATTTCATGAAGTACGTGCTTTCCCTGAGAGATAAATTTAAAAAGATTGTGGTGATTGCTCACAATGGACAAGCTTTTGATCACCAGTTTATTTTAAAGTATGTACTGGAGAAAACCTTACATAAACCTAAACCAGAGTAAATTATGAGGGGATTAAAAATAATACTCATGGAAATCGATGGGGTTAAATTTTCCGATAGTTTAAATTATTTCCTGATGCCTCTATCAGCACTAACATCAGCGTTCGATTTACCGTTATTTATTCAATACCAAAGAAAATGATAAATACGTGGGTAGTATACCGAATGTGTCGTTTTACTCGCCCTATACAATTAAGGTTTGTGATGATTGCAATGATACAAGCAAAAAACAAGGGTGCCGAAATAATTTTTCGAAATGGTATCATGATCAGGAAAATTGTAAATTTAAATTTGAAGAGGAATCTATGTCATACTGTGTATCAGATGTACAAATATTTACACAAGCATGTTTGAAATTCCGTAAAAACATGATTGAGGAGTGTAACGTGTGTCCTTTCACAGAGGCTACAACAATAGCATCTACCTGCAATATGATTTTTCCAAGAAAATTTTTGAAACCGTCAACAATTGGTGTTGTTCCGCTAAGGGGATATCGCAACATAGATACACAATCCAAATCAGCTGTGAAATGGATAATAGAAGAAGAGGATAAGCGAAAAATAAAACTTGGTATGCGTTCAATGGCAGAGAAGGGAAGATTAATGGAATGAAAGTGGATGGGTATGCTGAAGTTACAAAACAGATATTCGAATTTCATGGGTGTTATTACCACGGACAGGAGTGCTTGCCTATTAATCGAAATAAGGCAGTATATGAAGATGGCGGAGACACTTTGAATGCTCGGTGGTTACGAACAACTGAAAAAACAGAGAGATTGCGTGCGCTGGGATATGAGGTTATCGATATGTAACAGTGCAACTTTAAATCCACGGTTAGTGATAATCATCCGGTGCTTGAAAATATACCCTTGAATCCCGGAGATACGTTTTATGGTGGTCGCACTTGGTAACACGAGGACGTATTACAAAGCTAAGGCTGTTGAAAAAATGAAATACATTGATGTATGTTCGCTATATCCATACGTTTGCAAGTATCGTAATTACCCCGTTGGTCATCCGGACGTACTAATCGGAGAAGAATGTAACGGCATCAAACTAAGCGAAACGGACGGTTTGATAAAGTGTAAGTAAGATATTACCACCCCAGGACCTATATCATCCTGTGTTACCAGTTAAAATGAACCATAAACAATAATGGATTAAACAAAAAATTCTGTTGTACTGATTTCATCATAATGAGTTAAAAATAACTTTCCATATTTTGGTCTCTAGGACAGAGATGGACTCTAGGATACCTGCAGCTAATACCTTTGAGAAACCTAGCTCATTTCGCTTTCTCCGCTTAGCTCTTTATTTTTTTTTAACTTACTTAACCTTGGAGAGGGTTTTGCAATAAAGTTATAGTTGTAACTAACAAATTTGTCCAAATAGTGCAACGGTTTTATAAGTTTAATTAAATTTTTTTAGATAATCGTATGAGAATACTAGGACAGTCCAATAATAAAGTTGGTCTCTTGAACCTTTTTTGGCTTTGGATTCTAAGAAATACAATATCTGTGTTGATTCTGCTTCACACAAATAGCAATGTCGTAAATATCGAAACAAATGAGATGAACGAATCAAAAAAGATCCATTTAAAAAATTCGTTGAGCGTACCTTACTTTAAAAAATCTACTTTTAAGACAACTATTAGCTAGAGAGTACGATTAAATGCAAAATCTACCAAATATTTAAGTCCAAAAATACAGGACACATTTTTGCCTCTTTTGCTCCAAAGGTGACGAATGTCTTTGGGCATAAAGGATACTTTATCACCTCTGAAAGATTGGAACTAAATTTTTCGGTTTACCACGACACTTAAAAAGACGAAATTTGGAAACCCGATTTCTCGAAAATAGAATCCCGGAAAGCTATAGTCTTTAAAAAGAATAATAAGTAGTGATTTATATCTCCATTGTGTAGTGTTGTACTATTGTCTTAAAAACGCATAATCCGAGATTTATGGGCGTTGTCGCTACCGTACAAACATTCGTAATGTTTCTGTCAAATTATTGTACGAGAACAACCATTTTTGTTACAGGTAAAGTTAAACCGAAACATTAATAAAATTGGCCTTACGGTGAAATTGAGAAACAAGCCCAACAGAGAACATAAAATAGAATAAATTTTTCAGAAAGTTAACACTAACTTCTTCTGCGTACATCACACCAGAAATCCCATTTTAGAAAATCCAAGTTTTGGATATATAAAATTCACACAATTGTGATTGTGTAATTTTAAACATGAAATTAGAAAATTTGTTCTTAGCGTATTTTAGCAAATAGGATGGGATTTCTCACGTGATTAACACACCAGAAATCCAATATATTCCGTTTACCTAATAAAACATATTTCTCAAAATTGTGCAAAATTGTACCTTACTAAACGTACCTTGAAAATAGTTTATATTGGCCAGAATCGCTCATAGAACATCCACAATATATCAAAATAGCGGTTGATAGAAGAGGTTATATGAAACATTTGGAAAAATATTAAATGTTTAACTCAAATGTTAATAAGAGGTGGGATTTCTTGGAATCTACCATATAACCTATTCGAAAAACCGCGATTTTGATCAATTGTGCATGATCTATGGCCGGTTCTGAAAAAGAATACTAACTACACTTTGTTTTATTTCGAAAGTACATGAAAGATGGGATTTCTGGAAATCGCCCAAATAACCTATTCGAAAAACCGGGATTTTCATCAATTGTGGATGTTCTATGGCCGATTCTGGCTAAAGTGTATTATGTACAAACTTGAACCTTGGCCAGAATATTAAGTAAACTTTGTTTTAATTCGAATGCTAATAAAAGATGCGATTTCTGGAAATCGCCCACATAACCCATTCGAAAATTCGTGATTTTGATCAATTGTGGATGTTCTATGGCCGATTCTGGCTAAAGTGGCATATGCACAAACGTGAATATTGGCCAGAATATTAATTACCGCACCGCACGAAAAACCGCGATTTTGATTAATTGTAGATGTTCTATGGCCGATTCAGGCTAAAGTGTAATATGTCGTTTTATCAACTTTTTTTTTTTCATTATATCTGTTAAACAAAGTCGCATTCTAAATAACTCCCAATTTTATTTCCACATCTTGCATTAACTTTGGTGATTTCAATTCTAATAATTTCCTTTTTTATACACAATTTTCTTGTAAATTTGATAACTATTCAGCATCATGTAAATTCGACTTAATTAACGAATAACCAAGATCGACCGAATATGTTAGGCAATGGTGGCGATGGGTATGCAAAAAAAATTGGGTATTAACGTGTATCGTATTGAAGTAATTAAAATTGTTTGTTTGTTTGGCCCTGTTAAAGTTAGCCGAAAGTTTCCAGCCGAAAGTAAAAAGTCGATAATGCAGATTATGTTATTAACATTCCAGCCGGAAATAAAAAATATGGTGGTTGATAGCCAAAAGTAATAAAAACTTTTGTAAATAGTCTTACGTGGAAAACTTTGTTTTACCTAGTCGTTTGGAATAAAATCAGCCCCTAGAGTGTACATCTGAAGTTAAATCGTCTTTATGTGATTTGTCAATAGCTACCTATCATAGGAAAAAAATTCAGTTCAAGTTTTCCGTGGGAAATCTCGGAAAATTCGATTTTGCAAAAATCATTAGATTTTTCATTCTAGAGGCTGATTATCTACAAATTTTCTAATGATTTTTGGAAAATCGAATTTTCCGAGATTTCCCACTGGAAACTTGAACTGAATTTTTCCATTCGATAGCTATTGACAAATCACATAAAAACGATTCAACTTCAGATATACACTCTAGCGGCTGATTTTATTCCAATTTTGTAGATTCTTCTGATTTTCCGATATTTTCCACGACTAGGTTAAATAAAGTTTTCCACGTAAGACTATTCACAAAAAAATTTATTTAAATTCATGTGTCCTATTTACTTTCGGCTGATAACTACTAATTTTTTCTAATTTTAACACAATCTGTATTATTGACTTTTTGCTTTAGCCTGGGATTACACATTCTGCATTACCATTTCCTTACTTTAGGCTGGACTAACACAATCTGCATTATCGAATTTTCACTTTCGGCTGGCAACTTTCGGCTAACTTTAACAGTATGTTTGTTTGTTTCTTTCTCTGCAATCTTTTCTGGGGCTCAAGGCACTCCCAACTCTTTCGCAGTTCGCTTTTTACGTCATACCTTAGGCAGTAGCCAAGTCGAGGACGTACGGCTATAGATCCGTTTTCGTTCAGACACACTCTCAACATGAGGTCATAGATATGTTCATCTTCATCACCGATCGTAATTAGGTATTTGAACCCGGTACCTCCCGATCCAACCATCGCAGCTTTAACCACTGCACCGTTTGGTCGTTAGCAATAAAAATGTTACTAAAATATTCATGAAATTGACTGGAAATATCGATTTTCTGCAAATTTTTGTTTGTAAAAATTCTTTAAATTGCAATTGTAATTTACAATTTTCTGAATATTGCCAGAGTTTTATTCATTTTAGAAATATGAATGGATGTTTTTTTACTAGAATAGCTTCCTGTTAGAGTTTTGATACAAAACATAAAATTGAAATTGATAAAAACCGAAATATGTGAACTGAATTGTTGAGTGCCGACAAGTGTAGTTTCACATTTATATGGGATTTTTATATTTAATTTCCAATTTAATTAAACAAAAATCGATGCACATGTTATGTACGCTCATAAAAAGAGGATGCAGCAAATCATAAAAATGATTCGAAGCGTAAACAATGATTGTCTCAAAATTAAAAATTGGTTTCCAATTTCGTACTGTAAATAGTGACTCTTACGGGTGTACGCCCGTACGAGTAAACAATCTGTGCAATTTGACACACAAGGTAAATTTTCTCAAATTGACGATGTATAAGTGCTTAACAAAAGTGTAATTATAAAATAAGTGTAAGTAACTAATAAAATAGTATATGAATAAAAGGTTTAATAGTGCATTTTCTAAAGACGCTACCTTGGTCTATATTTCAACGAAACAATCAGGTCAATCTATCCGAAACAATTTAAAATGCATGTAAAATGCACCACCATTATAAAAACATTTAAGAAATTTTTCTCTCAGGAAGGTATATCCTAACAATTCGTAACGCAATATAAATTTAAAACATGATTGAACCACGACAAAATCATCAACAGGTAACGGAATCATCGAAAGGTTCCCAACAATTACAGAACTGATTAGATTTGATGATAAAAGCATTACTAGCATATAACGGATCAAGACATAAGACAAATAGAAAATAAATTCTTGAACAAAAACCAAACCCGGAATATATACAAAGTATAACTACAGAATACTAAGCAGTAACTAAGACCAAACGATATAATATTCGAGAAACAACTGATAATTCTTGTCCATCAGTAATAACCAACAAAAGAATAGTTCATGAAAAGAACATTAAACAAAATTGTATCGATTAAGGAACGAATTGTATTATTTCAAAATACCAATCATAAAGGGAAACGCTAAAGTTATAGAAGATAACACATTCTTTTTGCATGAGATAAACGCATCAGCTTATGGTCCAATGGTTAAAAACAATTGGAGAAACTTCGAAGCTCATAAAAATATTATAACAAATAACACCGATTTAAGAAAAATATTTACACTAAGATTAAGAACAACCACAAAACAGCTAGATGCATTAGTTAATATGCTCAACTATTGTATATCAAGCCAAAATAAGAGAAACACTAGGAATACATATAAAATTCAAATGTTTTATTGTCAATAAAACATTAGAAAAAGTGATGAATAACGAACATAGACTGACATCAATATCAACATCACAAGAGAGAAATAATAAAATGATAAAAAGATTCGGAGAACTAGAACAAAATTACAATGAAAAAATCACAAACAAAATTACAATAAATTCATTGATAATTTGCGAATAAAATTTTCATACGCAATATCATATCAAGCCTTCAGCATCACTTTAACGAAATATTTGATTCTGTTAATCTAGCCAAACAAGACTATCTACTGTCACCTGAATAAACAGGACTAGTCAAAATAAACTAGAAGAACAAAAGATAAAAATCGAAAATGATTACGAATTGATACAATTTTTATAAACATTTAACAATATCAATTCCAACGTAGTACTCATATATAAACAAATCCAAATATACCCCACAACCACAAACCGAACATTCCATATAATAATCCCTAACCAATTTTTAACCCTAAACAAACATTATGGAAAATTTTCAAACCATTCAGTTGGAAGTCCACCTGATTTAAATAAAAACTGTAAACTTTGGATCATTCATCAAAATGCTCGTAGTGTCCGAAGAAATGGCAATTCCACATTTTCTCAGTTTGCCGCTTAGGATGTATTACCCGATTTATTATTTTTTTCAGAGATTTGGCTTGCAACTTATGAGATTAACACATATACACTGCCTGATGACAATACCGAGCGACCCAACCAGTGCAATGGATCAATTTTTAATCGATATTATGAGGAAAATTAACGAAGCCTCATTTGTTGAACCAATTTTGCCATCCGCAAGAAAAATTAAACCTTGGATGTCGAACAAACTACTTAAAGTGATTAAGTTAAAGAACAAGTTATTAAATTATTTGTGTGATCCACCCAATAATGTAAAGCCGCGAAGACTTCAAGTGAAAATTCAAGCTGACAATTAAACAACCAAGGAAAGCTATTTTCACTCTAGGTTTGAACAGTCCACGAAAAATCTGAAAAGTGAATTTCGTTTAGTTAATGGTATTATCTGTTAAGGTTATAATATTAAAACCATTTCAGTAATCATTAATAAATATGGGTGTTTGATAAGTGACCAATGTGACTTAACGATTGCTTTCAATAAATCTTTTATTGAAGTATCTCTAATTCTTAAGCAGCAGAATAGCTTTGGTTCTCATGTTCATGATACTAATCTTACAATAAAATGATCTGCCGTAAAAATATTTCGGAAAACTTTTTTTTCACACCAATCTCTCCATAAGAAATTATAAACTACGTAAACAGCCTCGATAATTCCAACTAATCTGGTATAGACAACATTAGCAACAAAGCTCTTAAAATGATTGCCCCAAGCATTGCTTATATTTTGGCACACATCTTTAACCTAAGTCTTACCAATGGTATCTTTCCTGATGTTTTGAAAACAGCAGTTATTATTGCTTTATATGTATAAGAAAGGGGATCCGAGTGATATGTATATCAAACTATGGCTCTATATAAAAATAGTCTTCTAATTTTCCTCAATGAAAGGTAATTTTTTCTCAAACAATTAATATGGTTTCACGGAGGGTTGCAGCACCTTTACGTCTCACAAAATGTGTACGGTAAACGAGAATTGTATTGTAGCCCCAATTTTCATTGATTTTACTAAGGGGTTTTATACGGTTGACCATGAATTATTGTTATATAAATTGAATTGTGCATGTATTCGAGGGAACCCTAATGCCAGGTTTTGTTCTTAGCTTGTCAGTAGAAGGCACACTGTAAAAATTGGTGACAAAGATAATGAACTTAATTGCGGTTTCCGATTTAGAATTTTTTTTTTTTGCCAATCTATTTCTATGGTCAATGCCGAGAGTCGAAAAACTTTTGGAACCTGTGCGTCAAGAGGGTCGGGTACCTGCCATACGAATGGACTTAAAATACCTGGTTATACAAATATTTACCAGTTTTTTATATAAGTATGCTGGTTTGAATATTGAGTTGGGTATTGATTTGGGGTTGGGTTAAGATATAGTGAGCAGTTGACTAATGTTTTATATATGCTGGTTTGAGGATTGAGTTGAAAGAGAGTTTGCGGTTGGGTTGAGGGTTGAGTTCGGGGGAGGGGCGTTGGCGAGTTGAATTGGGATTGAGATGGTGTTGGACCAGTGTTTAGTGAGCAGTTGAGCAATCCATAAATAAAATGATTGTTTGTATGTATGTACAGCATATGTGTATCATATTTCCACATCATATAATCCACACGACTTGACCGATTTGAAGCAGACTTTACACAAAGACTTAAGAAAAATCACTGTTTATATCTCAAACCTCAAATTAAACCTTTTACATTTCAAATTTAACCTTTAAGCAAATTAAATGAATGGTCAATAAGTGTTTAGTGAGATTTGATTTCCGCGATGGAAATGGGATTCTTAAATGATATTTGGATGAAGTTCTGGACTATGGCTAGTATGATGGGACTAGCCTATTTCTGACTGGATATAGTCTCTCGAACGCACGTAATACAGACCGAAATACTGATCACCTCGTAAGGTTTCAGCCTACCACCAGAAAGAAAACCACCAAACAGATTTTCTTCAAAACGGAACCGACGATTTTAATAAAAAGGAGTAATATAAATTTGTTGATCTATTTTCCAAGGTAATGTCGAACCTTTTGAAGAAATATTTTTTTGCGGTTAATATACCTTCCAAATTCCAACAATTGTTCTCTAAGTGTCTTTAAAACAAAATGAATAGATTATTGTGTGATATGGTTTTAAATTTCAAAATTTACCTAATATAATTTGCTGGTGGCAAATAATATCGTCAACATTTCAAAATGAATTATATCTAGTAAGCTGACATTAACATTTCTGTGACGTTTTATTGACATCTTATGACGTTTTAATGATTGAAATTTCACTGATATGTTGATCGATACATTATTTCTGAATTTATTTAGTAAAATCGCATTTAAAGGTATCATTTCTGTGTGTTGGACATGTAAACTAGCCTTAATGACATTTTATGTAGTGAGAGGTGGCAGTTCCGTTATATAAATTGAAATAAAGTTAAGTTCGGTTTTGTTCTGTAATTAATCGAATATACACGTTTATTTTAACTTTTGGTTTTTTTTTGCTGCTACTGCGAACTATTCTAGAGGTTATGGGCTATCGCGTGTAAATTGGTGCGAAACTTCACATTTTCATGCATTCGACAAATTGATACGTTAATTATAGGCGTGTGGCGCTTAGACAAATGATCGAATGATTACGCTATCGTAGCGATATGACATGGTCGTGACAGCATTGGAGACGATCGAACCATCTAAATTGACCATGGAATTGGTGCGTTCGCGCCTGTTGAACGAATAAATTCAGGGCCATTTGTGATAAAGCCAGGATTAATATCCAATACAGCGAACCGTACACACCTTAACATAATGGCGTTGTCGAGCGAATGAAGAGGACATTGCTTGAGAAGGCACGTTCTATGATCGCTGATTCAAAAATGAGCAAGGATTTTTGGGGCGAGGCCGTGAATTGTGCGGCACACATAGCGAATCGCAGTCCGTCACGTGCGATTATTTTGGATGCGACACCAGTTGAGCTTTGGACAGGCAAGAAACCCAGTCTGTCAAGGCTTCGTGTTTTTGGATCGCCTGCGTATGCACATGTACCAGACCAATTACGCAAGATATTCGATATGAGATCATCGAAAACGGTAATGGTCGGCTATGCTGTGAATGGTTACCACCTGTGGGACCCATAAAAGAACGGGATGGTTACACGACGAGATGTTATGTTTAATGAGTCGCAACCGAATTCTTCTTCAGTTTTCTTTGAGACAGAGTCATTCATGGACGGTGTTGAAGACCTTGAGAATTCAGACGGTGTTGACGAGGCGGAGAGTTCAGCGGACTGTGATACGATGAATGTCGTACGAGATGATGCTCGATCTGCTGGTGTAGATGCAATTAACGATCGACCATTCAACGTGGTATCTCGACCGCAGCGAAAGCTTCAACCAAAGCGGTATGAAGATTTTGTCGATACGACATAGCTCAAAATGCATGAGGACAACGGGGAGGAGTACTTTTCGGCGTTTGCATTGAATTCTAGCACATTGGACTTCGCAGTTGATGCCGTGGCGTACGTTGACAATGTTCCTCAGTCATTTGGTGAAATAGCAAAACGAGAGGCTGCAGCTCAATGGATGGAAGCAGTTCATTGTGAAATTAATTCACTCAAGCGAAATAAAACTTGGCCTCTCGTTGAACGTCCGCCGAATTGATCAGTTGTTACCTGCAAGTGGGTGTTTTCCCAAAAGCAAAACGATCTGGGTAAGTTGGCGTCGTACAAGGTGCGACTTGTAGCGCGTGGATTTACCCAGCGTCAGGGATTGGATTTTTATGAAGCCTATTCTCCGGTGGCAAGGATTATTACAATAAGAGTTATGCTGGCTCTTGCTGTCAAGCGTGACATGGAAATATATGAAATTAATGTGAAGACGGCATTTCTCAACGAAAAACTTGAAGAGGACATTTATATGGAACAGCCGGATGGATTCGTGCAAGGTGATTTTGTTTGTAAATTAAATAAGTCACTCTACGGATTAAGGCAAGCGTCACTTGGTCCGTTTCATGATCGGAAATGGTTTTGTTCGCTCAGAATATGATCATTGCTTATATTCTCGTGACAATGGAGACGAAATGGTATACCTGCTGTTATACGTAGACGATCTGATTATATTGAGCGAAAACATTGAGGAAATCATCAAGATCAAACAACTGGTGTCAAATGAATTCGAAATGCGTGACATGGGCGAAACGAAGAGTTTTCTCGGAATCAACATCGATTATGACCGGAGCCGTGGAATTTTGAGAACTAACCAACGCGGCTATCTAGAAGACGTATTGCAAGGTTTTGGAATGGCCGATTGTAAACCGAGTTCGACTCCAATGGAATGCCAACCAAAATTAGAAAGGAAGACTGAAGCTGAACTGACGACTAAACCGTAGCGAGAATTAATTGGATGCTTGATGTACGCGGCTTGTACGACTCGTCCAGACTTATCAGCGGCAGTGAATTACTTTAGTCAATTTCAATCATGTCCAACTGAAGAGCATTGAAAGACAGTGAGGAGAATACTACGATACATTAGAGGAGCAATTGACCTGAAACTGGAATATCGGAACGATGGGAATTCGGTCGTGTTGACAAAATATGCGGACGCTGATTGGGCCGGCGATATCAACGATAGAAAATCAGTTTCTGGCAATGTGATGAAAGTGTTTGGCGCAACTGTGACTTGGATGACACGTAAGCAGACTTGTGTTTCTTTGTCGTCCACCAAAGCTGAATATGTTTCACTGTGCGCTTAGCCACATGTGAAATTATGTGGCTGCGTGGATTATTGGTGGAAATTGGAGAAACAACCAAAGAACCAATAATATTACACGAAGACAATCAAAAAGGCAGAAAGAAATGCAGCGTACGAAGCACATTGATGTTAAGTTCAACTATGTACGTGATTTAATAGCCAAAGGTATCATCGAAGTCAAACATATTTCAACGAATGAACAACTAGCTGATATTATGACTAAAGGACTACCAAAGGCGACATTTGAATATTTGCAAAATCGACTAAACTTAATTCGGATGGAATAATTAATTTCTTTGCATTAATTTAGTTTGATTTAATTTGTATTCTTGATTTATGTGAGTTCGACTTAATATTTGCAATTGCCTATAGAACTTGGATTATTATCGATAGGAATTGAGGCGGAGTGTTAGAAATGTAAACTAGCCTTAATAACATTTTATGTAGTGGGAGGTGGCAGTCCTGTTATATAAATTGAAATAAAGTTAAGTGTAAAACGCAAAGTGAATTATTCTAGACTGTGTAATAAATTCTCTTTGCATAAAAGGTCGTACACAAATTTTAATACCAAACGACTATGGGACGCCTTTAAAATAATATCCCGCCATTAGGGTAGAGCAAATTTAAGAGAAAGGCGCTGGGAGATATAGAAAATGAAATGCTAGATAGATGATTAATGTTAATTCTGATTTTGTATTGTTTCTGTTTTGTTATTTTGTATTCTTGAATGCCCAACAGCGATGCCACGTCTAGACTGAATCACTGAGTAAAGAATTATATCAACCAATTCTTACGTTGCTCACATAATATTATGATCTGAACAAACGGCACAAATTTTAAGAAAATAAATTTTGAACGTTGTGGCTCTCTGGATGGAATAATTTAAATTCTTCAGGATTTTCAACAGTATATACTAGAGATATATAACTGGATCTACAACGTAATCTTACATTATTTGTGAGTGTGTGATTTGGCAGCATGATAGTAGAAGATTTTTTATTGTCGTGAGCAATTGTGATATTGAGCAAGTTGTTGCCAAATTTAAGAAAAGCCGTGTCACCATAAATAGTTGGTTTGGTGATGTTTAACGACGCTTTGTGGGACAAGTGTCGTCCGATAATTCGGGTCTATTTTTTATTACTATAGTTTTTTGTTTATTGCATTTCTATACTTAACAATGTATTAACCTCATAAGAATTTTATTTAAATGGTTCGATGAAATAAAAAAAAAAATAAAATAAAATAAAATGTCTTAACACTCCGGTATGTGGTAAATAATAACCTTTGCTGGTGACTGCATTTTCTGGTATTCTTTCCATGTGGTTTAGCTGCTCGTACTCGGTCTTGAAAGTGTGATATCAAGTTTTAAACTTCTCATTAGTCGCGAATCGTCTATCCGTATTCCTTAGCCTTCGTATGACGACATTCAGCGTATTGCTCAGTTCATCTGCTGGTTGATTGAATGGTAAACTTACAATAAATTAGCCATTCGTGTTGCGTGTCAGGTTTTCCATAAAATTGTTCTCGCACAATTCCTCTTCTCCAATCCAATCGATTCTATGTCCCAAAACTGCTATAAGATGAAATTAATAATGTTCGTTTCTGGTTCAACGGGATTTGTAACTAAAAATGATAGCCAAATACCGTACTCTGCAGTATTCGGCCAACTCGGTTGAATTGTATTCTTTCATCAAGCAAATCAAACAACAAATTATCGGCCCCGATTAGAATATCCACTACTCCTGGATAATTAAAGTTGGGATAGGTTAATCGCAATGTGGAGTACACATATCTGTTGAAGCCCTAGTGATACTTTGCGACGGTAAATCTGAAGTAACCTTTGACAGAACTAATGCGCTGATTATGAAGTTGGGAGGACATTGCTGCTGTACACTTACTGCGATACATGAGTTAGTTCGTTTTAGAATCTGTCGTTGCATTCAGTCTAGTTTGCCTTCAAGCTGGAACTGTAAGTTGTCCCCATTTTAGATGTTAATGCATAATTTTCAGCAAGGCTTTCGGTTTATGATATTTTGAGATGAAGCAAGGAACGGTGTTTCCCTGAACATAATTAACATCTCTGTTTGGAATATCATCTAAATTTTGTATGCCATTTACTACTGAAACAATTGAAACACCTACCTATTCTCTTCTTTGGCTGACATCCAAGTTGTTAAACTGTCAACAACTAAATGTTTCAAATCAAAGCACAAAAATAGTTGATATAGATTCACTTGCTACTACATCGTCTTTTATAGTTCAATGAGGAGCTTAACGATTCCAAAGCGTCAATTCTAATGTGTAGAAATTTAAAAAAATCATCTAAACAGGATTTCTCTGATTCCGCTGAAGTTTCTGCCCACATACCATACATTTACATTTGTCATATAATTTAGTCACCAATCAATATATTAACCAAAGATTCCGTGATTCTGCTCTTACACCAAGTGATTTAACAGCACCAATCACTTCTGCTGCTGAATCTCTTAAGTTTTTCATTTTTCCGGCAGTCGCAGTATAAGGCGGTGGATGTTCTACGAAAGTTCGCATAAATTAATTTTTTTTTGTTTTGTAATGCTGCTTCTTGAGGCTTGGTAAGTCGGACATTGTATTATTAGATTGCCGTTGAAATGTGATGACGAAACCCACATTAATGGGATGCACTTTTAATTAGATCTGGTTGTTCGTACAGGATCACTGGCACTAAACACCGCACTCCACTATAATTGTTTAAATGTTTTTCGTTAATAGTGAAAACTATTTGCTAGTAAACACCACACTACACCTTGGTTTTAAAACAACTCGTGTTTTATTTTCAATTAAACTGTTGGCTGTTTAATAATAAGTTATATTTTCTAATGTTATCGTTCGTTAAGGACTAGCAAAAGAACCTTAGCCGAATCCCATAACTATATAAAGTGTACCACTACGCTACAGTTTATCTGTTGAAGTAAAGTAATTTAAAGCTATATTCGATAAGTCGCAGTGAGGCATAATATTTTCTTATTGTATGCTTTACCTAAAACGATTTAAAACACAGCAAAATGTTTCCAATCCTATAAGGTCTAGTTCGATTTTTTTGTTTGAATTTTAAAAATTTGATCTGGATTAAAATAAACCAAAAACACATTTTGACAACCATTGAACTTTTTTATTTAATTGAAAAACTAAAGAGACACAAAACATAGTTTTTAAATAAACAACATTTAGGTAAATAAATATATTAAAGCTTCATAAATATTTTGAATGAACATTAAAAGTTTTCTCGAATCGTCCATCCGTAAACTATGTAAATATATTTGATTAGTTTATTAACCCGGGAGGAATATTTTTCCAGAACTTATTTTTCATCAAATGCTTGATTACAAAAAATAATTGTGTGCAGAAAAAATATTTACGGTCAACAAAACCGAAACGACAATTAGTTTTACAGAGATTTACTTAATTAAATGAAAAACAAAAAAAAATTTATTTTGTTTGTTATCATTCATGAATATTATTTCATAGAAATCATGACATCGTCGCCTTGAACAATTTCGTATTCGCTTATTTCATGACAATGAACGTAGTCACGCCTCACAAAAATAATTTTTGGAACTCCCACAATTTATTGTCTTTAAATTTATTTTCCACTTGTCAATACTAAAATTAAATTGTAAAATACAAATTTTTTGATGATATAAATTATTTGTGTTGTTATGCTATTAAAACGAAAATATCGCCTAAATTTATGCTATTTAGTATTAAAAACCTACATAAATTTCAATCATAATTTAATTGATTCGTTTCTCTACTTTGTTATTTAATTTTTTATGTTTTTTTTTTCTATTTGCAGATGATGTTCTAATGTCTAGACGTGGACGAATGGGCAAAATTTTAAGCCCACGACATACCCTCCCACCGAACACAACGTGTACATATTATTTTCATGGGCATTCAACCGATTTGATATGGATCTATTTTACAAGTTATAATTTACAAATATTACAGCCACCATTCTCCGATAATACAACATTAGGCCGGGTATGTATCATATAATTTATACATAATATATAAATTTAGCATATTATGATGAATGGATTTATGTACAACAAAAAAAAAAGTGTTATGTTTATCTTTTTTGTTACCATATCATGTTGTATATTATATACAGCATAACAATGTGGATAAAATTTTCATGTATTTTTCATTATGTTCTAATAGGCTTACATTAATACATCCATGCTACTGAATTTATAATTTTCCGTTTGGGTCATAAATTTGCATGTATATATACGAAATACGAATATGGTGGTCACCCCCAAAAACTGTAATACATAATAATTGTTGGGATTGAATTTTAAATGTCAAAATGTTCTAATATTAAAAATTATTCCATTAATCTACATAATTTGTATAATCACCCTATTTAAAATTTGGTTGATTGACAGCCACATCTTATAGACAAATTGATAAAAAAAAAAAATCTGCAATTTTTCTTATTTAATGAGGCACTTATTCCAAATTTGTAATCAAACAAGATATTTAATGGATTTGTTCATGTATATCAAAATTGTTATGGCATGTACTCGCTATAAACTGAGCTAATTGAAATAATAAAACGAAACCTGTGAATGTCTTTTTATAGCAAGACTGTCATTGAAACGTATTCTCCTGTATATACAGATTGTATATACAGATTTTGTTGCTTATAGAAGGAATCAGTTAGAATAATAAAAAATGATTTTGGCTTTAAAAATGATTTGTGCTAAATAAATATAGGGCTATACCGGACTAGCGCGGTAAACAACAGAGTACTGGGAAGAAACCGGTCAAATTTTAATTTCTATTTAAACTCCAATTAACTTTCCTGAATATGACCATAAAACTGTTTCCTTTCGTCTACCGAAATGCCGACTAGAAAAATGTCGACAGGGTAAATTTGGTCGATTTATAAAATGTTGATTCTAAAATGTCGACTTGGAAAAATTTTGGATGTTCAAATAAATTGTTGCCGGCAACGGTATCTCTACAAATTGTCGAATCATAAAATTTGGAAAACATAAAATACCGAAAAGAAAACGAATTAAACTCCCGACTACACAAAATCTCGACAGCACAAAATCTCAACTGTACAAAATCCCGGGTTCAAACAATCTCAAGCTGATCAAATTGCTTATAAAAGTGAGTTTTCGATTAATTATTTTATATTATAAAATATAAAGGTCTGAAACCTCATTAGGTGATCAGAACTTCGGTCTTGATTAATTCAACTCCCAAATCAATCCCGAAATAAACCTCTTAAGTCAATCTTCAGCTTAACCGCCAACTCAATTTACAACTCAACCTCTATCTCAATCGCAACACTGTCCTAAACGCAATTACCAAATTAAAGGTTAGCTCAGTCATCAATTAAATGACCAAATCAACCCTTAACCCACTTTCAAATCAATCCTAACTCCAAATCAACCGTTAAATAATTCCCCAACCGAACAACTGACACCCCAATGTAAGCTAGCTAAATCCTAATTATATGTCAACTCAACTTAGCTCGACCCAAATATCAACCCTCTGCTCAAATCTACACTTATTTTCCAACCCAATCGACAAATTAAATCGATTCGAAAGCTACAAGCGTGTATGAACTCAACTCAATTTAACCTCCCACTAAACCCTAAACTCGACCTCAAATTAATCGCTAACCGAACTTCTCTTTTAAATTCATCTCATTTCAACTCAAACCCTACTCACCATCATACTGGCATACTTACAGTCGTGTCACCACCTTAAACAATCATTCCATCAAACCATTATTCCATTATACTATCATACCATCATGACACTAAACCATGAAACCATCGTACAATTGTACCACAGTGACGTTGAACTATCCCACCACCACACCATGACGTATATCTTACCATTAATATACCGGTGTGAAGTATTTCACACAAAGTGTAGCTACACAAATCAACGAAAAGTGTAAGTGTACTGAAAAAGTTTAGGCCTACATCAAAAAAGTGTAAATAAGAAGTAGAACCAGACATAGGCTTATATTTCCATAAAGTGGACAGGTCAAGCTATCTGTATGTTCGACGCTAATTTGAAAATTGTGAAAATCACATAAAATGTCCAAACCTGACGCTACACTGTGACCATTTACGAAAATCTCAGAGATGTTACCAAGTGTGGGCTTATATTTCTATAAACTGGACAGGTCAAGCTTACACAGTCGATGTTCAGCAGCAGCCCTTACTATATTCGGTATAAAAAAATTTTTGAACAAATTCAGGAAGACTTAACAAATATGTCTGCTAAGACAATGAGCGAAAACGAAACAAATATATTTTTTAATAAAGAGTTTGTTGAGTTTACCGTAAAAAAAATATATGGCTTACCTCCCACTTTGGAGAGTATGCTTTTCAAAAAAAATAGGTATTACAGGACGGTTGTTCAATGCAAATGCAGAAAGTTATTTTTCTCCAGTGAAAAATCATTACACAAATCATAAAACACTAAGACTAGGAAGATTTATCAATATTATGAAAGATAAAACAGACAAATTAATAAAACTAATACAGCTATCAAATAAAGAGAAAACTATGAATAACAGAAAAGCATTAGAAAATTTGAATGATCCAGATAGCCATCAACACGAAGAGGGTTGGAATAAGAAGCAGAAACTATACGATTCACCAAACACTTTGGAAAACGAGTATTAACACGAAACTCCACTGTTAAGCAAAATAATGAATTCAAAAATACAAAAAATACAAAAAAGTCTGATAATGCTACTGACGAATTACATGTTCTACAAAATGGATTTACTTTCATAGACAGCGACGAACATGTGATAGAGATATCAAATACTTGTGCTTTCGATGCAACCGCACAAATATTCCTATGTTTATATTCTGATATAAAATTCTTCAAAGGTTTAATACAATCTTCCAGCAATACCTTTTTCAAATTTATAAAATTGCTAGCAAATTATAAGGATATAAATGACCTTTATCAAGAAAGATCTCAATTGAGCTAAATGCAGCTTGTACCATAGCGTTCATTTTAGAAAATTCTTTGTCTTCTCCATTAACAGAAACACGTTACTGTGACAACGGCACTCATACAAATCGCATGAGGGAAACATTCTACCTTCCATTTGAAAATGTATTTAGCTTTAATCAAAATTCATTAACCAAATTGCAAAATTCTATAGATTTTAGCAGCTCAAACTGTCCAACATGTCAAGGGGTCACAACAAAAAATTATTTCAGCAATTATGGCATTGTTATAGCTGAAGTACAGCCAAATAACAATAATTGTAA
The DNA here is from genome assembly GCA_958295665.1 of Tipula vernalis. Classification (NCBI taxonomy): domain Eukaryota; kingdom Metazoa; phylum Arthropoda; class Insecta; order Diptera; family Tipulidae; genus Tipula; species Tipula vernalis. The sequence continues at coordinate 195,685,689 of OY282560.1, read as the reverse complement.
TATATCACTTCAAGATATAAGCCAAATAATAAAACTGTCTGGAGATGACTATTTTTTGAAATGACTTATTCATTTTCAACAGTTCACAAGTATTAATGTTCCAGGTCATTTTATAGTATATGTCAAACGTGGAAATATATGGGAGCAATTCGACGACCTGGTTTCATTAACAATGGAAGTTAGTGCTAAGTATAAAGTTAATCCAGCGATACTAATATTTTCTAAATATTAAAGAGAACAGAAATTAGTTATGAACACGGGGGCAGGGAAAATAACAAGAATAAGCCAAGCAAAATTTAAGAGTTATTGATTATATTTTGTGGTTGCACACCTACCGCGCATGCCCATTCGGCAAAGACAAATCTCAGAAATTGGCATATATAAAGACTATAACATTTGTAAAGAGAATACATTGAGGAATTTCAATCAATCAGTGCCATTTTGATACAAGCCGTAGAGGTCTTATTAAACATTTTTGAAAGTTAACAAATCAACGAATTTCGTATGGAAAAAGGGTGTTTTTAATGATTAATTATTACCTATACGACCTGAAGGAGCAACAAAACTGACTACTGGCAAACCAAACGTTTCGTTTCTCTTGGAAATGAAAGATGGTCCCTATATAAACGGGCTCTCAGTCGTCACTGAAATGGATTCCATTGGCTTGGGCGCCCCATATAAATAGTGAATAAATTAAGATCCCTATTAAGAGGCACTCCTGGATGAATGATTGTATAAAGACTAGAGACCGATACGTTTCGGAGAGTACACGAAAAATTGTCAAAGCGAAATACGTGGATTTGCTAATTTTAAAAATTTTTTGCAAGAGCCCTTACGGCTCATATCAAAATGTCAATTAGTAAATTAAATTATTCAACGGACGAGTATGTCCTTTTTAACCAATATAGTGATACGTGGCTACATCTCAGAGATTTTGATAAATGGTCATAGTGTAGCATCAGGTTTGGACAGTTTATGTGATTTTCACAATTTTCAAAATAGCGTCGAACATACTTAACCCATTTTATTTTAATAAAAAAAATTGTTTCAGATAGCTTGACCTCTCCACTTTATGAAAATATAAGCCAATGCCTGGTTCTACTTCTTATTTACACTTTTTTATGTAGGCCTACACTTTTTCAGTACACTTACACTTTTCGTTAATTTGTGTAGCTACACTGTGTGAAATACTTCACACCGGTCATTAATATACAACATCTTCATACCATCTCACCATCATATCCTCATATAATCGTAATCAACGTACCATCATACCACTATACCATCGTACTATCATACCGTCCCTATAATCATACCATCATACTGTCAGGTCATGATATCATCATACCATCCAACCGTCATAACATTATGCCGTCATACCCTTATACTTTCATAACATCACACCATCATTCTAGAATAAATATCGTCATACCATCGTACGTTGTACCATATATACAATAATACCATCACAACATCGTAACATCGTACGATACTATCATAACATCGTACTGTCATGCCATCATATTATTATACCATTATACCATCATACCATCTTACCATCATACCATCATACCAACATACCATCATACCATTATACCGATAATGATGAAAATTGACATATTCGTTGGAAACGGGATTCTAAAATGGTTTTTGAATGCAGTTCTGTAATATGGGTCAATAAGAAAAATATAATTTAGCTATTAACCGATTATGATGAATTTTAACGTTTCCAACGAATAGAAGGAAATGTGACTCAAAAATTATTTTTAGATGAGGTTATCAGAAATATGTCAATATGGCTTTTATAATGTTGTCTATTAGTTTTATGTGAATCATGAAGCTGTTGAGGTTTCTTTAAGACAGCCTAAATATACTATTTCAATTTAAACCGATCAAGATTGTCTCCGTAATAATATTCAAGTTCCATTGGAAACTTTTTTGCAAATCCATCGCTTTAAACTTTGGGTTAAGTTCTCTAAGTATTTGCTGTTAGAGTGGTAAGTTTGGCCTTGTTAATCAAAATATAGTGTGTATCGATCTCGTATCTCAGTATTGAAGTAATAATGGTAGTACAAAGTTTCCCGGTAAAAATCATTTTAAAATCCCATTACCATCGAACATGTAAAATTAAATTAAAATCCGTTAAGAAATGGACAAGTTCCATCCTAACTGGTCATATTCCAGAATTTCGTCTAAAAATAATTTTAGAATCCCAATACTAGTTTACCTATCGAACATTGTCATAATCGGTTGAGAAAAAGTCAGGTGCCATCACACTTGGCCATATTCCAGAACTTGATTTACAAATCATTTTAGAATCCGATTTCGAACGCACATGTCAAATTTCATCATAATCGGTTGCGAAATAGGCAACTTTATCCATATTCGAGAAATTCACCCGATAATCCTTCTAGAATCCCATTTCCAATGCACAAGCCTAATTTCATCATAATGGTTTGAAAAATACTGAAATTCCATCATACTTGACCATATTTCAAAATTTCATCCAAAAATCATTTTAGAATCCCATTTCTAACGCACTTGTCAAATTTCATAAAAATTGGTTGAGAATTAGGCAAGTTTTCTTAAGTCTTAAACAATATTTGTGTAAGGTTTGGTTCAAATCGGTCAATTCGTGTGGATTTGTTTAAATATCATACACATATGCAGTACATACATACAAACACTCACTTTAGATTACTCAACTGCTCACTAAACACTAGTCCAACATAATCTCAACCCAAATTCAACCCGCAAACGGCCCCCAAATCAACCCTCAACCCAACCGCAAACTCTCTTTCAACACAATCCTCAAGCCAACATATTGTCACGTTTTTGCCTTGTCAATCAGGGTTCGTATCACTGGATTGTGAATAAAACAAAATCATTTCAATTTATCACCAACGAGTTTATTTATGTCACACACAAACTATTACAACACAATTTATTATTAATAATTCACAAAATCACTATTTATAAATTATTCGCACAATTTTACTGATCACTTTTACTTTTTATTTCACACTAAAAAACTTTTTAAATCACTTTTCAATTCCTTTTAAATCTTTACACTATCGCTTCCCTAATACTACTAATTCTTACAAGTTTACACCATCGCGTTCCAAATTCTAATAATCCAATTCGATCATGTTCGCCTTTTTATATACACAAACCAAACTTCTCGAAAGTTCATGAGTTTTCCAGTTAGAATAGCGTAGAAACATTTATAACTGTTTTATCATGGAAAATTCCATTTTAGTACAGTATAAACATTGCGCTATTAATTTTAACATATTCTATTACACACTAGGTGTCACCGTCACAATATTAAAAATTGGTCAACCGCTTACTATAACTTCAACTCAACTTGAACTGAACTCGCAAATTGAACCCTAACTTAACCTTCAACTCAACCCCAAACTCAATACCCAACTCAATATTCAAACTAGCATATATAAAAAACTTGGTAAATATTTCTATAACCAGGTATTTTGGGTCAATTCGTATGGCAGGTACCCGACCCTCTTGACGCACAGGTTCCAAAAGCTTTTTAAATCTCGGCCTTGACCAAAAAAATTCTAAATCGAACAAGCCATTCTCGAGATACCATGGGTAGACATCCAGATAGACGGACTGACATTTTTTTTTTTACTTTTTTCGACTCAGGGACTTTCAAAACGTCGAGAAAAATGGTTTTGGACCAACCAAATTGTTGATCATTTTTGAAAGGATTTCAATACTTTGGTCTTTTTAGACCGATGTAATACATTGTATAATAGGGAAATGGAAATTTATTGAACAATTAATTAATTTTTTATTTTTTTATTTTTTTTAATCTATGCAATCTTTTTCTGGGGCTCAAGGCATTCCCAACTCTTTCGCAGTTTAATTTGACCGTCCTACTTTACGCAGTAGTAGCCAAATCGAGGACGTACGGCTATAGACCCGCTAACAATTAATTAATAAATCATCAACATTTTTTTTTTTTTTTTGCTTTTCTAATGAAGAAAAATATATTTTATTACTAAAATAGACATTTTCCGCTTTAAAAAAATTATAAATTAATCCAATCGCATATTACGGGCAACCCCTAAGCAAATCTACTTTTGATTTTTCACTTTTTTCTCTTAAAACTAACTGCAATCGTTTAGTTCTACGAATATATTCAATTTTGCTGGCACGCTTTTCACCAGCATTTAAACGAGTAATGCGAGTCTTTACCACAATATGCTCTTTTCCTAGCAGTTTTATCGATTCATAAACATCAAGATGAGGATTTGAAGTAAGTATTTGGAGATGTCTATGACAACCTTCGGCACTGTTTTTAGGTCCATGGCAAACTATCATCAAGAAGATCTGTCACTGACCAGAAGTCCGGAGGATAAGAAGGTTGAATAAATTTTTGTTAATGTTTAACCTTTTAGTTCCAAATAAATAAATTTTTTAAACCATATGGCAAATTTTGGTAATCAGAATTTCAATTCATTATAATAACTTGGAATTTTATCTGGTTTGAGGAATGCTAAACTTTTTAACATACGCATTTTTAAACTAAAATTTTCATTATTACCATATTTTGCCGAAAGACCTTCCTGTTAAATTCGTCGACATATATAATTTGGCCGAAATGGAAAAAAACATTCCTTAAAACGGGTAGCAAGAAGGAACGAATTGAATTTTGAAAATGATGAATTTCGGATTTAGATGTATGTTATTTTCGAATGCTATCGCAAAATATTGAAAACAAAATTCCTTGTATGCCAACCGAATTTTGCTGGCCATGATGCAATATATCATCGACATAATTTCATTTTGTATTTTACATACATTGTATTGTAAAAAGTTGTTACACGATTCTTGGAGCAATTTCAATTGTCCCGTCCATAGATGTTTAATATTATTGATCGTTCCTAACATGATATTTTTCTGACCATAGAAGTCATGTTCATCTAATATAAAAATTTCCCCTTCTATAGCTCTTAAATATTCTGGTGTATTAATATTGCTCAAAGTCGATGGTTTCGTGACTCTAAGAGCTAATCTTACACGCCGAATTTTTTCTCTCTGAGCTTCTGTATTAGGTAAGTACGATCGGCATTCTTCCAAAGTATTGACTTAGCTTCCTGGGCTCAACAGTAATATAATAACGAAAATCTCGAAAAAATCCCGACTTTTAAAAATAAAATCTCGCGCGAGATTTTATTTTTAAAAGTCGGGATTTTTTCGAGATTTTCGAGATTTTGTTGCGTTACTGGAGACAGTTACTGGAAAAGAATTTTTAGCTCTTCATAAAATTCCGGTATTTCATATTCATTCAAATATGATAAGCATTTAAGCATTCGAATTTGAATTCTAAACCTCCCATCCATACTGTCCCATACTGTCTAGAAAGCCCTTCTGCCTGAATTAACCTTTAAAAATTGTGGTTGGGAAAAAACATTTAGCAACATAGCAATATATCATGGGTACAATAATCCCGTCTTGCATTTTGTAGTGGATGGTAAATAGCTGGCGCATAATGGAAGGTACTACTGCAAATGTGCCATCCATCAGCCAAGGTTCTGACTTCCCAAGTAATTTTAAATTTTCAATTGTGCCCAGAATAATAATTTTTCACCTCGAATATATTTTTCATGTAACACAAATTGTTCAGCTTCAATATACCTTAATCGATCGGGAAAATCAATTTCTTCTAATAAAGATGGTTCACATTGGGCAGCTGCAGATCTTACCCTATCCACCTTTTTTTTTTCTTGAGCTTCTGTTTTAGGTAAATATACCCTATTTTCCATTTTCGTACTAACCCGCGCTTTACAAATTGAAATTTTCTCAAAACGCCAGCGAAAAACTTAATTTTGTATGTATCCAAAATTCTATTCCCAAACACTATAAGATGTCATGATAATATATGTATATCAAGATAGTGGCTTAAATAATTTTGCTGTCAGCGCCGAAAAATATTGCTATCGTGACAGATTTGTAAATTCTAACAGAAATTTCAAAAATTTTTCTGAAAAAAATTACTTTACAGATCATGCCAATAGAAAAATAAATTTGTTGCTAAGCTATTCTGTAAAATGCAATATAAACGGCATGAGATACAGATAATTGCGTGGTTTTATGGTTTAATGCTTGTGTTGTAAACTTTGTAGAATTTGTATACTTATGTCGGTGAGTTGTGATATAGTCCCTTGAAGTCAGAAAATATTTTTTAGCCGGCTCAGATGATTATGAATAAGATAAATAATGGTTTAACGCATTTGTTGCAAACGTTTTAGAAATTTCCAATGTAACTGGGCTGAGATATAGTAAGGGACTATATCACAGCCCAACGAAATACAAAAATTCCAAAAAGTTTACAACAAATGCATTAACCATCCTCTATCTAAATCTACAGTAAAATTATCTAAGCAGGCCAACAAATATTTTCTGATTTCAAGGAACATTATAACAGCCCACCGATTTACAAAATTTTCAAGAAGGTTACAACAAATACATTAAATCATCATCTATCTCAGCGTTATTCAAAATTTATCTTCCCGAAGAACCGGGAACTTTTTCTATATCAAATTTGCGACAGAACCCTCCTATGTTAAAAATTCTATACAAGATAAAAATTTGCATTTATTCAGTCAAAAAAAAAATCATTTTATTCCATATAATGTAGATACAAATTATGTAACACCAAAAACATATAAAAAAACAAAACAAAATTCAAAAAAAACTGGTTGATGAGGCGTTATTGTACCATTTTTTGGGCCTGGTGGAAAAGTATTTTTTTCGTTACTTTTCAGTGTTGCATAAAAGTGGGCTGAACAAATAATTTTTCGCTAGACCAACAGAGTGAGCTTTTTTATTAGAGCACAATTTATCGATATCCGGTTGTATTGGTGTTAGTTGGAGACGCATATCATTTTCTGCATCAAGTCGATTTCTATATTTGGTTTTCGTAGCGGCGTATATGGAAAAGCTGGCCGAATGTAGATTTTAATGCTGTGTCCATATATATATATATATATATATATATATATATATATATATATATATATATATATATATATATATATATATATATATATATATATATATATATATATATATATATATATATATATATATCTATAAGATGTTTTATTTCTTTTATTGGCAATGTTTCCACATCACTGCACTCATTAATAGGATTTTTGACCCAACTTAAATTATTGCAAGTAGCTGGAAAATATTTCAAAAATGTATTTTGTAATTCAAATATTATTTTTAACATTCAGGTCGAACGCAGTATGGTCCGTTGTCAAGAAATTGGTTAATAAAACTAAACATTTAATATTATTTTTGGTGATCCATTCCTCCCAAAGCATTTGGAGCGTGAGCTTCGATTTTATTAAGTTGACTTTACTACTGACATTAAAAATTGTAGTATTTGGCCCCTGAAGTGAAAGATTGACTTCGTTTAGGTGCGAAAATATAACGGCAAGGTAGGTTAGATTTTAAAGCCAATTAACGTTATTAAGTTTTGTAGCCAATTCATGTTCATGTTCTGATAAGAAGATTCGAATTTAATCTCGTAATTTGCAGAATCTGGTCAGAACCTTTCCACTCGATAACCATCTCACTTCTGTTTGAAAAAGCAATTTTATATGTAAATTTCCCAGATCATCGCACAATGCAGCGAATATCCTGGCATTTAGGTGTCTGGATTTAATGAAATTTACAATCTTAACGGCTTCATTGAGAACTTGTTGGAGTGTTTGTGGTATCCGTCTTTCGGTACAGCAAGAGCATGACGATGAAGACTGCAATGGCTGTTTTTGATGTACGGAACTTTTGGCTTTAAGCATACTGTTACGCCCTTTGTAATCCCAGCCATGGCCTTGGCCCCATCAGTGCATATATGATGGCAAAAAATTCAAGAAATTGAATGATTTTCAAAATATGCATCAAGTAAATTATATATTTCTTAACCTGATGTTTGAGTTGGCAGAGCTTTGCAAAAAAGAATATTTTCTGTTAAATTGGATTCGTATATGTATCTCACGAACACTATGAAAACTGCTAATCCTGTTACATCTGTTGATTCGTACAGTTGCAAAGTGAATCCATGTTTTTTTACGGAACCCCTGAAACATCTAGCGGAACCCTATGGTTCCGCGGAACCCTATGGTTCCGCGGAACCCAGTTTGAAGAACACTGTTCTATCTAATTCCATATACATCTGAGCCGGCCAACAAATATTTTCTGAATTCAAGGGAATTTATCAACATCCCACCGACATAACCGACATACAAAAATTCTAAAAAGTTTACAACAAATGCATTAAACTATCCTCTACCTAATTACATAATCGACTGGGCCGGCCAACAAATATTTTCTGATTTCGAGGGACTATCTCAAAGTCCACCGGCATCCAAAATTTCTAAAAAGTTTTTAACGAAACACCACAAGGGGAATACATTAACAGATATGAAAATAGAGGACTGGTGCGGTATAGTAGCTGGCTAGAGCTCACGGTGCGGTGTGGGGTTTTCCAGACTTATTCTCATACTTGAATAACCGCATGAAGAACAACAATGAAAAGGGAAAAGGGAAATTGAAACTTTTTTTGCCACGGCCTCAGCGGCTAAGTAGATCAAAAACCAGGAGTGGTCATGCGGAGTGACAGTTTCAATTCCAGACGATCATCGCCGTAACTGCCACACGTGCCTCCCCTCATCGGCTCGCCTACCGAGATGCTGTCTCCCAGTCGCGGCGGCCACCGATGCTGATCAAGTATGGAAGGACGCCCGTATGACAATCCCAGCGACGACCCCCCGGAACGGAAACCGTCACCTCAGCGTGACCAACTCATATGGTGTAGGCCGCCCTCCATCGTCGGGGGAACGAACGGCACGCACGGAACAAATATGGAAAAGGCCGACCCTCATCATGATCATGCCTCACATCGTTCGATCAAGCAAACAAAAGTTACTCACGCTTGATTAACGGATGACACATGTTAAAAATAGGATAACTAAATAATCAATCATTCAATAATCAACGGTTTATAAAAGAAAGCACTAAATTGATTGTAAAAATTCTACCACTGATTCTACTTTATAGAATTAAACATTCTAATTCACTGTGTCGGCATATTGAGAAAACATAAAAAAGGAATACAAAACAAATTGAAATGGAGAGTTTTGATGGTTTTTGAATTCGGTTTAAAAATAAAATTATATTAAGTCAGGCTAGTTTTGGATTTTCAATAAATAAGTCTAGTTTTGTTTTTGAAAAGAGGAAGTCTTTTTTGTGAGATTGTCGCAATAAGACCAGAGTTTTTTTTATTATTAATAAAATCTAATTGTGATTTGGGATAAAGTGCAAATTAGTGGCCGACGAACATATTATCTTCCACTCCTTGTTATGCTCGTGCCGCGTACAAGAACATTATTACTCCTTCCCCCCTTCCAATCCAGAGCAATTTCAACAAAACGCACCAACGAATCAACAACACACAACACACAGCCAAAAGGAATATTCCAGACGGAAATCACAGAAAAGAAATCAAATAAATTCGCAGTATACGATCATGAAAACATTTCACACTGTACGTATAATTCGATACAACGAACGTGGAGAATTAAAATTTTTTATTTATCTCTCCTCAATATGCATAGATAACACAAAATATGTTTCTACACAAAACGAATGGAATATTACTTTTAATTTTAAAAACAGAAACAAAAAAACATAAATAACCCTTCAAAGCGTGAATTGTTATAGAAAGAGATATTAATTTGCTTGTGCGCTTCGATTTCTACAAATTTTGTTTCATATGGTGGAGACAGATGACGGTTGTAACAAGTTTACAACAAATAGATCAAACCATCCTCTATCTAATTCCATAATCATCTGAGCCGACCAAAAAATATTTTCTAACTTCAAAGGACTATATCACAGCCCATCGACTTACAAAAATTCCAAAAAGTTTACAACAAATGCATAAACCATCCTTTATTAAATGCCAAAATCATCTGAGCCGACCAACAAATATTTTCTAACTTCAAAGGATTATATGACAGCCCACCGACATATACAAATTTTAAATAGTTTGCTACACATAAATTAATCCATCCTCTATCTCATGATGTATGCATCTGAGCTCGCCGAAAAATATTTGCTGATTTCAAGAAACTACATCACAGCCCATAAACATACAAAAATTATAAATAGTTTACAACAAATGCATTAAACCATCCTCTATCTAATTCCATAATCATCCAAGCCGACCAACAAACATTTTCTAATTTTAAGGGACTATATCACAGCACACCGACATATAAAAATTCTAAAAAGTTTACAACAAGATTGATTACAGGATTGATTTACTTAAAAGTTTACAACAAGATTACAACAAGAGCCGGCCAACAAATATTTTTTTACTCCTAGGAAATATATCACATCATAACAAGTTTACAACAAATGCATTAAACCATCCTCTATCTCATTCCATAATCATCCAAGCCGACCAACAAACATTTTCTAATTTCAAGCCGACATACAAAAATTCTGAAAAGTTTACAACAAATGCATCAAATCATCCTTTATCTAATTCCATAGTCATCTGAGCCGACCAACAAATATTTTTTGACTTCAAGGGCCTATATCTCAGCCCAACAACAGACAAAAATTCTAACAAGTTTACAACAAACGCATTAAACCATCCTTCATCTAATTCCGTAATCATCTGAGCCGGCCAACAATTGTCGTTTTTACTTCAAGGGACTATATCACAGCACAACGACATACAAAATAAAGTTTACAACAAATGCATTAAACTATCCTCTAGCTAATTGCAAAATCATCTGAGTCAGGCAACAAATTTTTTATGATTTCAAGGGACTATATCACAGCCCATCAACATACAAAAATTCTAAATAATTTACAACAAATGCATTAAACCATAATCTGGCAAGCAAATATTTTGTAACTTCAAGGGACTATATACAGCCCACCTACATACAAAAATTTTAAAATGTTTACAACAAATACATAAAAACGTCTTCTATTTCATGCTGTATTCATCTACTCCGGCCAACAAATATTTTCTGACTTGAAGGGACTTTTTTTGTGACATGACATGAAAGATAAAAATCGTATTAATTTCTAGGTTTACTAATTTTCTACTACTATATATACCACAAGTTCTTTTTTGTTTGCCGTTCTTTTAATGTTTCAAGTAGTTATTACCTTTTTTGATATTAAAGCTAAATAAAATGTCATGATAGGTATCTATTTATAGGTATTACCATATGCTACTTTTTAAGTTTTCATGGATAGAATTTTGGGCTAACTTCACAAAGGTTGTATTTAGCTCGAGTAGCATAGCGCGAGCTTAAAGCCCAGTGTACATTTCTACTGAAATAAAATTGGCACTAGTCTCCAAATAAAATCAGGTTTTAAATTTAGCAGGATGTGGAAAAATTAGTTAGTCGATTGTAGTATAATTTTAGTTTAGAAAATTTCAAGTTGCAATTTTATATTGAAATAATATACTGAAACCTCAAAAATTTAATCTTACATGTGTCGTACATGAGGGTAAAATGAACGCAGAGACATCTAAATTAAAGTATGAATTGCCTTCTTTGCTAGCTAAACTGCATACAGAAAAAAAGTGAAATTTTAATTTCGTTTATTACAATTTTATAGTATGTGAAGTTATTCCATGATTCCACCCCAGGAATTGGTTATGTTGGTTTAGTAAGAAGTCCTATTGGCTACCTCTGATAGAATTCAAAACTTGGTTTGCTTGTTAGAACTTTTACTATACCAATAATTGTATATTGCCTTCGCTTAGTTAAAAATGAACACATTTCTTAATGTAGTGAAATTTCTAACCAGAAAACTGGATTCAGAATTGGCCCTAAACTGACCAATAGGCCCGGTTGCAAGGACCATATGCTTCACTAGAAGATTTTGGTAATTTCTTGTATCTGCTGTTTGTAACTTCGAGTAGGTAATACCACTATTTATCTAGCGAAAACTCTGCAAAGCAAACCTTGTTTAAAATTTGCTCTTATTAAACCGACAAAGGAAATTTCCGGGCCACAGTTTCTTTAGTTTTTATCTAAAAAAATGTGATACGTTTACTAAAACTTGTATGAATCACACCTGGTTCAGAATTGCCTCAGATGTAGCAAATAGGGCACCTTACTATACCGAAATAACAAATTTCCAATGTCACCACAGCTTGACTATAAAACATTGTTAATTTTTATTTTAATAGTTTTTAACTAAGGGTAGGCAAGTAGTAAAAAATTTGAACATACCAATCAGATTCAGACACAACAATTTTTCAGGGTGGTCACAATCTTAAGCAAAATAATTTTTGAAATTTTTTATTTTATTTAATTGCAACTTCGAAAATGTTTGATCCCGGGCAAACCAGGATCAGGGTTTATTATTAACCAGTCACCAGTATGACTTCTTACAATACCGACAGCAAATTTCCCGGAGCACCAAAATCTTGACCAGAATTTTTTTTCAATTGTTTGTATTTATTTTAACTAAAGGAAGTCAAATTGATATAGTGAAAATTCTAACAAGCAACCCGGGTTCATAATTAGCCCACAGTTAGCAAAAAGAGCCATTACCAAACCAACTTAATAAATTCCCAGAGCCACAGTAATCTTGACCAGAAGAGGCAATACATTTATTGATGTATAGCGAAAAATCTAGCTAGCAAAGCGGGTTCAGAAATGGATCAGAGATAGTCAATAGGACATCTTACTATATCAACATACTATATCAACATAATACATTTCTGGTTCACCTAACTAGCCGTATTTTTTCGTTTGCAAGTATTAGCATCACATCGTCTTTCAAAACAACGTGAATTCAATGTTTAAATAGTGCCACAGACCAGAATGGTAGTGCTTTTAGTAAAAAAGAATACCTTACGAGACCCAAGAGAAGCGCAAATACAATTCTGTTGGATTATTGTTATCCTTACCAATAACTTTATGAATGTTTTAATAAACTCCTTTGGCAAATTAAAATGATGATGCTTGTACAGGGTTTTCCAATAAGAGGTTTCATTTTGAATAGCCTGCTTTTTAGGGAGCTATCAATTTTGAAGCTGTCAGCTTTTGACATTTACAAGAACAACTACGCTATTACTTAAAATGGTACGATACATGCTTCAACAACGCATTAAAATTATTAAAATTCACCACAAAAATGGTGAAAATTTTGCAGTCACAGTTCGCAAAACTAAAGAAATTTTTGGTCGGCGTGAAGCACATTCTCGGCCGGCAATAGTGAAACTGATGGGAAAATTTGAGTTGTTGGGACAAGTTAGTGATGTGAAGAATCGAAACCGTGTGCGTCGCTCAAGAGCAACTGAGAATATTGCTGCTGTAGCCCGTAGTGTTGAAGAAAACCCAGGTTTGTCGATTCCTCGTCGTTCTTTCGAATTAGACATTCCACAAACGACATTACACTGTATTTTGCATAAAGAATTAGGTCTTAAGGCTTTTAAAGTTCAGTTAACACAAGAATTCAAGCCGGTGGATCACCATAAACGTTGTATCTTCGCTGGTTGGGTCAGTGATGAGGCCTATTTTCACCTCAGAGGCTACGTTAATAAGAGAATTGTCGCATTTGGGGCTCAGAAAATCCAAGAATGATTGTTGAAAAGCCTATCCATCATCATCGTGTCTGTTTGGTGGGGTTTTTGGGCTGGCGGTGTGATTGGACCTTACTTTTTCGAAAATGAGGCTGGTGCAACTGTTACGGTAAATGGATTGCGCTACCGAGCTATGATTAATGATTTTTTATGGCCGGAATTGGAAGATGTTGATGTGGATGACGTTTATTTTCAGCAAGACGCCGCTACGTGCCACACAAGCAACGAAAGAATCGCAATTTTGCAAGAAAAGTTTCCTGACCGTGTTATTTCTCGAAGAGGTGATCACAATTGGCCACCGAAATCTTGTGATTTAACACCTTTAGATTTTTTCTTTGGGGCCACGTGAAAGATAAGATCTATGCCAATGCTCCACAATCGATTCAAGACCTTAAAGATGGAATTCTTGAAGTTATCGAGGACATACGGCCACAAATGTGCGAATTGGTCATGGAAAATTTCATGGAAAGGATATGGTGTTGCAAGCGTAGCCGTGGCGGCCATTTGGCTGATATCGCTTTCAAATGTTAATGGCATACCTTCCTCTATACAATGAAATAAACATTTATTGATTTCTCTTAAAAAATACTCGTTTTTTTAAATATCAAAATGAAACTTTTTATTGGAAAACCCTTTATAATATGAAGCGACATTTAACCAAGATCAGAGAGATAAAAAGGAAATTATTGATGGTGACTGACCGAGACAAGCCTGTTCTTTATGATCGTGCATGAACGACAAATCCGATTTTTAAAATAGATAATGCAGAGAAATTCAATGTCATTATCATACAACAGTTTATGCCACTGGCATCTAGCGGCACATAGCGGCTTTATTATTTTTGGTTAACACCGCTTATTTTGATATTGTTACGTTTTTGCCTTGTCAATTAAGGTTCGTATCACTGGATTGTGAATAATACAAAATCAATTTAATTTATCTCCAACGAATTTATTTATTTCACAAAATTTATTACAACACAGTTTATCAATAAAAATTCACAAAATCACTTTATATAAATTATTCTCAAATTTTACTGTTCACTTATAATTTTTATTTCGCACTACAACACTTTTTAAATCACTTTTTAATTAATTTTTAATCTTCACCCTGTCGCTTACCAAATATTACTACTAATAATCTTACAAGTTTACACTATCGCGTTCCAAATACTAATAATCCAATTCGACTTCGTTTGCCTTTTTATATACACAAACCAAGCTTCTAAAAAGCTCATGACTTTTCCAGTTAGAATAGCATAGAAACATTACGTAACAATTTTTATCATGGAAAATTCCATTTTAGCACAGTTAAACATTGAGCTATTCATTTACCTTCTTCTATTACACACTAGGTGTCACCGTCACAATATTAATGCAGCGGATAATCTAAACTTTAATAAGCTTTGATTTACGTGGAAGTAAATCTTCCTCGAAGTAAACCTGTTCAAAAGGTCCTGTTATTGAAAATAGCTGAATGAAGAGTGCTGGTTCGGGTGGTTCTGCGTCATATACAAGCTTGTTACAAAATCCAGCAATGGAATACTTGATCATCTCGTTTTGCAAATTCCAGTGAAAATTCAGTGAATTTCTGGTTAAAAATCTAGTAAAATTAATTTTCTAGTTAAATTTAAAAATGGGATCAACAGATTTTTGGTGAAATCACAATCAAACCTAGATTTTGACTATTTTGTATTTTCTAATAAATTTGTCGTTTTATTTTTAATTATACTGTAATTCTAGTGATTACGTAGCACAAAAACTACTTGAAAAATACTAAATAAGCGATTATCGCTAATGATACAGTCTCACAATAAATGTTGTTAAGTTCGCTAACGCACAGCGACCGCAACATTACTCCTCTTCCAGTGAAACGCAATTAAAATTTGAAAGAAACTCCATAACGGCTTGAAGTACTTAAACTGGAAACACTTTCTGAAATAACATATGGAGGTTTCAATCTATCCATCGATATCGATACTGTTTTACTTTTAACGTTCACTATGAAATTTTTCCGTAACTTTCTTAAAACTTTAAAAGGTCCTTCTTACGGATGATGAAAGGCTGTTTTGATCTTATCGACTTTTATGAATACGAATTCGCAGATATTTAGAGAGTTGGGCACAAATACGGGTTTTATCATTTTGATGTGGTTCCGATGGCTTTACATTTCGAATTTGTTCTTTTAGCCGTTTGGCAAAACTGTTGGGATCTACGGGAATCGTTGATTGAGATGGTGTAAAGAATTCACCGCGCACGCGATGAGCAACTCCAATCTTCCCTAATTTCCGTTCGAAGACCTAACAGAACCAAAGGAATTTCGTCGTGCCAATTTACCGGGTTGCCTCGAGCCATCAGTGATGCTTTTAGGTCATGATGAAATCTTTCTACCATCCCGTTTTATTGCGGATGATAGGCGGTTGTCGGGATTCTATGCTTACCTAATAATTTAGTTAGATCGGAAAACAGTTTGGATTCGAACTAAGATCCTTGATTTGTAGTAATAATTAATGGAACACCTAATCGAGACACATACTGTGAGACAAAAGTTTTCGCTACCGTGTTGGCTATCATGCCAGAAATCGGGTAAGCCTCTGGCGATCTTGTAAACCTGTCGACGATTTTGAGGATATATGAACATCCACAAGATTTTGGTAGTGGGCCTATTAAATCCAATTGGATTAGTTCAAATAGTACACTGGGTAGATCAAAACTGTCAGTTTCAGATCGAGTATGGCGACCTGTCTTACATTTTTGGCATCTTGTTAATATTGGCCCAAAAATATTTAGCTGAAATGTTCTTCCGAGTTGATCGTGCTTGCCTAATAATTTAGTTAGATCGGAAAACAGTTTGGATTCGAACTAAGATCCTTGATCTGTAGTAATAATTAATGGAACACCTAATCGAGACACATACTGTGAGACAAAAGTTTTCGCTACCGTGTTGGCTATCATGCCAGAAATCGGGTAAGCCTCTGGCGATCTTGTAAACCTGTCGACGATTGTGAGGATATATGAACATCCACAAGATTTTGGTAGTGGGCCTATTAAATCCAAATGGATTAGTTCAAATAGTACACTGGGTAGATCAAAACTGTCAGTTTCAGATCGAGTATGGCGACCTGTCTTACATTTTTGGCATCTTGTTAATATTGGCCCAAAAATATTTAGCTGAAATGTTCTTCCGAGTTGATCGTGCTTGCCTAATAATTTAGTTAGATCGGAAAACAGTTTGGATTCGAACTAAGATCCTTGATCTGTAGTAATAATTAATGGAACACCTAATCGAGACACATACTGTGAGACAAAAGTTTTCGCTACCGTGTTGGCTATCATGCCAGAAATCGGGTAAGCCTCTGGCGATCTTGTAAACCTGTCGACGATTGTGAGGATATATGAACATCCACAAGATTTTGGTAGTGGGCCTATTAAATCCAAATGGATTAGTTCAAATAGTACACTGGGTAGATCAAAACTGTCAGTTTCAGATCGAGTATGGCGACCTGTCTTACATTTTTGGCATCTTGTTAATATTGGCCCAAAAATATTTAGCTGAAATGTTCTTCCGAGTTGATCGAATACCAGGGTGGGATAAACCGTGTATTATGTCAAAAACCTGCTATCTAATAATTTTGAGTATAAACGGACGATATTTGTCACTGGAAGTTTCACACCAAACATTTTCATTTGAATCGGTTGACTGAATTTGTTCGAGTTTTAAGTAGGAACTTGGTTTTTGATTTGTGTCAGATAAAATTGCGTGAAGCTCTTCATCGTCGTTCTGTAGCTTGAAGAGGACTTTATCATTCAGCGTTTTATCTGCCAAGCTATCGATAAGCAATCTGCAACAATGTTATGTTTGCCACTAATATGTCGTATATCGCTTTTAAATTGCGCGATATTAGCTATGTTCCAGTACTGCACCAACAGCCCAACTGGATGCATCAGTGGTAATGTTGCATGTCCCGTTAGATTTGGGGTGTGTCAGTAAAGTTGAAGTAGCTAATGCTTCTCTGCATTTCCGGAACCAATTTTCACAATCTTCTGGCCAAGTAAATTGTGATTTTTTCACTTTGTTCATTAAGGCCAAACGTCAATGCAAATGTGCTAGCAGATGAGCAATATTTCGGATAAATCTACTATAATAATTTATCATCCCAATAAATTGTTGCAATTGTTTGGTACGTGGTGATCGAGAGGTTACATCTCTTGAAATGTTATGTCCTAAAAATTCTAAAGATGAAACACCAAAGACACGATCAAATAGTTGTCTCAAGTGTGATTTGTGTAAATGAACAAATTCTACTCTACGAACCACCATATTCATATTACTTTTGGAAGATTTGACTGGCATTCCGTAAGCCGATGGGCATTCGGGTAAATTCGAACAAGCCGAATGGTGTTTGGATGGCTGTTTTGTAAATATCCTCCTGAGCTACAGGAATGTGATGGCATGCTCTCACTAAGTCGATCTTTGTGAATACCGTACATCCGTCTAAACACAAAGAGAAATTATGCGGATGAGCTATTGGGCGTACCTATCTTGCGTTGTTATGATATTTAACTGACGTTAATCGCCACATGGACGCCAATCACCACTGTCTTTCTTCGCAACTAAATGGAGTGGTGAAGATGCACTTTGCGATGATGGTCAACAAATTCCAAGTTGAAACATGTGCTCAAATTCTGTTTTTACAGCATTATGTTTGACTGGATCTAATCTTCAAGGTGTGCAAAATGGTAACGGTCCATTTGTTATAATATAATGGACTATGCAATTTTTCGCCGGAAGACTGTAATTTGGGCTTTCAACCAAAAATGGAAACTCGAACAAAATTGTGCTATAATCAGTTTTTATTGAATAGTAAAGTGGTATAGGTGTATCACTATAACTCCAAAAAGCGTTAACCGTTAAACTTGTTACTTTATCTAACAGACGTTTACCTTTAAGATCTACTAAAAGTCCGAACTTGGTAAGGAAATCAACACCAATTATTGGTTTATTCACTGATTCTTGTTAGTTCCGCTAGACGCCGGATTGGTTTGCGGAACTTATTCGTTTGTTGAAGAAGACTAAGTGTGAGTACCGTTCTCACCGAAATTGCAAGATTTATCACATCTCCTAGCTTTATCACCAAATTTAAAATATTACCATCCTTCTTGATCGAAAACCACTACATTCTTTGATTATTCGAACCGTTACTATGATTAAGTAGACGACGCACAACATTTATCAATTTACTTATATCGTTTGCCAATTGTTCGTATTTGTTAGTTTGAACTGAGACTGCGTTTACAGAAGGATAAGTGTTAACCATGGAAAACGAAAACCCAGATGAAGCCACGAAAATTGTATCTGCTATTTCGGTAAGCTCTGAAATCGTTTTACCATCTTTAATTAAAGGGATTAGAGTGACAGTGATTACAGAGGACAACCTACGCAGCCACAGCTTTCTAATTAAATTTTCACCAAAAGTGTTAGATGTTCCAGCTAATTGATTTAAATGTCTATAGAGTTCCGACGGCTTTTTGTCCCCTAACTTCGTATTTGGTAGAAACTCTTCTATTCGACGCTCTTCACTTAACGAATGTTTGTCTATGAGGTTTTGTTCAGACCATTATAAATGTTACTTTCCAGTAGGTTTTGAATCGATCGTCGTCTATTACCAATACACATTTTAGGATTTGGGAGTCATCATAGACATTTAAGGATTTGGGAGTCATCTTGGACCATCAATATTATTTTCGGGATCATATTAACTTCATTGTAGCTAAATCTAATAGATAACTTGGCCTCGTTCGTTGTGCCACCAAGGATTTTCGTAATCCACTTTCTATTAAGTTTTTGTACTATTCCTTTGTACGGTACAACCTGGAGTATGCATCGCTTATTTGGAATCCGCTGTGCAAGATTGATTTCGTTCGAATTGAACGAGCTTCACAAAATGAAGTGGCCATTTGATCTTACAGTTCTAATGAGGAGAAATAAAAGGAATTTACCCCCTTATACCGAATGCTGTAAAATTGTAAATTTGGGATCCCTGATTGACAGGCGGACGGTTGCGGTTTCTATGTTCATCGCTGATGTTTTAAATATGGAGCAGTTGATTTCAGTGAATTTCTTGCCAAAATACTCGTAGATATTCATGTGGGGGGCGTTCAGCAGGGACAGCAGAGACGCAACGATTTCAACAACAACGTCAAGCACCACTACCTAGAGTTAGTGCAAATTTTGGTGACCGCATGGTAACATGATGATAGAACGAAATCTCGCCCCCCCCCTCACAACCACCGATGGTAGAAATTGTGGAGGGAATAATAATAGTTGTTTACAGCTTTTCAGAAAAAATAGTTTGCGGCACCAGGAAATTTGTGTTGTCATGTTGTCTTCTTACAGGTTGGAGCAGTAGATGAACTTTTTTAAATTGTTATTGTCTTGTGCTAAATAAATTACTAAAAATATACTTTACTAACAAATTTACTAACTATCAACTACTTAGGTGTCTGGAACCGGGGTGAGTCTTTGTTGCTAACATTCCTTTCCCCATCCCTCGATCTTGTTATATGTAAAAAAGGTGTACGACGGCGGCCTGGCGGCCTGGCCAGGGGCGGATATCACAACTATTAGACTTATGTGGTTATCGATGTGGCGCCTTTCTTTACGGGGTGAATATTACTATGTTTGGCTTCATGAAGAATGGTGTCGTGTTGTGTAACATGTGTATAGTGGGTGTGGTATTCGCATTTATAATACGGGAGACTTGCTTAATGCTTGATCGTACATCGCAATGAATCAATCAATCAATCAAATATAGTCGTAGATATTCATGTGTCCCGTAAACCAGTTCGGATCAAGCATTTTATTTATTTACCGACTTTTAATTCCAATTAAGCACATAACGTCACTATTCCGATTTGTTAATTTTCAAAAAATATTTGCAAGAACCTTATAGCACACATCCAAACGGCACTGCGTGATTTTGCAGTGTTAGCTTCTGTGATTCAGTACATTGCTAAAACCTGTCGCTCTTTCCAGTTATGAATAAGCATTAAACTCTGCCAAAACTGTTAATAATTAGTATTTAAATAACTCGATCTAAATGTGTGAATGACAGAAGAGAAGTCAGAAGGGATTTTAGAAACTTATTTGACGTACCTGGCAAAAGAGACATGATTCTGCAAACTGATACATCGAAAGGACTAATTTTATGCTTACGCGAAACATATTGACGAAAACAAGATTGCCGAGTTCGTCTCTACAGTCGAGCAAAGTATTGCCTCGGGACACGTGCTACCAATTCTAAGGCTATTGAGAGTTTCTTGCAGAGCAATTAATTCTAATTAAAATAATTTCAAATACATATAAGATAAGGCCCTCATGTTAGTGACTAACATGTAAGGGGTATTATTTCATTTTCCCAACATAAATTGTATCGCCTATTTCACTCTTAGTGAGCTTTCTCCAAGAACTTTCTCTAAAAATAACAAAAAATCCCCAAATTTTTTTGGTTCTACGAGGGATGACTAATTCTGGAAAATGTGAAACAGCATCAATATCGAGCGAGGCAAACCTGCGAGAGCATAGTTAATTAATTAAGTCACCATTAGATTGGTAATCTGATGGGAGGAGTCTGCCAGATTTCTTCAGGCGACAACTCGTTGCTGCCTTCTTTAGGCACATTAAGCGACCCTTTCAGTGACAGACAACAATATATATGCCCACGACAATCCCAAAATTGCCCCAATAAACATTTAATGTCATGAATCCGTTGCTTTTACATGATTTACTGGAAATAACTAGATTTTTAGGGATTGAACCTTTCAGCTAAACACGCCAATATTTTTCCTTAAAAACCATATTCGTGATTTGGGTTACTAATTTTGAATACAAATTGCTTCTTAAATCTCATCAGTTTTGAGAATTTGGTTTAGGCAAATTCTGAGTATAAATTTATGTGTAATCAAATTTTGTTCAAATACGTGAGGTTTGAGTTGAAGGTTAGATTAAATTAATTTGAGTTAGTATATGCACGCAACATAGGCGCTAAGTTCAAGGTTGAGTTGAGGGTTAACATTTGGGATTAGTTGAAGTGTGGACGTAATTTCTTGGACCGAAGCTTTGATCACCTGGTGAGGGTTCAACTAAAAAAGTAAATGTAAAGAAATATGAAGGCCGTCATGCATCGTCTTAATTTATTACAACCATGTGAGATTACTCGTACAAATCGGCGTCATTTCCCTTTACCAAAAACGGGAAATTCAGCCATAGTTTCCATTTTCTCCTCCTAATCCGCAGACTAACTCAATTTTGTGGAACTTTTCATGATTGGTAGGCGCTAATGATATTTTCAGAATTTTCGAATGAATCAATTCAACCATAGGTTTAAATCTAAAACTAATTTAAAACTTTCAATATTTCCAGGCCGACATACCTCCATGGATCACACGGTTTCGAATATGGGATAGCAACGGAACAATATCCTACAACAATAATGTGAACAGCAACAGCATAAAAGTTACAACCCCTTCCTCGTACATTAAAAACTCCACAATGCAAAACGCAAACTACTACTACTATTCATCGCAAAACGTAAATTATCCGCCCAAAAATATGAAAGTCAATGTTGACAATGTCTGGAATCCCGTCGACACGTACATTTACGGTCCAACAAGCAACACGATATTCGATCAAAATAATAAATATGTTGGCATACAAACATCGACGAGTGTGATTGGTGGTCCAGGTGGATCCGTTACATCACCATCATCCCAATCGGTAACATCACAAAAGTATGATAAATTTGGTAATATCATACAACTAACCCCCTCCAAAGATTCATTTAATTATATCGCCAACACAAAATATCAGAATCCGTTTAGCGTTGAAAAGGATCCAAATGCACAGCAACCCAGTAATTCGGTGGACTTGAGCCAAATGAAAACAGTACAAAGTATAAAAGTGCAGAAAAAAGTTTTCGCCGAAAGTAAAATGGGCAGTCGCAAATTAATAGTCGAACTGTATGACAATGAAACACCAAAATTGTGTGATCATACGGCGCTACAAACAAGCGAACATAAATTAAGGCCGTGCAGTCCGCTGGAGAGTTACGTTAGTAGTGGAAATGATTTAAAAATTGAATTTCATTCGCATACAGGGACCGCACTCTATCCCGCCTCATTTACACTAAATTATGAATTTGTTGATACCGATTTGGGTGGTGAATTATGGACAGGGCGCAAAGCTGAAGAGCCAGTTCCGCTATTGTGTTCGCGTGTATTTCGAAAGCGGCGAGGTGATTTTCATTCACCGCGTGATGTTTTTTTGCATGGACGTGGTGGCGCCAAAAATATTACGTGTCTATATCGATTTGAAGCGAATGTTGGGGAGCGAGTAAGTTGCAGAAATCACTTAATTTTTTTTTTAGCGTTTACTTAAATAAAAAAATGTTACTTTCAGATACGGTTTGTGCTGCATAATGTTTCTTTCGGTGAGTCAGCAACTTGTACAACAGATTCGGATTATCATACAGGGCGACCAAAATGTTTACAAGTCGATAATGACCCTGAAACTAGAATATCAGAATTACGAATTTACGATGTACCATATCGGGACGTTAAAATACAGTTAGGTTGTTTTTGTGACAATACAAGTAGTATATATAATGCACCGTTAACCTTCCAATCGAATTCGAAAACAATGGAAATCACATTTACGGTGACGAAACTAAATGTGAGCGAAGATTTTGCGGACATATATTTTCATGCATCGTACGAGTTTATGCGGGTGCCGGATTGTCGCAAAAAATTGAGACTAAAGGGTTCGGGTGGCGAAGATGATATCGATTATCCGCTGAAAACACAAGACTCAACGTGTGAGGGCCAACCATGGTATATTGAGACCCAGACAAATGATCGCAGTATTTTTGTGTTGACATGGGGTAGTTTTCTTCCCGTCGAACCATCGTCAGACGACGCGTTACGATGTAATACAAGAAATCGGTTAATTATTTACTCGGGTCGACCGTTAAAAGTGATGCGAGTCATATGTCCATCGGTGCCGGGTCAACGACAAACTGCTTTACATATATTTTCTGAAGATTGGACCGCTCAGCAACCAACGCTATTCAATACGAAACCAACTAGTATGGTTTTGGAGCCGGTGCTACGTGAAATTGGCAGCATTGGATTCTCGTGGCTAGAAATTCAGCGCACAAAATCCTCACTCATCCAGCAATTAGATATTCAAACAAATTATACGGCAAACGAGACATTAGGCGAATTTGGGCTATTCCCAAAAACAAAAGAGTGCGAACACAAATGTCCGGAACTTGATGCATGCATATCGAGCGTGCTTTGGTGTGACGGTAAGTTGATTTCTAAACAACGCATTGTTGTACGTCCACATTTTATAAATCAAAAAAAAATTGTTATTGTAGGACGACCAAATTGTCCATCGGGTTACGATGAATCGGAGGAAGAATGCGGTACAGCACGTCGCCTTCTCGAATTACCCGGTGGTATATTCGCTGCACTAGGATGTATCGCGGCCGCCATTGCCGCCTGTATACTATTTTGCTTATTCGGTTTAATGCGGAAACGGAAAAAATCGTTTCTTACGAAATCGACATCCGTGCTAAATGGTACACTTAAAAATGAAATTAAAAAAGATCCATTATTTATGGAACCGGGCTCCTGACACGGGCTTCCCGTCGAATATATACATGTCGATCGGGAAACTACAGTGTGACGTTATTTTGTTTATTACTTATACTAAATATACAAATATAAAAATAATTATAAAAAATTAATTAATTTTTTTTTGGTTAATTTATATTTTAAAGTCTATAATTATTATTTTATATATTATTATATTTTTTTAATTTAATAAAAATTAAAATAAAAAAATAATTATGATGGTGCATTTTTCTCTCTTTAAAAAATAAAAAAATTAATTAAATTAAATATAATTAATTTTAAAATTTAATTAACGGAAAATGAAATATTAAATTTTAGATATGAATAATTTATTTTTTAACCCAAAACCAAAAATAAAAAAAAAAAAAATATTAAATTAAATTAAAATGTTTAATATTTAATTTTGTTTATAGACACTAAATGATTTAAAAAGACTTGAAACTATAAAACACAATTTATTCTCCCTAGATAAATTAACGGATTAAAAAAAAAATGATCGAAATCCTATAAAATAATTTATAAGTTTATTAAAAATTTATTTAAATTAATTAACATTTTTTTTTCTTAATTTTAGGAATAATCTATGCGTTTTTGTGTTGAATTTTAGGTAATTTAATTTTGTTTAGTTCAAACGCACACATATACACACACACAAACGGTAAGTTTTAATTAATTGTAAATAAATGTTAATTAATTTATTTAGATATTTAAAATAATAAATATAAAAAATGCAATCAAAACATAAAAAAGAAAACAATTAGTTTAAAAAAAATTTCTTATAGAAATTTTACGAAATAAAAATAATTAATCTGTAAATTAATTAAAATATGATATTTTTTAATTTAATTTTGTTTCATTTTAAAGACTTTTAGTTATGATTATTTTTTATCATTTTTTAATAATTTAAGTATTCCCGTTTGAGCATGAAACAATATAGAGTTATGGTTTATGAAGGTACATGGTTGAAATGTCTGATTGGACTAATTGATGTTCCAAATTAATTAAAAATTGTATAAGTTTCAAATTACTTTCACTGATCATGTTGCGCAAATTTCAGGTGCAAAATGAGAATTGGAAAAGGAACAGAGTCTATATTACAGATGCCCAGTTTCACAAAAAAATTGCCAAACTCCGGTTAAATTATGTTTCTTCAATACAAGCCTATTTTATTTCTTTTTTACATGAACATTTTAACTGTAGGGCTAAATATTTGACTGCCCAATTTTATCCCGCTAAGTATTTAGCTTATGTAAAATGTTAAAATAAGAAAGAGGGGTAATCTTTTTTAACTGGAGATTGGCGAAAGAATCTTCCGGAGTCCAGTTGCCTGTAATTTTGGCTGAAATGAGCTTCGCATTCAGCCTCTTCTATAGTAAACATTGGCTTATTTTCACCATAACTTTCGATAGTCCAAAACCGTTCAAGTAATTTATGTAATGACGCTGTATCTTCATCAAGATTGGGCTCTGCAACTAAATTGCTAAAAATGTATTTATTTGTAAATTGCCCACTCTTACTAGACACGATCCATCCGAACTTTGTCTCCTTCAGTGATTATATATTCTCAGCCAACTTAATCTGACCGATTCCAAGTAACTAAAAGAAGATTTCGGCTCCGATAAGCATATCGATACGATGTGGTTGGTTGAATAATGGATCAGCGCTAGTACTATATCGGGTGGAATTTTCCAATCTTCAATTTCAATGCATCTTGGGGGCTGATTCGATGTGATGCTAGGCAATATTAACTTATCCAAACGATTTGCATAATCATTCGAACAAGATTTAATAAGAACATTTGTTTTGTGTTTCACTTGGGTGTTAATGCCGTTTATACCACTGATCGACACATTGGCTTTACATCTTGTTGCACGCACAAGTTTCGCCAAACGCTCGGTGATGAAGTTGAGTTGCGATGCAGAATCCAATGATGCACGACACTTAATGAATTGACCAACATAATCTTGAACTAGAACGACTGCCGTAGCTAAAATGATAGAAACTTCCTAGTTTTCAGATCTACATTCATCATTATATGAATGTAGCACGGTCTTGCTTAAGTCAGCTGCCTTTTGATTGTGTTCGGGTGGCTTGGTCTGAGATATTGCTTCTGAATTCGGCAATAGCAATGATGATGGATTTGGCATGGGCGATACCTGCCGATTTCGTTCGATATGCAACAAAGTATGATGCTTCTGATGGCATGTGCGACATCTATTTCCACGACAGAAACGTACTTGGTGGTTCTTGCTAAAACAATTAATGCATAATTGATGTTGCTTCACAGCGCTAAAGCGAGATTGCGGTGTTAATTCTAGAAATTTATGGCACTTATAAATGAAATGTTCAGATTTATCACAAAAAGCACAATACACGTTATCTTGATTATTATTGACAGTTGTAGTCAACGAAGTGTTTCGCAAATTTGACGAAGTATTCGATCTTTGAAACGACTGCGGCCGACTGTACGAACTAGAATTTACTTGTGGGCGATTGGCATTGGAATTTTCTAGCATCAAATATCTTTTTACGAGACACGCTTGCAATTAATTCCAGGTCGGTAGAGCAGTTGTAGGTGCTTCTTCTTCCCATTTAAGTTGAGTAGTCCTATCAAATTTTCCGAAAACAATATGCAGCAATAATGCGTTGGCAAGCTGTTCATGGTTCCCTAATGCCAATAAGGCTCGCAGGTTGGCATTAACTGTATCGATAAGCCTTTGCAATGATGACACTGATTTGTCAACCGCTGGAATTTCATTTATCTCTCGAATCTGAGCGTGATAAATGAGCCGTTTGTTGTCATAACGGTTCCTAAGTAGATTTAGCGCCTCAGTATAATTCGCGTCGGTTAACTCCAGTGACATCAACATATTTTCAGCCTTTCCGCCTTTCACACATTTGCGGAGGTAGTTAAATTTTTCTAACGAACTCAAATTCTCGCCTGAATCAATGTACGTATTAAATTCATTTATAAAATCGGTCCAATGTTTGTTTTCTCCTGAGAACTGAGGTAATTTAAATTTTGGCAACTTCACCAAATTGGAGCGATTGCCCGTACGATTGAGTCCTAACACATCAGTGCTGCTTTGGTTTAGTCCAAACGATGGACGTCTGTGTTCCGCGATTCTTGATAATAATTTCGCTTTCACATAGCAGTAAACTTCTTCAAAGGCTTCCCGTTTATCGCTATCTAGCTCTAATACATCTAGCTTTTCGATCTCCGTTTGAATTTCCTCTAACTTTGCGAAATGATTTTCAAGCAAACTTAACCTCGTGGCTGCTTCAGTTTCAGTCGGAATATTTTTATCGATATAAGTTTTAATACGAGTTTGAGCCCTTTGAATAGTCACGCGTTGTGCCTTCAATTCAGCTAACACAGTCTTTTTTTGGCCTTCGTCCAACGACATTATCGACCAAAACACTTTTTATAATTTGATCAAACACCAATTACACTACCGAAATTATTTTCACTTTTACAACTTATGAAAAAATACCTTGAATGTCCACAAATTTTTAATCAATACGTATTTTAATTATTGATTCACAATACCAATACCACAAACGATACCAATGAAAATTAGTTGAGCGAAATTGTCCACGTTGTAATCCAATCCTCCAATGATGCGATGCGAAACTCGAAAACGATGATGATTTGACGACGATTTATCGAGAACAACCCAACAATAATTGATCAATGCGGTAAAACTATAGCGGATAGCGGTAATATCCGGCTCGAAGGACCATATGTATCTTGTCGAAACAGCGACAGTTGTTTTCTTTCACAAAAACAACGAGAGCACCACAAAATTTATTTTAATTGACAATTTTATTTAGATGTGATTACAATTGTGGTTAATTTGCGAATGACCGAATAATATAATTTTATGTCGGTACATGCGATAAGCGCAACAAAAAAAATATTATTTAATTTTAAAATACCGAACGTGTACAAATACATAGATAAATAAATTACAATTATATATGGCACAGAAACAAACAAACGGGATTAATCAAAACATATACATAAATTAGACAGAGTCAAATTGGGTGAGCGTGAACAGTAAGTTTCTTTGCAACTTTAAATTCCAAAGCGTTCAACAAACTTCAAAGAAATTTTATCAGCGAAAATGTACAGCATCACAATTTGTTAAATTTCAGAAACTATATCAATAATTTGCATACAATTTAATTTTTATTTTTATAAAAATCTAAAAGCCGAACAACTTTCTCAATCTCGTGGATTAAACTTTAAACAACTTTAGTTGTAGACCTTTCAACAAACTAACTATTCATAAATAATTTCTTAAACTTTAGTTGATTATGGATGCAATCCCTTTGGGCGTAATCAAAAAAATTAACAACAATTCCGAATTTAATGAAATATTCTATAAAGTTTTCACTTTTGACGTTGTTTGAAGTTGTTGTTTCTACCAAATATTCGTTTCACTTAAACTACAATGAACGACAAATATTTTAGAAATGCAATGGAAATTTAGAATATCAGAAAGTTTTTTGAACGTTGAGAGAGAATTTCGAACAACTACAAACTGCAGAATTATTGAGAGTTTGCTTTTCCACAAATTTTAAAACATTTACAATTTTGGAAATATTTTAGAATTTAATTAATGTAATTCCCTAAATTATAACATTTCGTAAACAGAACTCACGGTTTAAAAACTAAAATGGAAGGATCGAGCTTACTAATGATAGACTTGGAAATATTTAAAATGTAGGGCAATTAACAAGCCTGGGAAGTTATTACTTCAGATAAAGTGAAAATAGTAAAATACTCCAGGATTTTGTAAGTAAAGTGTTCTTTAAAACTTTAAAATGTAGGAAAGTTTTAAGAAAGTTAGGAAAAAATTTTGTCATAAAGACTTGTGATTGGAAATATTAAAATTTTTGTTTGATTTTGAAACTTAATAAAGTTTGAGAAATATTTTTAGTTTAGTACAATTGTAATGGTTGCTTACTTTCGAATTTTTAGTTTGCCAAACGAAAATATTTCACTTACAACAATTTTATAAGATCAAAATTTTCCGTTATATGGTTTGATTTTTACACATTTTTCTTTATCTGTTTCCATCCCTCGGTGAAAAAGGAGACTGTACAAACTTATATTTGCTCGAAAATATTGGACTGCAATGCTGACCAGGGCCCGAATTCCGGTTCAATGACAAATGAGAATGAGAAATGACTTTATGTTTTATTTCGCCTACTCTAAATAAAAATGCAACCGACTAGTTGAAATAAAAAATCAAGTCATTTCTCATTATCATTTATCACCGAACCGGAATTCAGGCCCAGGTGGATTGTAAATCACTGTTGGCTAAGGATCGTGCTGCGGATTAAGCACTTACTTTCGTTTCTTTTAAAATTAGTTTGACTCGGGAACATTATAATAAATTAAATAATTCAGACATGTGGCCTCCAGGTATACTGATACGACCTTCTATGAGTCATCCGCGGAAATCAAAAAACGTGTTTGGTGTCTGGCTCGATCAGCACCCTACTATCTTATCATCACCACATCAAGTAAATTGAGCTACTCAAGTAATAAACATTTATTATCATAACGCAAGCTTGGAGGATGAATATGAAGTAGTCTGTATAGCGGAGTCTTGGCTAACATCTAATTTTAAGACGGAAGAATATTTCCGGCCCCGTACATTGTTCATCGTCGAGACAGACATCTTCTTAAAGAGACATAAGAGAAAGGTGGATGTGTGCTAATTGCTGTTGCGGATAAATTTTCATCTGTACCTTTAATATTGACGGATTGCGACTTGGATATAATCGCAGTAAGAATTAGATATCATGCGTTTTCACTAATCGTTTGTGTCATGTATATTCCATGCGATTCTAATTCTGGGTTATATGATAAAGTCATTGATATTATCAAGTCTAGCATAGCACCCATTTTGCAACCAGAAGATCGTTTATGCATATTGCGTGATTTCAATTTACCAAATGTTAATTGGCTTAAACTTGATGATTTTTTAACTCCGTTGAACTTGAATGCGAATTATGATAACTTCATGACCGGATTACTTTCAATGGGTCTCAAACAATTTATGGACGTCAAGAACAAGTGTGGGAATGTTTTGGACCTGGTATTTTTGCCGTTGGATCAAGAAGTTATTGTCGAGACGTGGAGCGTCGACCATATACCACTTTCCTATAAAAGTGTCACTGTCTTTCAACTACGATTTCTTTGTACTGGATGAATTTTATAATGTTCTAAATGTAGGAATGGTGAAATTTATTCCTAAATTTAAAACTACGCGTCAGTTGAAGGAACCGTGGTATAATAAACAGCTTATTAACCTGAAAAACCATAAAGACAAGGCTCATAAGAGATTTAAACTTTTCCCTACTCCTGACAGGTACGCTGTATTTGAATCCTTGAGAAATAAATTCAGAATATTGAATAAATTTCTTTACAACAATTATAATTTGGAGATCGAATCGAACATAAAGAATCGACCTGATAGCTTCTGGAGATTCGTTGATTCTAAAAGAAAAACTAAGGGATATCTGTCTACTATGTTTTTGAACGATCGTTTGGGTCATAATTTGAAAGATAGTTGTAACTTGTTCGCTGACTTTTTTGAGAGTGTTTATGTAAAGAAACCGTTAACGACAGATTCGATATCGAGCTATTGTTCAGTGGCTAATATAAATTGTTCCTTGCAATTGATTTTTTTACGTTTAGATCGAGCCATCAGTATTTTATCCGTTTTGCCGAAGCTTTTTGAAAAATTAGTCAAAGATTTTATTTTTTTTTTATACTCGTAGATTTATTTCTTCTAAACAACATGGATTCCTTCCTGGCAGATCAACTGTCTCGAATTTGTTTTTACTGACCAATTATATTTCAACGGCTTTTGAATTGAGGATGGATGGTACAGGTTGTTTGACAAAATTGATCAGAAACTACTATTCCTTAAATTGGAGTCTTTGGATTGTAATAGTTTACCTATTAGGTGGATCAAGTCGTACTTAGATGTTAGAATTGAAATCGGTTAGATAGGGAATTACATTTCTAGACGGATTCATGTTACGTTAGGGGTTCCCCAGGGAAGCCATTTGGGTTCCCTTTTATTCATTATTTTTATTAATGATGTGATTAACTGTATTAAGTATTCTGAGATTCTTATATATGCTGACGATATTACAATTTTTAAAACTATTTCGAATATTCGGGATGCAGAGGAGCTACAGTCAGATTTATCGGATTTTACGGATTGGTGTACTTACCAAAATGTATTATTGAATACTAAGAAGTCTAAAACAATGCGATTTTCCCGTAGAAGGAATGTTTTGAACTTTGACTACGAATTTTTTCTCAAAAACCATAGAATTGAGATAGTGAATACTTTCAAAGATTTGGGTATCACATTCGCTTCTAATTTATCCTTCCAAATTCAAATACAGGGCATTGTTTCTAAGGCGTTCTCCATGTTAGGGTTTGTTAAAAGATTCTCCAAAGACTTCGGGGATCCTTATGCGATTAGAATCTTGTATATTACGTTGGTGCGGTCGCAATTAGATTATGGAGTAGTTATTTGGGACCTATTTTATCAGGATTCTTCTGATCTTATAGAAAGGGTTCGCAGACAGTTCTTAAAATATGCCTTGTGTGGATTACCTGTGGACAATAATCTTCCCAATTATTTTCTTTCTCCTTATAGGGGACGATGTAAACTTTTAAATTGGAACCTCTCTCTATTCGTAGAACTGCGACGTGTGCCACTTTTGTCCGTGATCTCCTCGTTTGTAGAATTGATTGTAATGAGATTCTCGATTTATTTTCTATTTACGTTCCAACACGTATGTTACGATCGAGTGGGGAGTTTGTTCTTAAATTACCAATATGGAGGAGTAATTTAGCTATGAATGAACCTGCTTATAATGTCTCGGTTGCTTTTAATAAAGTACCGTCGATTTTTGATTTTAATTTGTCAAGAGATGCATTTAAGGTTTTGATGTCAGATTTTCTTTTTAATTTTTGGTAAAGTAGAATATTTTAAAATTGCAACCAGATTTTTTTTTTAAAGTTGGTAAATAAATAATAAATAAATAATGATATGATTCAAGCCTAGTACGCACTAGACGTGAGATTACATTTTTAATACAAAAGTGACACAAGCGAACACGAAAATAGCTTCACTTTACGCAGGCCATTTAGCCTGCTAAAATGAATTTCCCTTTTTAGAAAATAGACGTCTATATTTTGCGGTTTGGTCTTCTTGTACGATAAAATTGTGAAGCTAATTTTAGACATTCCATCATTTGAGTATGTTTTTTTCAATCGCATATTGTATTCTATTTTTCTGATTTGATTTGTAATTTTTGGAGTTCAGTGATAATTCTAATTCAATTCAACTTTAAAAGGCATAAAACAGGCACGATAAGAATTGACATATTATAGAAAATAAACAACCAAAAATTAAGGAGAGATCAAAGTAGACACTTAGTGTTCGGATCAAGTGATTTGAACTTAAGGTTATCCATAAGGTATTTTCATTAAATAAAGTTAACTCGAAACATTAGTTATAGAATCTATATGTGTCAGTTTTATTATACTCTAATAATGATTTTTTTTACGTTTGGATCTCAATTCACAAGATTTCAGAATTTTTGTAAAATGCTTGAAACATGACAAATTAAAGTTGTAAAACAAGAATGAAACCAGAAATTGAAAACAGAAATAGAAATATTAAAAGCTTAAAATTAATTTCAGAGCTTTTATTGAATTATCGGGTTTAGTTTAAAATTTTATAAAATTAAGTATTATCCTTTCAAAATAAAGAAATATTTAAATTTGAGGATTTTGTCTAATTTATTCAGAATTGAAAAACTTAGAGCTAAAAGCCATAAATAAATTTCCCTAAGGTAGAAAATACTTAATTCACAGTTTACAAAATTCCAACGGACTTCTGTATAAAATTAATAAAAGCTAGCTTTATGCTTGATTCAATAAAATTCGATTTTTTTTTTTTTTTTGAAGAATTTAAAATATTACAAAATTTTATAAATTGTTTAGATCATACAACTTTCGTACATCTCCCAAATTGAATTTGTTAAATAAAATTGATCTCAAATACTCAATGGTCACAATTTAAAATTTGTTTAATTCCGTGATATTCATCAAACTATGAAATCATTTTCAGTTTGTTAAAATTTGAATTATTCTTCCCAATAAAATTTAAAAATACTAAAATTTAATAAAAAATTCATAAAGCTATAACACTGCAGAATTAAAAATATTTAGTTAAAAATCGAAAAGGATAGTGCTCCAAAAGATGTTAAAGTTTCAGGTAACACTTTTGCAAAATTAGAAAAATTTAAAATTCTCAAGTTCAAAATTCGTTAATAATCAGCTTTTTGTAGAGTGTTTTTCGAAATACAGGAAATCAATGAAAGTTCTAAATTTCGTAAAACTCAGATGTTTGGCTATTGAAAAATTTGACAGTTTTCCAAAAATTCATAAATTTATCAGATTTAAATTTGGCAGTATACTTCTAAGTTTGAACAATTATGGATTATTTGAGAAATTGCCCAGCTTGATACAATTTTAGAGTTTGCTAAACACAATAAGCTTTGTGGAACTATCGGTTATTAAATTTTATGAAATTTAGTGGAAATTCAAATAAATTAATCATCAGGATTTCCCCAAATATTATTTCTTCTGAATAACGAATTATTACGCAAATTTAATGGCTTTATAAAATTGCAGAGTTTGTTAAACCCCGAAGCTTTCGTCGTACATAGCTTGTTCGTTGTGAATTTGAAATTAAAACAAAATCTTCAGTATTTTGTAAAAATTTATTTCTTATAAATTTTAGATTATTAGGAAAATTGCAAGTCTTGAAATGATTTCAGAATTTGTAAAATTCCTAAGCTTTCGTCGAACTGTCAATTTCCGATTGTGAACGACGATCTGTCAATTTTTAATTATTTTAGAATTTGTTAAATGACTGAGCATTTTGTCGAACTACCAATTTCTGGATTTCATAAGATTTAGTGGATATTGCAATAAATTAATCTTAAAAATGTTTAGAATTTTTAAGACGCTGAGCTTTTGTCGTGAATTTTATGAATTGGAAATATGAAATAAATTAATTTACATAACAGTTTGCTCTTTTCAAGTGCGTGGCTCGATAACATTTTTTAGTTTGTTAAATCCCTGAGCTTTTATCGAACTTGAAATAAATTAATTTTCAAAATTTCGTCAAACTGTATTTCTTTTGAATATTAGGCAAATTGCACGGCTTCATAACATTTTTGAACTTATTAAGCCTCTGAACTTTTGTCAAATTAAAGATTTAAGGATTCCATGAATTGGAAGCTTGAAATAAATTATTCTTCAAATAACATAACTTAATAAAATTTTAGTATTTGTTGAAACACTGAGCTTTTGCCAAACTACCGATTTCTGGAATTCATGAAATAAAGTGAAATCTTCAAAATTTCGTCAAATTTCTTCAAGTCGATGAGTTTTTCCCGAATTATATTTTTTTCGAATTTCAAGTAATTTTTCTTTAGAATTTTGTAAATTATATCCAAAATTATGGATTATTTGAAAAATTCCGCGGCATATTGTTAAATCTCTGAGCTATTGTCGAAATATCAATTTCTGAATTTCATGAAATTTAGCGGAAACATGAAATAAATTATGGTGTAGAATTTGGCTGGTTGATTTTTGAATTCCATGAAATTTTGTGGTAAAGTGAAAAAAGTTGTTCTTCTAGAGAATGGTTTTCCAAATCACTGCAATATGAGAGTCCCTATTGAATTTCGCTTATATTGATTGTGACAAATTCCCCTCCACTTTACTGTCCTATTCACTGTTTCAAGAGTTTCCAAAACCCCCTCTTGTCAAAATCATGGGCAAAACTGAATTTCATTTTTCATTGGATCCCTGATGAACTAAAAAGTTGGCTTCTCATATTGTTGAAAAGGTACTATTATGCTCATATATTGCTCGATCAGGCTTGTTTTTGCATAAATTGTTTTTGTTTCAGTGCAACAGGCGCTTTTACATGAAGTGTTTTTGTTTCAGTGCAACATTTTTTAACATTCCATCCCCTGATGCGTTACTGCAAAGTAAGAATGTTACCCTGTCTTTGGTGGAAGTAAAACCACTTGAATTTTTTTTTTTTTTTTTCAGGCAAAACTAGCCTGTTTGGTGAGGGGAACATCCTCCTCTCCAAATACTTTAGGTAACTTTTTAGGATAAATGGTGGTTACTTTTTTATTTGCATTTGCAACTTCATATTTTATTTTTTAATTTGTAGACCTTTTCATAATCCTTGCAAAACATATCGATTTTTTGTCCGAACGAAGTATTTAGAGAAGTAGATGCCTCCAATCCTTTCAACCATCTATACAACCAACGAAACCTCTGTTTAATTATTCTAATTCTTCTGTAGTACGACGATACGTTAGCACACAGATTTTCCAAGCGAAAGTTAATTCTACGAAGTGCCGCGCCCAATGTTGCTAATACCTAAATTATAGTACAATAAAAACAAATTTTTTGTTCACGGCCCTATTTAAAATCACCAAAAAAAGGTTTTTCCACCGCAAAGAATTTGCTGTAATTATTTGGATAAACGGCATAATTAAAATTTTGAGTTGAATTTTTGAAATCAAAGTTATCGAATATTAAAAATTATTGTTTTAATTAAAAAAAAAATAATTTCAAAATCTTTCAATAAATAAATTTTAATTTGATTAGATAATTATTTTTGACGAGGAAGGTCAAAATTATCAAGAGTTTGCAAATTCAGTTTTGACTTTATGAGAAATATGAGAACTTATTTTCAGCCCTTTCATCGGGCTTCATCCAGTTTAAACATAGAGAACGATTTATTTCATTCCAAACAAAGTTCGAAAGTTTCTTTATAT
Organism: Tipula vernalis; assembly: GCA_958295665.1. NCBI lineage: Eukaryota > Metazoa > Arthropoda > Insecta > Diptera > Tipulidae > Tipula > Tipula vernalis. The sequence goes on along the minus strand of OY282560.1, from coordinate 195,649,416 downwards.
AAAACAAATATGTAAATAATGACTTTTATAGTGAACTATTGGAGAAAACAAAATTACCAACTAAACTGCAACGAACTTGGCCATATCCAATTAATTAGAAACAATAAACTACATAATTAACATTGGATTTTTGTTTCATGTTTAAAGCGTGGAATACAAACATTCTGATATAAATTAATTTAATTTGGAGGGCAATCAATCATTGTTTTATTAGAATAACTACATTTTAGCAAATCTAGATACGATGTAGTATCCATTGTATAAAATGAAGGTTTGCAAATAATCAATAATTGAAATTATTTTATATATTTACCTTCGATATATGATTTTGTTTTATATTTACTAGTAAAATATAAAGTAAAACTTAGGAACCATTTTGTAAATTAATTTAAATATAAAACAAAAAAAAAATTTAATTCTTATATATAAATGAATGTATGAAATTAAATATTATATAAATAAACCAAAATAAAAATTAGTTTTGCACGTTTAACAAAAAATTAAATTAATATAACTAATATAATAAATACTAAAACTAAACTAAAATAGTTGTTAAAGTAAATTCACAAAAACATTTTCTGTAATTAAACCCCCCTCCAAAGAAAAAAAAAAAAAAAAAATCATAAAAAACTTTATTAAAATAACCGTAACTATAAATGGAGATACTGGACATTCAAAAAATTAAATAGAAATATTTTATTTTTTATTAAAAATAAATAAATTGTTTTTAATTCTTTATATTTTATAAATATACGTATATTTAAATATAATTAATTAAATTTTTTTTTAATATAATTGTAAATACACGCTGTTTTCTATATAAGTATTACATAAATAAAATAAATAAATAAAAAATAAATTAACTAATTAAAAAAAAAAGATAAATTAAATTAAATATTTATATTTTCTAATTCTGAACTGCCATTTTTCGGATTATTTTATTAAATATTTATAATAAATTATATTGTAAAAACAAAATTAAATTCATGCAGCAACCGAACAGAATTTCGTTGTTACATATATTAAAACAAAAAATAATAATTATATTTTATGTTGACAATTTGTTTAAATTAATTATATTTATATTAAAAAAAAAAAAAAAAAAATTAAAATAAAAATAAAAAAATTTGTATTTTTATTTTGTTATGTAAATAATTTTGTTAATAATATGGGTTTTTAATTAATTTTTAAATAATGAAAATGTCATTAAAAAAATTTATTTTATCTTCTGTATACTGTACAATTTTACATGCTCTCGCCGATTTGAAAAGAGTTTCATTTTTGTTTTTGTAGAACTTCCTAGTGGGTTTTTAAACATTTGGGATGGTTTTATAATTGCCTAAAATACTTGCGAATTTAGAAATGTTACAATAATTTGTGTCAAAATTTGTCAAATAGTTGGAATTCAATCTTTAAAATCTGTTATTAATATTTTGAAAAATAATTATTTTGTTTCCATCCAAGTTACTGCCAATTCTTATAAAGGGCCTTGCTCTATTTAACTTTTTTCAACAGAATAACGCTCTCCACATAAAACCTGCACTGTAAAAGGTTGGGTTACCATTAATAACATAGATTTGCTACAATCGCCATTATATTTCTCCATCTTCTTAACGCAAATATTGTCTTTCCAGAAAATGACAAAAAAAAATTGCATTAAAAAAAATGTAAGAGCATTAATCAAATGGACCGCAAATACACACCTTTAAATAAATTTTAATCGCTGAAAATGTATGTGAATGATCAAAAAGGTTTGAAATTGCTTTTTAAAGATACTTTTAACTTTAAGTGCCAGAGGTAAATTCTTGTGGAATCAACTGGTCGTGATGCACAATAGTTGTTGCTATTGGCATTCACGACAGTTTTGCCTAAGTTGCCTTTAATTAGCATTAAGCGAATAATCCAATAAGTCTTCTTTGGAAAAAGCGCTTCTCTCCCTTTTTTATAAAATCCGGTAATTCTTCACTATCAATGATACACATTTTAAGCTAGCCCGTATATTAATGCCATATCACCCAATATTGATACATATCACTATGGTATAACTGAACGCCAACGTTTATGGTTGATTTCATTTGAAACAAACTTTAAATACAATTTCTCTTAAATATTGAGAACTGGGGTAGGTTCTAATGGATTTGGAATGAACTTTCCAAGAAGTTCTTTATATATTAAAGTTTATACTGTACTTACGACATTATAGCGCCAATTTCATTCCAAGATGCAAATTGTATTACAATTTTTTATGGCGTATATTTCAGAGAAACAATTACTTCGGTCTAAAAAGACCAAAGTATAGAAATCCTGTCAAAAATGATCAACCAAACCACTTTTCTCGACGGTTTGAAAGTCCTTGAGTCTAAAAAAGCAAAAATACAATTTCCGTCCGTTCCCTTTTTGAAGCTGAACGTCAAGAAGGTCGGGTATCTGCCACATGAATTGACCCAAAATACCTGGTTAAAGAAATATTTACCAGTTTTTTATATATACTGATTTGAATAATGAGTTGGGTATTGAGTTTTAAGAAGAAAAGTGAATAAAATAAAAAGAAAAGTGATTTTTGGAACACTTCATGCAGCTTGGCTCCTCTGCCCGAAGAATAAGAGGTTTATAAAAAGTTCACTTGAAGATCATATGTAAGTACAGTTTTTGTAACCATAAACCGTCCTTTTGGGCATATAGTTTAAATTGTTCATATTGAGAGAAACCTTACATACCATTTGTAAACAATTGTTCACCTTAAATATCAATATTGAGTTCCGAGAATACCGATAGTCAATTGAAGCAATTTCCTGGGGCGCATTTTTTAACATTTAACTTTTTTTAATTATAAGCAAAGTAAGCGGAAGATCTTCTTCATCTATAGCAAGGCCAAAAGAATTCTTAAATGGCGAGGAGCGTCACATATAAATGATATATTTTTACTTAGATATCCAACTGTTAAAATTCCGTTTTCATCACATACTGGTCTCACGTATTATTACCCACGATAAATACCAATAGGAAATATTTTGTTGTACCTATAATTATAGACTATATCTAAAATTGGCCACGTTCAATATTTATTTCTAAGATAATCGAATGTGACGCCGATATGCACAAATTTCCATAGGGACTTCCTATAATGTTTCAGCCTGCTTAGAAGCATTATACTTAAGCAGGTGCATTGTAAACGAGCAAGGGTAGATTTTTCAATAAAAATTATACACGCAAAAATATTTCTGTTTAAATTTCTGGTATAATCTAAGAGTTCTAGAATAATCTCGACATTTACAAAAAAAAACTTCGGATATACCAGAAAATGTCGGATAAACTTAAAATTATAGAAATATCCTGAAAAATCAAAAAATTACTAATAATCTCGAATAATCTGAAAAATACCATACAGTCTTCACAAAATCTCTACTGATCTAGAAAATATGACAATGATGATAAGTTGGAATAATTTGTATTTCAAACTACAGCTATCCAACGCTATTGAAATTTGGAAATCTAGGTAAATCCAAAAATCTTATTTTGTAATATGATGCAACTCCATTACCGCTTGAGCTTGGATCCTTGCTCGAAATTTGCGAGTACGATCAAATAATTCCGAAAAGCTCTAGTAGTTTTAAGATATCTAAATTACTATATACCAAAAATCTCAAAACTTCGAATTTAGAAAATTTACTTAACTCAATATGTTAATGTACACACTTATATTTCAATTCAAACTATCTACAATTTTATCGATAATCTTGGATCATATCCAAAATCTATAAAATCTCGAACAACATCGTAAGAAAGTTCATCTGTATTAGTATGATTCGCTAGTACTTAATGCACTGCACATTCTGTATATATAGAATGTAAATTATGGTATAATCAGTCCAGTCGCCGCGGCCTGATGAGAAGATTGATTTTTTCATAATCATCAGCTCATCAGTTCGAAACTGGATTAAATTCTATTACAATCTTCGGAACATATTAAAATCATATAACATCAAAAGGCCAAAGCATGTTTTGTGATAAATTTCTTCACAAAATTTAATAAATAATTCGTACCAATTTTATACTCAGCAAAAAATTAGGTTAATATCGATTTGATTAACCGAAAAATTTTAATATGTTGGTTATCATTAATCAGCTTTTATTACCCTACGAGTAACTTCTTCAAAAACTGTTCGGTGTACTGAAAACAAAAAAATGTCTAGTAATTTTTAAATAAAATCGTGTTTATCATTACTAAAGTTTTGGGTAACCAAAATATTTAGTAAAACAATGGTACTTTTTTAAACTAATATTCCAAAATTATTTCATAAAACTAATGCTGAATGCCACACATTGCTACATTTCATGATACTTTCTTCTACTAGAATAAATGGCTGGTAGCTGAGAAAAATATTTTAATAAAAGTTTCTTGCGACTGCTGTTTGGCATGTAAAACATAAACCAACGCAGTTGCTTTACCAGCTGAAACAAACCTTATTAGTAAGTTAACAATAACCTAAAAGAAATATGCATATATCGATAAGAAATACTTTTACAAATTATTTTGTTTTGACTTACGAGTATGTCCTGTAAAAGTTTCAAGACAGTAATATCCGTAATGTCTCTCTCAAATATAGATATTAATTTACTTTCAAATTCTTCAAATTGGTCCAATAATTTTTCAGAAAAAACCGGCATTACTTCTACAGCATTTAGTTTCTTTGAACCGATGATACATAGGTTGTAAATGATGTACAAGTTCAAGCTCTGTGAACGCTTGGAATTTATTAGCTCTTAAATGATTATCCACAGCTTCTACAACCGGTTGTTCATTGGTTTTTTGTAACAGTTCCATTTTCAGTTTTGCTAGATTTCCAATTTTTATGCTGCTTGTTTTATAATAATTTTTCTTATTAAGACATTTGCGGTAAAATCGTCCTAAATCACCTTGATTTTTTTCTTTTTTGATAATCAACCATGCGAAATTGTCAATAATTTTGAAATAAACACCAAGCAGTTTGTTTTCTAGAAAATAATACATTGCAACCACCACCAATAATCGGCGGTTCGCTTCATGAATTTCAATATTTATGTCATACTGCGTTTTCAATATTCGTTCTTCTGGGTCGTCTGTGGGTAATTCTTCAAGCTGATTGACCTAGGCGTAGTTAAATTTGATAATTATAAGGAAAAGGTTCGTGATGTATCAGTTACTGGTTTATTTATAGTAAGGCCCTGCATTGTTTTCCATTGAACATGCTTATTGAACAGAATAACTCATCTGGTGTTGAAATATATCTTAGCTCTAATTTGGCGCAAAGAATTTTGACTTCTCCTGAGTAAACTATTACCAGTTCAAGAATTTTATAAACGTTCAGAATAGAATCTTATCTTATCTTTAGTAAGACAGAACCAGTTTTTTAAACAATATTTCATCAAATGTCATAGTAGAAATACTTTCAAATATAATCGATCATATTTCCATCAAACTGAACAGGTTCGGCTCCTAGGTTATCACATATAGAACAGGCATATTGTTTTTAATAAGAAACACCACATTTCATCATTTTCTGGTATTTTGACACATATCATCAATGGCAAAAAATGAATAAATGTCATCATTTCGCTTGGGCACATTTTTAGGTGGACATTTTTAGTGTGTCGTATAAAATTTTGTTTACACACATTTAGAAATTCTATAATGAAATATACTTTTTAATAAAAACTAAATGATTTAAATCTTGACACAAGCCGTAGTGGCAAATGCCTTTATATAAATTATACGTTAAATCGACCACGAAGTTCGTTGAAACGTTCAAAGTAGAAATTTGGTTAAACCCAGTTTCTCGTTGTATGCCAGTTGAACTTGGTTCATTTGCTTGAAAATCTTGTTTGTCATTAGCTGTGTATCGTAAACTTTTACTGTTTTCCACGCCCTTAGTGAGTTTCACTACATGAAATTCTGAAGAATCTTCTTTAAACTATTTTACTAAGGAATGCCATCGAAAAAACTGAACGTTTTGAAAAGAACTTGAACCGTTATCCTCACAACATTAATAGGTATCATATGTTTTTAACTAATGAACTTTAGGATAATAACATATCAAATCTTTCAAACTACTAAACTAAACGATTCAAGGCACTTATAAAATTTAATTTTTAAACCGATAAATAAGGTGTTTCTACTTTTAAATAATATTATAAATATAAAATTGAAGGCTGCGTATAATACAGGGTGGGTCGGCTTGCTACTCAATTGGGCATCTCCAGAATATCACTACGACATCGATGCTTCCATACAAAAATCAAGTGGCCCAAGAGTTATGGCCGAGGGATGCCAACTTTTCGATGATCGAATAATTTCAAAAAATTCAAATTTCGCTTAGCCACCTCGTTTCCCAGATTTGTCGGCTCCTGATTTTTTTTATTCGGTTTCTTGAAAGAATGGGTTTACGTGAACAAACCACAAAACATTCGGAAACTGAAGCAGAATATTCGGAGAGAAATTGCAAATTTGATTACAAAATACCTCATAGAAAGATCCATTAACCGCCAACAAGAAAATCGAAGTCATTTAAGGAATATTATTTTTCAAACTTGCATTTAAAAAAAATTAATAAATTATACTATCATTAAACAAAACAAATAAAGAATTTAAAAAATAAGAAAGTTACATGTATTTTAAATCAGTCAGTTCTAGTTGGCCCACCCTGTATTTTAACTAGTAGAACCACGTATTAGACTGAACCGCATACAAAACTGAAAGGACAAGGATCACACTCTAGGTGGAATAAATCATTTTTAAGAGAACTAAATCAGAGGTTAATGCTGAGCTATTACAAGAACAAACTATATATGATGATCAAACAAAATAGGACGAATAACAACAATATGGCAAGCCTTAAAAGAATTCCGAGCCCTATCCAAAGTTATAAGAATAATGTACATGATGCTGAGCACGCTGCAAATTGGTATACCATCATAAGGCAGAAAGCTTCCTAAATGTTTAAGTCAAGGTAATAGAGTATTACTAATAGATAGAATATTAATCTGGAGAAGTATTGTTTGCAGAATTATTGTTGAACGCAAGCAGCAATATCTCCCCAGCTGACTCAATTTTTGAAAACATCCATAAATTTAACATATTCATGACATAAATGTGTGCATCGCGTTAATTAATGTCTCTATATGTTTCTGTATATCTGAGTAACTACAAGTAATGAGACTCCTAACAAATAAAATTTCCTCCAAGTTTTGACAGATATTTAGATTTAGAAGAAAATTTACTAAACTCATTTAAAATTAATGCTTTCTTCATCAAGTAATAACACTTTTAGTGTTTGCGGGATTGATTTATGCCTAATATAACTTTTACACTCCAAATTTAACCGTTTTCCACTTCAAGTTCAACCTTTTACAAATCAAATTAAGTTTAGATTATAAAATGTTGAATATGATTTAAAAAAGGATGAATTTGATTTGCGCTGCTAAGCAGTTAGCAAAGAATCATTGTGTTGTTCATAAAAATCAAGTAGAAATAAATTGTTGAAACTTTCTTCTTAGGAAAATATCTAACCACGACTGAAAAAAAATTCGCTCATTAGAAGCGGCTCGGCTATAGAGAAGAAATCAATAGATATTTAAGCCAAACTAGTCAGTCTCTATAATGAATTAGCGTTTGTTCGGCTTACAGTAACTCATTTATCGGCTCTTTTTGATTACCGGTAAACGGTAAATACAAATTGAACTAACTGTAAACCGGATGGTATTTTTTTTTTGTTTGTTCTCGTTAAGATTCTCTTAATTTTGGAAATTCTTGTTCGTTTCCCGATTTCATATCCCCTTTTCTCGGATTTCATCTTTTTAACAATTTCTAAAATTTCTCGAGATTTTTGGACTTTAACAAGGAGATAAGATATTTGAAACAGTTAAGTTATTCGAGATTTTCGAAATTATTCGAGTATGTATGAGATTTACGAATGTATTTGATTGTTCGATGTTGCTCGAGAATCTTAGAGTCTATTCGACGAATATGATTATCCGGTACTACTACGTTTTGTTGAGATTAGCCTTATCTTGCTTAGGATTAGTAACCTTAAGTTACTTGACAAATAATTCGGTAAATTGACCAATTTTCAGAATTTTTCAAAATGATATTTGGTTTACTAACAGGCTTACCAAAATTAGTCATTAATATCCAGACTTTCCCTTATTATTGAAATTGTTCGAGATCAATCGAGATTCATATAATACAGAGATTATTCGAATTTATCTGGGGTAATCGAGATCATTCTGCGGTTTATTCTAGAGTTCTTAAGTTTTTCGATAATTTTAGGTTTATTCGATATTTGTTCGAATTATTCAAGAATGTTCAGGTTACTTACATTTCACAAGCCAGTGATTATCATGTATAGGATTTTCTTCGGTTTTACATAATTACGGATAGTTCAACGTTTGAGAACTTTCTATAGAATATTTAAGATACTTTGAAAATTTGTCATTTTTGAGATTATTTCGAAATCATTGATATTAATTGTTTCGTGTTAGGTTTAAGCATCCCATTTCTTTTATTGTGTCTTTAATTGTGTATTTCTATATTCAATAAAGAATTTAAGCAACATTTTGATTAATTTAATTACTGATAAAAACTTCAGGTAAATGGAAAATCGCAAAGTTTACCAATAAATATTAAAGGATTTTACCAGTAATTATCTTCCACTGCATTAGTTGAGATTTTGTTCATAAACTAACAGTCTGCATGGTCTTAATATAAACTCGTAAACACACAACTCAAACATAAACCTCTCGAAATCAGATAAATTTAAACAATGCGAGGCTGGAGGTTATTTAATAGGAAAAAATATGTTTTTAATTTAAAAAGGACGTAAAGAAAATTTGTATGTGTAATAATAGCTTTACTTGTGCATAGGTTAAACGAAGCATTTTTAAGAGCCAAGAAAAATATTGCGGGTAGGGGGGGGGCGAATTTTGCAGTTACGCCACTGCTTTGGATTATAGCTTTTAATTACTTGGCGACCAGATTACCTAAATTGCGTTTAGCTTTGGAGTGCTTAGTATTGACACGGGATTTTTTGAGATTCTGGAACTACTTGAGGCTATTGTGATGCCTGGAATTTATAAGAGAATTTTTGTTAGATTATTAAAGATTTTTCAGTTGGATAGAAAATTATTTAAGTTATTATATTAAGCAGACCAAAACTTTTAAACCTATTACTTTAAAATTTTATGCGGGTTTGCTTCATATTAAAGATAAATATGAAAAATTCCAAAATATTGAATTTGAAATTTAAATTCGAAACGTTAGCAGCATTTACAATTAGAAGATACAAAATATTAAATATAATTAGTTTTTCGACTGCGATTTCAAATTCTTCATTTTTAAATTCGGATTTAGTAAATTTATTTAAGCTTGGAAATATCGGACAAATTAATTTTAAAACCTGTAGTAAATTTCCTCTAAGAATTCACAATTCCAGTCAAATCTGGATGTCGAAAGAAAAATTCCATTTTTAAGTCAAATTTTAAAAAAAGAGGGGTTCCGATATTTCGAGATATGGGATTGCTAGGCAAAGAAGCGAATGCTTGTGACCGCCAACGTTGCCATATCAACAGTTGAGACCAAAAGTGCTGTTCAATACCAACAAGAGAAAATTAACGAAAGTAAACATTTTACCTCTAAACGGCATCATCACAGTGCAACTGGTGCCAATTGGAAAAATAATGCATATATTATAGAATCTTGGGTGACGTTTTATGAGCTTACGACTAAAATTCTAAATACTTCCAAAATAGCTTCAAATAAATTTTCACATATTAACTTTTTTAATTTAATTTTTATTCAAAGGATACCGGAAAGTTTTCTGATAGGCCGAATGCTCTACGAGGCTTGATTTTTAATAATTGTTAAATACTTAAAATTTTAAACAAGAAGACAAACAAGAAGAAAACAAATATTTCTATAAATTTGCAGGTTAACCATGAATTTTTTTTTTTGAATAGCTGAAACTTCATCTCAGAAAAATACCTGTCTTCCCTGAGATATTTTTATTATTTCCAGAACGTAAGCCATTAGTCGTGTGGAAATAATTCAGTTTTGACTTAAGTGCGACGAGCTACAAGGTACGCGCGGTTTGAAAACCACTAATTCGATAGCCTGTAATCATTTTAATTTTTAATATTTTTTCTTTTCAACAAAATTCTCATAAATGGTACCTTTAATTCAGACCAAAAGATCATTATGTGTGTTATCAAATCACAAAGTAACAGTTCTGAAAATGGTATATAACCACTAGACTTACCCAGGCCCGGCGTGTTATCCTACGAGGCCGTGTGCAGAAAATCTTTAATAAGCTTTAATTTTGAAAAAGATCTTTCAGCTGATGCCACTGTTACCGGTGTTGTTAACAATATTTTTAGTATAGTTATAAAATTTGGATACATTTCATATAAATTATTAGAAAGTATATAACTTAGAACTTCTAAACAAGTATACTTCTCTGGAGCAATGTTTCTAAAGAATAATAATTCTTGCATTAAATCTTCAAGATCAAAATCTTCTTCGAGTGCAGAATGTAAGTTCTTGCAATTATTAAAAATATCAGATTCATCCATATTTTTTTTAATTTGTCGATGTTATAGAAAAATCCAAATATATTTTTATGTTTTTCATAAGATTCAAATCGTTTCCTAAATGATACAATGGCAGAATCAAAAATTCTCAAAAAATAATCGGTTCTAAAATTTTCATTGACAGCTGGTTCATAATTAAATAATGGGCGAATTTTCTTATGTCGCACGATTTTAAATTTTGCTTCAATATTTAACTGTACTGCTATCTCAGTTGCTTTAACCAAAGACTGAGTAAAACCGGAATCTCTATATTCTTCGAGAAACGATAACAATTCTTTTAAATGTCTCATTGCCACATCAATTTGCATGGTCGAGCTCTGCAATATTTTGCTGACGAAACCGACCTTACTCAACAAATCGTACCAAATCGTAAGTGCAAGCCTCGAGGAACTCATATGAAGATAGTTGGTTATATATCAACAAAATCTCGTATTTAACTTTTTTGTCAGTTGACGTATTTCCCAGTTCTGTTAAAGAAGCGAAAAATTGTGGGACCTGAAGGTATATGGCCTTGACACATTCTATACGACATTCCCATCTGGTTTCCGATAGTGAATTTGGTGTCAGAAAATATCGTAGATACTTTCTGAAGAATGCCAAATAAATGTATTACTATTATTGACGATTTAGCAACATCACATAATAGTAAATTTAAATTGTGGCAGCCGTAAGGAACAAACAATGCCTTTTAGTTCTCCTTTATAATATGAGTTTGCACTCCATTATAAATTCCGCTCATATTGGCTTCATTGTCAAAACCTTGCCCCGGCAATCTGACAAATTTGATGCTTTCATCTTGTAGAATGCTTAAAATTTTGGATGATAAAGCTCTTCCGGTTGTTTCATGGACCACTTCGAATGTAAAGAAGTTTTCTTTAATTTGAATAATCGATTCATTAATATCCACAAAACGGAAAATAACAGAGGATTGCACCTTATGACTTACATCAGGGATACAATCTAGTAGAATGGAGTAATATTTCGCCTTTTTTATAGAAGCAACAATTTTTTAACGAACTTTATTGCCCATTGCATTTATTAATTCATTTTGAATACTATGCGATAAATAATGATTTCTTCGGTTCTGTTTGTTGTGTTTTGTAGTGGTGCGTGCTAGCTGTTTCTTTAAAACTGGATCAAACTTAGCTATAAGCTCAATTAGCCCAAGGAAGTTTCCATTATTTTGAGTAAACAGCACATCAGAACTTCCTCTAAAAGCTAAACTATGTTCTGCTAAATACAAGATAACTGCAATAATACGCTCAAAATGTGTTTGAAATTCGTGGTCGATGGAATTATCAAATTTTAATAATTTTTCTTTGCATTTAGCCAGGTCTGCAATGCTGCTAAATGATTTGAGCGAATAGCTCGATAATCTATCTCGATAAAAGGCTCTACCTAAATTAGTCCAATCATAAAATCCTTGCCTTGATAAGGAACACTTGCATTACAAAATTTTATCCGTAGTTTTGGAATAAATTAACCATCGCCGAAACTGTTCTTCTCTATTTATTAAGTTTCTGTTCTAATAATGATTCGTGAAAGTTTTGCCGATCGAATTATTTGGAAATTTAAAATCTTCGAGTCGAGTAGGACCAAGTCGAATTAAAGCATTTCTAATTTCATGTTACAAAAGAGCAGGCCATTTACCTAGATCCTCAAATTCAAATTTAGTTTGTTTTTCGATTATATTAATTTGTAGAACATTGTCTCCTTGTATAACACTATCAGCTTGTCCACTAACTTCGAGGTCATCTATTTGATCAGCAGCTGTCATTTGATCATCGATTAGTCCATCACTTCCAGTTTTATTATCGAACGAACATTCTGCTTGCACATCATCTATGTCATTTGAAGAGCGAGGTGGTATTTCTACGTTTTCAAATTCTGATGCATGATGTTCTTGCATTTTATTAGGACCTGCTGCGTCAGTTACATTTGCCTTCTGTTTCTTCGGACAATCACTTGATGTGGAACACTCTCCTTGATTTTTGGGAGTTTTCGTGACATATTGGAGCAACCTATTCTTTTGACTGATTAAAAATTGTTCTCGTTTTCGCTTTTTTAGCAATTTTTCATAACCACCCATGAACTTTCCGCTTCTGTCTCTATCCTTCACCCGCCATCACAGAAAATCGGCTCAGCAATGAAATATAAAAATTACAACTATCAGGAAAATTTTTTAAAATATAATCCCTGAATTTGAAAACAAAATACAAATTACGACCACAATAAACGAAACAAAGTTTTCACCAAAATCGAGACAACAATCACAATTTTTATTTCTAGCACTTAAATTTTTAATTTATATCGAAGCTACACTATGTACTTATATAATAGATATTTGTTATGTATCCAAACAATGCATATTAAATTCACCTCAAAAATAAAACGTAAAAACTATATTAAGACATATTTACCATTTAATACGCAACATTGAATTAGAATCCAACCTGTTAAGTCACTTACATGTAACAGGTTGGATTCTAATTCAAAGCACGTTGAATGTAGGCTAAGGGACAGGGAAGCCAGTTGATTTAGTCTATGTGCTTTAAAAGGGGTTGACCTACATAAGGAGCCGCCTAAGAATGCCTCAAAATAGTTTTTTCCGCTTCTAGGAAATTATCATTTTGATTTCTTTGCATTCACAACTCTTAGTTGCTCAAAACATGACTTATATTAGTTGCTCTGCAACAAGCATCAATTTCGACATTAAATCACAAAAGCTGGCTCTTATGACCAGACAAGTTCCCCGTTTCCCTTTATGAATAACAGCCCTTCAAACGAGGTTTTTAGCCACAAGGGCTTATTCATTCGCTATTACACATACTTAAAGGGGTAAAAATGGACCGGCTTGAAGTTTCAATGTCCCTAATAAAACACGGTAATGTTTTGATGGTTCAAATTCAATAAATTGAAATTAGATTCTAATATTCATTCTATTTGGAATCTACTATGTAGCTTGAAAGTAAAGGATTGTAAAGAAAGATTTGTTTCAGAAAGTTATTTATTTTTGAGGAGGGACTTAACTAATTAATTGTAGATAACCTCCTTAATGTTTCTCGATAGGTTTATACCTTTTCGGGAAGGTTAAGAGAAAGTTTTCTATTAGCTTAAATAGAACGACTGCAAATATAGCTCTTAAAGCTATGCAGCCAATACAACAAACTAAAGTTAAAACCGTAAAAAAACTTGTTTTGGCAACTAATCTTTAGGTTTAGCTGGAGTTAAAGTTAACTATATCAAAAATTTGAAAAAAAAAAAAAATATTTGGAAAATAAATAAATTCAAAATTGTCACCGCTTATCATTAAACCCACTAGGAAAATTATAACACACACGTAAACAAATTTTTATGCCTATCTACCAAATGTCTTTATTATTTAGTTTATTTAACAAAAACCAAATAAAAAAAAAAGTATTTTATTGAATATATTCAAAGTGCCAAAATTTCTATTATAATATTATGTTATAATAATAATAAATTTAATTAATTTTAATTATATTACAACAATTATGTTTATTTAAAAAAAAAAAAATTAAAACTTACTATTTACAAAAACTAAAAATAATTTCAATTTAATTACGATTTTATTTCTTGTAAAACAAACAACAACAAAAAACAATCAACATAAAAAGTCAAAAACTAGAAAAAAGTTGTAATTAGACTAATAATAATAATAACATTATCATTTGTTAATAAAAAATAAAAATACCAAAAAACACAACATAAAAATACTTTAAATTGCTTGCTGACAAATTAATTATGAAACAAAACTTAAAAATAAATAAAAACGAAACCAACAAAAAAAAAAACAAAAATATTTATTTTCTGATTATATAAAATTAATTAAAAATTATTTTTAGTTTCAGTTTTTATTTTGTATAAAATAAATTGACTAAAAATATAATATTATATACATTAAACAAAAATTAAATGATAAACTAATTTATTATTTGTAAAAACAAAACAAACAAAAAAATAAATAAATAAAAATAAAATATAAAATTAATTTTCTATAAAATACAAAAAAAAAAAAATCAAGATAAAAAATAAAAAAATCAATTTAAAATTAATTAAATTTTGTTTTATTAGCTGCGGATTTTTTTTTTTATTATGTACGAGTACGTAATGGTTGACTGCATTAAACGGTTCAGTTTAGGTTAGGGTTGCCTGCATAATATACGAGTATGTACAATTTTCGATCTTCTCCACTCTCACTCGGTTGTTTATTATTATTATTATTATTGGATTTAGGTTACACATTCGAATTTTGTTTTTACTTACAATAAAAATGTTATATTAGGTCGTGTGAAGTTGTAAAAGTAAAAATAAATATTAATTTTTATATTGTAGACAATAATTGCTGAGATGACGATAATTGATATATGTACATACATATATGTGTATATACTATTACATTATGACTCAAACAGACGATCATTTTGCAAAAAAAAAAATTAAATACCGACAAGAACATTGACTCACGTGAATTAAAAAAAAATAATAAGGTATTGTAGTAAGAGTATCAGATAACTACTGAGTAGTAATTACGAATTTACGAAACAATTTGTCAATTTGTTTTTTTTTTTTTTTTTTTTTTGGCTGTAATGGTTGATTTACATGATGGATTACATTGAAACACACAGTATATATCGACAGATGCTAATAACATAATTGGGCCCGTGAATTATTAGGTCCCTTAAAATTCGTACTTCATTAGTGCAAGCCTTTGTTTTTTTTTTTTTTTTTCAGAATGTTTTTCGAGATGGAATGTTTTGATTTGACTGAACAGCTCGTCTGAATTACTGGAATATTTATTTTTGATGTGAAAACATCTTTAGCGGCAAGAGTAAGTAAAATATTTTATAGAAATCATGTTACGGAAACATCTGTGCCGAACAAATAAATAGTCGCGCAAAAGTTTTTCCCGATATATTTTCACGATTAAAACTAATATTTCTTTACAGAATTCAATAATAGTACCAGGGGACCGAGTTTCAGTGAAAAGAAAGACAGTTTTATTTAATATATTTCGCAAAATAAATTTAATTTCATTTTATTTTATTCGGCTGAGACATAAAAATCGATGTTGCCGAGGTTACCGTCGTCGCTGTCACTATCAAGACTTCTAAAAGTTTCATCAGGAGCGTTCAATGCTACTTTCCACATAACATTATATGTGCGACGTTCATTTTCTGGTGGTAACAAAATTTTTAAGCTATTTTGTCGTTTAACACTGGAAAATGCTACGTACAACATACCGTAATTAAAGACAGGGGTACGAAGTTCGACGCCAAAAAATTCGAACGTTTGCCCTTGAGGGGCGTTGTACATAATTCGGTAACAATCAGGCGAGTTCCATTGCACATGTACCCTCTGAAATATCTGAATTACGCATTAGCATACTTATCATTGTTGAAATGTTGAACGACCAGGAAACCAAACGCGGCTTAAACACCCTTTGTAAATTCACTTATTTTATTAATATACACCGAAATGTAGAATTACAAAATACTTTTCTATACCATATGTCTTTTTATATACTATAGGTTATTTTTTTATTCCAATTTGTTGAACCACGTATTTCAATTGATTTTTTTTTTTATTATAAGATTTATTTTCCCCAGCTTGTTGCATTGTAAATAATAAAGTTATTTTTCACAATCATATTTAGCGTAACTATCAAATTTTGGCAAATGAGCAATTTCAATCGAATTAATAAATTCTGGCGTGAATTCAATACCTCCTTCTTATTTATCCTTCACAGAATCATAACTTTTATACGATTTGTATTCTCCGGGGAAACGATCGACGACCTCAGCATTAATATTACTGATTTCTTTGGTCAGCGGCGCAAAAATCACACGTTCCTTCATTCCAACGTAATTTTGATTTGCAAAGCAATTTAAAAATACTTCTTCGATTAAATTACCACTGGAAATTATATCCTCAGGTAATTTGATTTCATTGAAGTCATTTTTTCGAAGAATTCCATTTCACAGTTTCAGGATATACTTTGCGAATGCTTCCTGTTCAGCATCGACACGCATATTTTTTTTTTAACGAAAAATTTTTGAAATGCTTCAAGAGATTAGTTTTTTGATCGACAAATCGAATGTTTCACTACGGTTGCTTCGGGGTTGAACAGGTAAGCACTGACGGAAATCATCTCCAGGGACTTAAATTTTCCCTCCAAATGACAAGTTCGGATTTGCAATAGACCGAAACAACTGATCCATATTTTGTAAACCATAAAACATCAACTTGAGCGAGTTATGTAGCTTTGACTGGACCAGGTTTAATGCTGGAAATTGAATCTGACGAAAGCGGAACTTTCAGACCAAATGTCTTGTGTGCCGTTTGTCCAGCAGGCAATAGAGTTGATGCGATTCCAGTTGGGTGGTTCTGGTTTGCTTGCATTTGCTTCAACGCCTGGTTATGTCGAAAATTCTTTTCTAACATTGAACCTTTTTGTCCAATATCTGCCAGATCTTCTTGGGCTTGGTCAATATCTTGCATTCGATATTGACCACGTAAATAAATATTCAAGCGCTGAACGATATGACTTTTCCTTTGGATTTCGAGGCCAAATAATCCCCAGCATGCTTCAGGTGGTGTAATGCAGCGACCTTCCACATAGGTGTCTGCTTCATTATAAATCAAACTCCGTTGATTTCGACAACCTTTACTGAAGCGCAATCGGGTCCTTTGCAGATGTATTTATATAAATATTTTACCGGACCTATCCTGCCAACATATTCAACATTGATGTGACATTGGAATTTTTTCAGCAAATAAGCATTATATGTGGCCACATGACGATTATCTCGTGTAACTCGACGATTATCCTTATCTTTTCGATATACTTGCAAGTTCATATGAAAATTCCTCTCGATTATTTTGGTCCAATTTGGGGTCATAACGACGACGATACTTTGGTTTTTCATCATCCGCTAGAAATGTTACTTCTTTGAATTGCATTGGAAAACCGAAGCGGCACTGCAATTTTTCATTTTTATTGACCATACATGTATCATCTGGATTTAACTCCACTCCGCACGGATTATGAATCATCCACTTTGACACTAATTCTCGCAATTCAGGGTCGTCGGTATTTGGAATTTCAACTGAAATTAGATCATCAATTTTTTCTGGTTGGATTCGATCTAGTTGAGGTTAGTCCTAAACACTAAAAGAGGGAAAAACAATAACTAATACAACTAATGGCCTATTCACCTGTACCACGATTTTTCTCGTACGAGTAAAAATGATTCACTGATTTCTCTGAAATTACATCGTAAAATAAGTTCTGATCACTTAAAACATATTCAATAAACAAATCCGAATATAATTTCATTTTCAAATTTCTTAGCAAAAGCACATTTTCTAATTAAAATTGCAAAATAACATTTACTCGCACGAACTTTTCAATATTGCAGCGCTTCTGCATATCGACAATCACGCATATTGCAGTTTTATGCTTCAGCGATAAATAAAATCGTAGAAATTTAACCTCACTTTTATTTGAGTTGACATTTGTGTCGTTTTTTTTTTTTTTACTTTTGGTTAGTGTTGTGTTGTTTAAAATTATTGTAAGCTATCAATAGAAATTTAATTTTGTTTTATTAAATTAGGTCATAAACTTTATAAATTTATTACTTAATAAATTATTATTGTGATTGCTTTTTGTAAGAATGAATAAGAAAGAATTCGACGAAAAATTAATTATGGAAGTGGAGTCGCATCCAGCAATTTACAATAAGCAATTAATTATGAATTTATTTGAATGTTAATTTATCTGTAGTAGTACGATTCGCTAGTACATAACGCATAGTACATTATCTATATATAGAATGTAAATTGTGGTATAATCAATCCAATCTCCGAGGCCTGATGAGAATATTGATTTTTTCATAATCATAAGCTCATCAGTTCGAAACTGGATTGAATTCTCTTACAATCTTCGGAACATTTTAAAATCATATAAATTAAAAAAGCGGTGCATACAATACAATACCCCGCAGCCCAGATTAAATCGCCAGAAGAGACATTTTAGTGATACCAACGAAGAAAGATTGGATTCTTTGATAGACCGACCTGACTCGCCGCCGCTTAATCAGTTCTTTTCATTAAAGGCTGCAACAGCAGCTACTTTAAACCGAAGCCAGCAAATCCAGCTGGAAAAAGGTGCTTGAAAGCAATTCATTCTGTAGAGTTTGGCACAGAAAATGATTTGAAATCATTTTTCATAAGTTTAACGAGAAGGTTTGTAATAAAGAAGGTTTGTCGCGAAGCAATGTACAATATTGAAGTCGACACTTACGATGAGTCCTAGGTTTAAATTTGTTACATTATTGAAAAAAGAGATACGAAAAATTATGAAGTTGTATTAATTTTGAAATAAAAGATATCAGTGTTATTTAATTCATTTTATATTATTGTAAATTATTATAACAGTATTCTCGCATTTTGCGTGTAATTTAATAAATTAAGTTTATAAAAGGTATCTATATCAGTATAGAAGTATTGGAATACACAAAATAAATTTTCTGTATACAAATTAATTTAATTTAATAAACTTTATTTATTTGTCAAAATTTATTTTTATTTATTTAATTAATGTTTAACTTTTTATTTATTATTTTTCACCACCATTTGTGTTATTTTAAAACCCCGCGCGAGATAGGCGACATGTCACCTTATTGACGATCGAGAGCAGACTGAAGTGAAAAGAAGATAATTTTATTTTGTTTTGTTGTCTCTTCATGTGGAAGAGACAGTAGTTCATTGGTTGAATGCGTGTGTTCCCAAATGGTAATGTCAACGTTGAGCGGCGTGAAGACGTTGCATTAGTCGTTGGGTAGACTCAGACGGCGATGTATGTGAGTGATACTTTGTAGCGGAGCACGCATGAGTGAGCCGCTACAGAAGTATCTATATAAATGAATCATAAAAATTATATGAATCAAATTTTCTAGTGTAATATTATTTGGATTGAAGATATTTCTGTTATTTAATTAATTTATTAAGTAATATTTTTACGAATAGTAAGGGCAAATCAAATGATAAAAGTTAATTTAAAAATTCATTGTCAATTTATATAAAATGATACAATTATTTTTTATGACCTGTTTCGGTATATAAACGTTTAACGAAAAGTAACATAAAAATTTGTTAACGTGTAATTAATTTGAAAATACATTTCTATAAGAGTAGCAAAGTAAAATAAAAAATATATCAGTATTATTTTTGATGACCTGTTTGATTGAAATGATTGAAAATTATTTAAATATATAGATAAACATATTATATACTATTGTATATATTATATTTAATATTAATTTATTTTAGTAATTGGGTACTCCAATTCAAAAATGTTGAATATTTTGAAGCAAACATCAATTGCTTCTAAAATAACTACATTTTCATCAAATTTAAATTTACGATCGTCAAAAACTCACTAAAACTAGTGTCATCTCCTGCTTTAATAATAAAACAAGCTTGGGCATATCAGCAATGGTTGATTTTTTGAATGGCAGGGATTGAAAATTTTTATTTTATTATTGTTATTTTTATTTAATGTAACCAATTCTTATCAGTATCTCCAGAATAGCTCCCGATCCTCACAAAGTTCCTCATCTATTTCTTCAAGGGTTGGCCTTCTGGTTTCAAAAAACCATAATAAATGTTCCCAAGTGACATTAGTTCCGTTTCTCAGTTCTGCTACAGCCTCCTGTAGCAAAAGATATTTCTGGAAAATCAATGGAAAATCCCTCATGTCATTCAGATGATCTAGGTAGGATAACCCAGAGGGGTAGTAGGGTTAGAAGTACATTCATATTTTTGAGACACTACTCCACAAAATCCTCTACAAGTTCCTTACATGCTGCCAGTGTATAATGCTCAGGTTCCCGTCCAGCACTAATCTCCTTGAAAACTGGTTTGGATCCACTCATATTCTAAAAGTATTGTTAAGTAGCGCACGTCAACCACTAAAAATTTGCGAAGTAAAGAGTTATACTAAACATTAGAAAAAGGGGGCTATTTTCTGAAAACACTCCGTCATTGTATAACACTTAGGCCCTTTTCCAATTACCGACTTATTTCAAACTTATTGACTTATTTGACGCCATCTTGAATAAGTCGGTAAACTCGTTCCAATTCATTTTGCTAACTTATTTTGACAGCTGATAATAACAAAAAATTCATCAGTGGATATATTTATTTTTACTTATTTTGACAGCTGATAATAACAAAAAATTCATCAGTGGATATCAGTTGACGTGTGATCCAATATCAATAATCACACCATTTACGGGAAACCGTTCGTTAACCCCGCAGCAAAAAAAATTTAACCACCTTCACAGTAAAGCAAGAATAGCTGTCGAACAGACATTTGGACAAATGAAGACTAGGTGGAGATGCATTTTCCTTCGTTCACTGGAACTTAATTTAAAAACTTGTAATAAAGTTATCGCCGTTTGCTGCATACTACATAACATTTGTCTAAATGTTGGAGATCTCATGACCATAGACGAGGAATTTCAAAATGAAAATTATAATCCTTCTTCTAATGATGAAATTTATCAACCCCAAATCAGCGCTTCAGCGTTCAGAGACAATTTATGTTCAGAAATATAACAATTTAATTTTATGTAAATAATAAATATTTAATTCAGTTTAAATTCAAATACATTTCATAAATTCAGTCTTATTTTATGTAAATAATAAATATATTTAATAAAGCTATATAAATAATAATTAAAAAACAATTTAATCGCTGTCAGAAGACAATTCCACATCCGGGAAGTATTTATGACATACGGCACGCATCATTTTGTTATTTTTTTTAATTGATTTAACAATTTGTTGATCTCTCTCTTTGATATGGTTTAAAATTTGTTGTTGCACGGGTGTTTTAGGTTTTTTCCGAGTTGATTCATTGTTTTGACTAGTACCGGGTAATGTTATACCAATCCCACTCACTTTATTAGCACTCTCAGGTTCGTACACAATGAAATCGTCGCTTGTGTTCGATAACGTTCTACACCTTGTGTATGTCGTGCTTTCCAAAATGTTGGGTACAATGGTATGCTTGGCTGCCATGAGATCATTTAGTTTTGAGAAATAAACCCAATTTCCGGCATTTGTCGTAGTGGGAGCTGTCCCTGTTTTGGGATCTTTTAATTTCTTGAATGTATCAAGAAGATTTTTCCACTTTTTGATACATTCTTGTGTGGTTCTATTTGATAGTGCCGGCGTCGAAGATTGTATTTCTCTAAAAACGGGAAAAATATAATAACTATTATATCAATTTTATGTAGATAGCAATAATAAATTTTTAAAATTGCAAAACTTACGTCCAAATAACAGGGTATTGACAGTTCTTTTTTTTTAAATCAGCATCTTTCAATGTTCTGGCTTCAATTAGGGCTAAGGTTTCATCTTCACCCCCTGTAATACAAATAATTAATTTTGTATACTACGAGTATATAATAATTTTGTATACTCGTATGCTTAAATAAACTGAATTCATAACAATATATAATTACGAGGGCGGATTGAAAATGAAGCTACCTAGCGCTAGATGGCAGCACAAACACAAATTTTTTTGTTTTTTAGAAATTGCGATCTGTCAAAGGTCAGCTGTTAAAATTTCACCCAAATTCATCGATTAGTTTATTTGTTGTAGTCGTTTGAAGTAAGCAACTTTTGTGTTTCTTGAAAAATGGAAAAAAACGAATTTCGTGCAGTGATTAAACACTATTATTTGAAAGGGAAAACGGCGAAAGAGACAAAAGAAAAGCTCGATAAACATTACGGTGAGTCTGCTCCGTCAGATTACATGGTAAAATATTGGATTGCTGAATTTAAACGCGGCCGAAGAAGCACTGCAACAATACCATCAACAGGAAGGCCAAAAGAGGTGGTTACTGAAGAAAATATCAAAAAAATCCTCGATATCGTTATGAATGATCGCCGAGTCAAGTTGCGTGAGATTGTTGAAATGGTAAACATATCATATGAACGTGTGTTCAACATTTTGCATGAACATTTGCATATGAAAAAGCTATCGGCAAGATGGGTGCCGCGTTTGCTCAGTGTCGAACAAAAACGAGTTCGACATACCACTTCACAGCGGTGTTTGGACATGATAAAGCGTAATCCTGTTGATTTTTGGCGTCGATTAATTACTGTTGATGAAACGTGGGTCCACCACTACACACCTGAAACCAAAAATGGTGGAAGTGCTCCGAAGAAGGCAATGGCAGTGAAATCGGCTGGCAAGGTTATGGCTACTATATTTTGGGATGCACACGGAATATTGCTCATCGATTATCTTGAAAAAGGATCCACAATCACAGGAAAGTATTATTGTGCATTATTGGATCAATTGGTTGATGCAATCAAGGAAAAACGACCACATTTAAAGAAGAAAAAAGTGCTCTTTCTTCAAGACAACGCACCGGTTCACACAGCATTAGATACGATGCTAAAATTACGTGAAATACACTTCGAATTGGTTGATCATCCACCTTATAGTCCAGATTTAGCTCCTAGTGACTTTTCCTGTTTCCAAACTTGAAAAAATGGCTCGCAGGACAAAGATTCATCTCAAACGAAGAAGTGATTATCGAAACTAACGCGTATTTTGAGGGGTTCCCGAAATCGTATTATTCAGATGGTATAAAAAAGTTGGAATATCGTCTTACTAAGTGTGTCGAATTAAATGGAGACTATGTTGAGAAATAAATGGTTTTTGGCAAAAAAAAATTTTGTTTTCCTACTTAGGTAGCTTCATTTTCAATCCGCCCTCGTATGTTCGGTATATTATTTAAAAAAAATATATATTCTAATTGAACTTGATCCGTAAAATATGTAAAGAAAATATTTAAACTGAGATTATATATTAATCACATATCAATAATTCAAGTTTTCAGAAAAAATAAATATGTACTTACATCGCGTATTATACGCCTTTCTCTTCATTTAAAAATTTACGTATGATGTGATTTACCGCAACAACAAAATATTATGAATATGACAGAATTTTCATAGTTACATTGATCAGAACTGAATAGTTTGCATGAACCCAAATAAGTTTTTTATGAAAGAAAGAGATAGAAAATAAGTCACCTCATCAGCAGACTTATTTGAATAAGTCGGTGAAAACAAATAAGTCTGTAATTGGAATAGACCCTTAGATATATAATTGCGTATTTATATGTATATTCGCGGTCGTACCACGTTCACGCTTATTTTATAATTAAAAAGTAGCAGTTAGATATATGTATAATGGAAATTCTTACAGGTAAGAGAATTAGTACAGTTATAGATCAGTGAAATACAATAAATTATAATAAACCTAAGCAGGTTAAAGTTTTGTAACTATGGATTTATTAACATATTCAAAATATAAAACATTCTTCACACAATCCTTTTTTTACGCGGTCTTTTTTTGCACGATTTTTGGTTTTCAAAGGATCACAATTGTAAAGGAAATTAAGAAAGGATAAAAGTAACTCCGTTATTTTGCATTGTTTTTAGATGCTAATAAATCAGTACATCAAAACCTGTTTTTACATCGTCCTTTTTACACGATTTTTTTTTTACACGATGCAACCGAATCAGCATGTAAAAAGAGGATTGGGTGAAGTTTCTGAAGTTTGTTCAAATACAAAGTACATAGAATAGTGAATAAAAAAATAAAAAAATCGTTTTTGAGAAACATGAAAGAAGGAAAGTGGGTGACATAACTGCCATACTAAACATGTTTTACCAGAGCCTACTCTATAAATAAGAGCCTCCACATTGACTGTATTTTTTACTAAGCTTAAAATAAAGTACATAAAATTTTTTCTTTACTATGAAACTATATGGGAGTTTTCGTTTACATTTTTAGTCTATAAGAATTATGAGCTTTTACATTATTTTTATACAAAAATGTTCATAAAACATGTAGTTTTATTTGATTGAAAAATCGAATCATGAAAATGTTTATTTCTTAGTGAAAATCCTCTTGGAATATAAACTATTGCTAAACTTTTATGGAATGTTGTTGTTGTAAAATACGTCATAATATAAAATTTATAAACAATTATAACCATCTCTTTTTAGTCTCCTTCTAAAAGCATTGCCGCATGACAAAAATCTACCCGAATACAGATTCATATCATGTGGCAATGCTTTATTAACGACATTTTGTTTAAACCATAGATGTCGCCTACAATTAAAAACATATAAAAAAAATCAAATAGGTGATCGAACCGGTCGGATTCTAAAATCGGTCTGATTTTTGATTCGGTTAACCATATTTTTGGTGGTTTTTGTCTATAGTAATAACTAAATTGTAATAATAATTAATTTACATAATATAATTTTTTTTATAAATTTACTAAAATTAAACCATTGCTATGAAACAAATTATGTTAATTTTACGTAAAAAGTTTTTTTTGAAATCGTTTACTCAGTTCGAATCCCTGTTGTTTTTATTTGTGTGTTAAGTGACATCTAGGAATGGGAATAATAAGTAAGAGCTATTTTATTTTATACACCGCTCTCAAATGTTATGACAATTCAAATATTCTAAACAAAAACTTATTTTGAATGGGTCATTAATTTTTGGGAATAAAAATCGATGCCAAATATTAATCATATTGTATTTATTTTCAGCTGTGACTTAATTTAAATAATATTTTTAATACTTGAGAAATAAATAAGGCATTTATATTACAGTTAATGTTTCTTGGTTATGTGGTTTATTTGTGATGCATAACAATCTGGGTTGATTGTTGATTTGATTTTTTTGATTTCTTCTCGCTCAATGCATATTATTATAATTTTTTCTCTTTGACTCTCTTTGATTTATTTTAATTTTGGCTGTTCAACGTATTGTCTTTTTTTTACCATTGATTTTAGTTGTGACTAAGTGATGACGTCATTAAATAGAATATTCTCTTTTCAATACATATTGTTGTTGTTGTAGAACGTTTTTTAATTAATTTCCCTTATTTTCTTTTGATTATATCTGGAAAATGGGGAAGCTTGAGAATCTGTGCTTTAAATCAGTTAGTCATTGAGTTGTTTATTAGTGATTTCAGAAAAAATTATTTATCTACGTTTAATTTTTAATTCATATTTTTTCGTCAATCGAAATCGCGTTTTTTCATACAAACTCTATGAAAATAAATTATTTTTTAGTGTTTCTATGTCCTTTATTTTAAGTTCATTTTTTACATGCCGGCTCTATTCATATCAAGATGGTTCTGGTTTAACATAATTCAAGAAAATGCATTTCGACAAAATCAATGTTAAAATTTTGAAATTAATGTAGTTTGCAGCAAAATTGAGAACTATTTCTTTTAGTACGTGTTTCTCAATTTAGAATTAAATTTTTAATTTTATTTTAATTGTTAAAATTTTAGTTATCGATTCTCATCAATAACTCAATTTTGTCAGAAATGAAGTTAAGGAAAAATTTGTTAGCAGGGGAGTACATGTAATTGCAAGTAAACGTTTTATCTCTATATATCTACTTTTTTATTTATTGTATATACCGATGGTGTTCAAGCAAACCAACACAAATAAAAATATAAAATGTTTCTTTGCAATTGCCCATATGTCACCCACTATTCCACCCACTATTAGCATAAGTTATGTATTAATATAAAAATTCAAAATTTTACCTGTTTCACTAAAATAACATTTTAACAAATGTTTATTAATTTCACTTCAATCACAATTTCAACCACTTGACCACAATCCCGATTTAAATAATTTAATCACCAATTAATTAACAAAATCTCTAATCAAATTTTCACTTAAAATGTTTTAATCAAATGATGCAGTACTAACCAAAATGTTCACCTTTTATACAAATTGTTAAGGGAATTTATTGTAATTAACGGATACCATTGGTTAATCTAAACTATGTAAAAGTATAAACTGCATATGCACACATGTTAAAGGTACTTTGATGGATATAAGTATAACCTACCAATGGTTAAACTAAACTATGTAATAGTATAGGCAGCATATCCGCATATATTAGTATATAACCAATATCATTGGTTAATCTAAAATTCTAAACAATGTAAAACTATAAACTGCATATATGCAGGTGTTACTCCCACTTTTGATTCCAAGTCAATTTTTTAACGCGGAAAACAAGTTTAGGTGTACCTAAAACTACTGCTTAATCTAAACTATGTAATAGTAAAAGCTATGTATGCGTGTTAAATTCCCTTTGATGCATATTAGTATGTAACCTACCATTGCTTAATCTAAACAGTGTAATAGTATAATCTGCTTATGTGGATGTGTTACTTCCACTCTGATGCCAAGTAAATTTTTAACGTTTTTTCGGTCCAAAGGTTAAATTCACTGATAACGTTGGCCTGTCAATTTTTAACCTATTTTTAGGATTAAAGAGAGTTTATTATAATTGAGAGATTCTCAAGTCAAACCTATGTATATATCTTATATTGATCCTATGAGGTTGCATATTAGTATTATGCATAGAAGTATATACCATAAGAAATTCCGCCAAATTCTCGTAGGATCGAAAAAAACGGTTAAAATTTATCAATCATCAAAATTTACATCGTTTTTATTACAATCGTCCTGAACTCATTTCTGCTTGGAGCATTTATGTACCTACCAGAAGCTTGTGTCCAAGGGAATTTTTGTTTGTTGACTTTCATAGAACGAATTATGGTTCTAATGAGCCAACCAAGTCAATGGCTAGAATTTTTATTGAATTTTACCATTTATTTAATTTTGAGAGATCCAGAGTGTATTTTCGGAAGGCAATTAGAAATTGCAATTTTTAATCTCATTTTACGTTTTTAAAGTTTTCGTTTTTTCAGGTAATGTTCCATATTGTTAGTATTCCTTTTATTTCTTTTTAATCTATAATAATTCTTTTTTTACTATTCATTAAGTTTTTAACTGTAGAATAGATGTAAATAAATAAATAAATAAATCGTTCGTCACAGCAGTAGTTAATCTAGCTGTGGTAAGTAAAGTAAAATCTACTTATGGGTGAAAAATACAAAACAGGGTTAATTAAATTTGTTGTCGGTTATTTAACGTCCTATATCCGTCAAATGCCCTTTCCAAGGAAAATAATTGTAATTGATTTTCAGGTGCCAGTATTACTTCAGTACTTCGTACTAAAGAAACGTTAGAAACTGATTTTTGAAACCTCTATGGTTCAAATTAACCAATGCGCATAGGTGCCTATTTTACCTTACTGTCGTCTAAATTAATTACCGCAACGTCATTCCATTGTAAATACTACAACCTCGCAAATAAGTTAATTTGATGTATAATTTAGTAAATGCCGAAGAAATAAATTAACCTAGCTAGTTTTGTATTTTGAAACTGGCGTGATTCAAATCCACACAAGCGATTTCTTGCCAAATTAACCAAAACCTAGGTTATTATTACTAAAACCAATTAAACTAGCTAAAGTCGTCAATTTTTTTTTTCAGTGTAGAGACAACCAAAGCATCAGTAAAAAATAGTTGATAAAATCTTAATAGAGTTATTTATACTGATACCCACTTATTCTGCCGTGCTAAGAAAAAAAAGTCACATTTTCGTTTTTGAAGTTTTGAGTAATTTCAATTTTTCTATTTTGTTTAACATATGTCTTAATATGAAGAATATTAGGCTGTCTTAAAAAGCATAAAAGGAGGTATTTGTTTGCAGAATCCAAATATCGACTTTTGGCGTTTCACTTTTTTTTCTTAGCACGGCAGTACTGTGCTAGTGCATACAGGCAGTATGTTCTCTTTTCTTCTGTCAATACAAACATTGTGCATTTTTTGTTTGCTAGAAACCAAACGAATGATAAAGTATCAAAATCTCTTTGAAGGTTGGTCACCGAGGGTTGTTTTTATCCTTTGTATTTACATCTGAGCTCTATCAAAACCAACGTAATCAGCCAAATAACAACAAAACTTTGATTTGGTTGGATTAGAGAGCGAATGTAAATAGAACCAGGTAACAAAACCTTTTTTCAGAAACCAACCTTAACTATGGGTAAATTCAATAATCATAATCATATTTTTCCTTGTGTTATTCGATTATTTGTAGTGGGCACTAAATTCGATACTTTGGAATTTCTTATTCAAATTCTTGATCAATGCGTAAAACTGTTGATCTAAACAGCAAGTTTATATATTTACAAAATACATTGCCTCAAAATCTGTATCAGTATACGTAATTGTGGAAACCATATACATACATATATTGTTTGAATATTTCCCAGCAGATTTCATTGTGTACAGATGTGATCGGTCGCCACTAACCAGTGTCAAACAAGTGGGGAGGTATTCTGATCGCTGTTTATTTGTCTATTGTAAGTGTAGCTGTTGACAGTGATCCAATAATATAGCTTAAATGTGTTAAGGTGAATATCTTCAGAATTTGTTTTACATTATTGCAGCTTATATGCACATCTGAAGTTAATGCGACATAAATTGTTTGTATAATAAGATTTCCAAACTTTAACTTGAATGAAATCGTGCTGATACTTGGTAATTTCAACTTACCGAACGTTAAATGGCTATAGTTGATGAAGATGTAAATTGTATCATTCTGCACAGTACAACATCGGGTACAACATCTGCATAGATTCTATTTTGTCGTATGCCTCTGTCCAGATAAATAATGTTGCCAACTATAATGAAACATTTCTGGATTTATTTTTCGCCAATTCAACGATGTCAACCATATAAATCAATGGAAACAAATTCAAAAACATCAGAGTTTTTGTAGTCTAATTCTAATATCAACAATTGTAATTCAATTAAATTTTTTGATTTTATGTCTTATTT
This sequence comes from Tipula vernalis, assembly GCA_958295665.1. Taxonomy (NCBI): domain Eukaryota; kingdom Metazoa; phylum Arthropoda; class Insecta; order Diptera; family Tipulidae; genus Tipula; species Tipula vernalis. The sequence continues at coordinate 195,619,948 of OY282560.1, read as the reverse complement.
CAAATCGGTTTACAGGGATTCGGGCTTTTCGTTGGTGGACATGAACATTAACCGTGATGTGTAAATATTCTATGACATTTTATTCAATGGATTTAACAGGTATGTCCCAATTTCTGTTGGAAAGGTTAATCTTAACAATCCTCTGCGGTTTAACAACGACCTAATAAATCTTCGAAATCGTAAAAAAAAATTATATCGAAGGTGGAAGTTCTCCAAGAGTGCTGATGATAGACTATCATTTTTAGATTTACTGAAACAGTTTGATTGTTTACATTGTACTGCATACAAGAATTTTAATTGCTAAGGTTCAAAATAATATGGATAAATAATATAAATCCAAAATCATTCTGAATATTCGTTGACTCCAAAAGAAAAATTTGTTTTTGTTTCCGTCAATAATATCGTTCAATGATATAACTGAAAATGTTTATTATCGTACTTGATAATGTTGAAGATGAAAACAATTGTACCAACACGCTTGTATATCCCTCTCCAGATGATATCATTAAATAGATGTGGCCCAGACGGTATTTCTTCAAATTTTCTTAAACAATACTGTAATGAAATGGCTCAGCCTTTGTCAATTTTATTTAACAGTTCACTTTTGAAAGGTGTTTCTCCGGTTGTCTGGAAATCGTCTCTTATTGTACCGGTGTTTAAATCAGGGAATAGAAGTGAAATATCTAACTACAAAAGTAGTTCATTATTGTCGGAAATTCCTAAATTGTTTTAATCGATTGTTTGTGATTATACATATGTTTTTCGGTCTTAAGTCGCTTATAGTAGATGAACAGCAAGGTTTTTTCTCCGAGGAGGTTCTTCTGTATCAAACTTAGTAGAATTTATGAAACGTGCAACAGAGGTGATAGAAGGCAGTGCTCAACTTGATGTTATTTATACCGACTTCGGTAAGGCGTTTGACTTCTGGAAAAATTAAAATTACTTGGTATTAATGATAATTTGATCAAATGGCTTGAGTCGTATCTTACTGGGCGGATGTAATGTGTAAAAATTAACAATAGTTTGTCTGATACAATTTATGTGCATTCTGGGATACCTCAGGACTCGCATCTCGGTTCGCTTATTTTCGTATTGTTTTTTAATGATATCACGACAAGTATAAAATTTTCCCGTTGTCTTATATGAATATGCGGATGACCTGAAGATGTTTTAAGCTATTCGATGAATAATTTGTTATATTTAAATGTAACAAAGTGCAAAATGATGAGTTTTACACTTTCTTTTTGCATGATAATTTATTTCAACTTTTATATAAATACAATTTTGGCAATTCTTAATATTTTAACTTCAAATCGTAGGCATTTAATATATGTATTTAATAGACTCAAATAAAAGACGATAAATCGCGCCTCATGTGTAAGGCAACGCGTTAAATCGCTGGAACAGCTGTCAAAATTTTATCGTACGAGAGAAATCGCGATGCATATGAATAGGCTTTAAGAGTTTTAATTAAATGAAAAAAAAAAAAAAGAAATCGGAGAAACAATTCTAGTAATTCAATAAAAAATTATTTAACAATATAATGTAATCATAAAAAAAAAATCGTAACTTAACTTAATGAATCGCGTTGGTTCGACATTGATGATTACAATATTGTAAAAGAAGTATGTACTTTGCACATACTTAACGGCTAATTTAACAGGTTGGTTGCCGTTTTGTAATCGAAGTGTGCACAAGAATTTGTTTAATGACAGAATTATTATTTTTTTTTTTTCGTCATAAATTTTATTAACGTTATTATTTATATCAATAAAAGTTATCATTCGATAATCTTAACACTTTGTTGACGCTTACCGCACGTCAACTTGTTCACTGATATAGTCCAAACGTTATTTTAACAAAATTTAACGCTTTGCACTTATTTTACTCTTATAATTTGTTTATAGAATTTAATCGTTTGTTTAGAATACACTAATTTTTATTAAATTTAAGTTTAACTATAACTACTAATTAACTTATTTTATAAATGAAATAGTTTATTTATTAACTATTTGTATTATGTATTTCACTATACCATAGCTTAGGCTAGGTTTAGGTAGCGGTTCGTAGCCATATCACGAATAATCGTTTCCTCCAATTCATTGGAACCATTTTGAGCTGTTAACAAAACGCTGGGTACTCCTGACGTCCATCCTACAGAGGTCAGTCAGGTCTTTGAAGAGGGGTGCCCCTAGAAACTTTAGTCTCTTTCGTGCCAGACGAGGGCAGGTGCAAAAAATATGAAGTACGACTGTAGTTATGTGAGAAGACACCAAGTCTACTCGCATGCCTCCCTATGAGACAGGGCCCCGTAATCACTCCAACAACCACATTGATCTGACTTCGTTGAAGTAAGATCAGCTGTTTGGATCTCGCCAAGTCCAACTTTGGCCAGACCTGCCGAGTTATTACGCAAGAGGTGATACTTGACCATCTGTCATTCGTCAGCTTGGTAGCTTCTTCCTGAAGCAGCAGTTTGCATACCGCAAGGGGCATTTCAATATCCTTTCTGCTTTCTGAGAAGTGGTCCTTTGTGCCACGTTGAGCCAGTTCACCGACGTTTATATTCCCTGTACCTACGAAATGTCCTGGCCCCATCCTTTCCCAATGGCCTCTTTGCGAGCGTATAGCGCTTTCATTGCTTTCTTTACCCTTTCCAGAATATTAGGTTTCCAATATAATTTTCTATCTAAAACTAGAACCAAAAACTTCGCCAACGTCCTCCAGTCTCAGCAACAGGTCATGTATGACCAATTTTGAAAATAGGGAGGATAGTACGCCATCCTGTGGCGTACCTCTGCTTGCAAAGCTTCTGATGGAGGATTTCCCAATAGTAGCATTTATGATCCTGCCTCTTAGCATTTGCTCTATCCAGTCCTTGAGTGATTCATCCACTTCCAGATCTGAAAGTGCCCGAGTTATAGCCCATGGAAGCACATTGTTAAAGGCCCCCTCAATATCCAAGAAGGTTACCATTGCTAAGTCTCTATATTCAAAAGGTTTTTCAATGAAATATACAAGAGCATGAAGAGCAGTCTCTACAGATCGCCCCTTGCAATAGGCATGTTGAGATTTAGACTGCTTCTCCGACACTATCGGGCCTCTAAAATGAGCTTCTATTTGTCTTTCCAGTGTTTTAAAAAGGAAGGAAGACAAGCTAATCGGTCTTAGGTCTGTGGGATTACAGTGTGAGCATTTTCCCGCCATAGTTATGAAAACAACCTTCACTTTTGTCCATTTACTAGGAATGTGACATAGTTGAAGGCTGCCTTTAAAAATTACCTCTAACCAGGAAATTGTTAGATTCGTAGTTTGTTGAATATCCGCAAAACTGTTTATCGCCCACAGGATCTTTTTTCGAGTGCTGTAAATTGAAACAGATACCGGTAGACCAAAAAATAGTATTTTATGAATACTTAGGTGTAAAATAGTTGTTTAAAATGCTTTAACGACAACCATTACTTCTATCAGTGTCAGTCGAACATTAGCTGCAGATTATTTAGCAGGAAGCAACATAGTCCACTGCATGAGGACGCTCCAAATAGTAAGTATCAGATCAGTTCTGCTTTGCCAGTTTCTCAATTAGATGATGGAAATGTTATTCAGCATACGCAAATTTGTACAACGCATCCGGAATGGAAGCAGCGGTGTTACCTACTGCTTCAGTGAACCTTTAAGATGGGCTCAATACGAAAGCTGTATACATAGATTAATGCTGAATCAGCGAAATATGAAATTTTCAGTAAGTGGATTTAGAGATTCGAAAACAGGCTACACAAGGAGAATCGTTTTTCTAATCGTCTCTAATAGAATTAATAAAACACCGTATCTTCAAATTGATCAAACAACCACCAATATTCGGACCGTACCATATGTATGTACCTTTTCGAAAAATTTGAGCTAGCTGATCCAAATTTCTACCAGACATCAGAAATTTAAATCTTGATTGAATCAGATTATTTCTTTGAGTTGTTGGAGATTGAGAAAATATTAGGAGGCCAGACAAGATCCACCGTGCAAAAAACTGGCTTTTGGTGGGTAATTGCTAGTAAATGGTACAACGATTTTACAAGGATCGACTTTGCAGCCTAATCTGTATGATATTTTCTCCCATTTTAGAGAATTTAAAATAGTATTTATGTCTGATATGCAAAATATGTTCCGTCAGATACTACAAGTACGCAAAGGAAGACGCAAAGTACTAAAGAATCTTATGGCAGGATAGTCCGAACCTACCTTTCAAACATTTTGAATTAAATACGGTTACCTATGATATATTTAGTGTTCCATTTCTTGCAAAGAAAGCTCTTATATATAGAAGCAGCGTTAGTGTACCAATCCTAGAAAGTGCCAGTTTCCATTTAAGAAAATGGGTATCAAATGTTGAGCCGGTTCTGATGGACAATCCTGGGGAAGCTGTGATTAAGTTCACCAAATTTTACTTGAAAAATCATGGCCCTATGTACTAACCTTAGAAGAGATGACCACTTTGTGTATTATCTAATGAAGATTTTGATCGCCCAATAACACAAATACAGATTGATTTGGTAGGGGCCTTCATTTCCGAATTTTCCAAGTTTTCCAGACATTTAGTCCTACAATGATCGGTATTTGCGAGACATTATATAATAACGACATTTTCAATAAACTTTTGCGCGATTCAACAACTGGGCATTTAAACTAACGAAATGGTTCGTGTTTTAGAGGATTATATTGAGGAATGTTAAGCAACTACAAAATCATATTGGCAAAAATAACGACAATCACAAACTCCCGGCCTATTTGCGTGTATCCAAATCTAGCAAACCTTGATGTTCAAAAATTGTTTGGTACCGCAGATTAGTTTTGGATTTCATTTTAATCATAGGGCAAATCAGACTACATTATAACACATTATAATTCGAACTTGACATAAATATTGAGCCCAATTATGACTGTCGGTCTCGTGTCGATTTCATAGAGACAGGCAAAATTGGTATTATGAATGGTGTTCGAAAATCGTTATTTTCTGTCAAGGTACAAGGTGACGATTCATGGTTCTTATATAATGAAATAAACCAAACGAAAAACGACTTCAACAAAGAATAAAATCAATCAACCTGTGAACATAAAAACTATTACTAGCAATCAACCAGAATTTACTGATAAAATTCCACAAAAAAAATTAAAAATTGCAACGCAACAAATTATGCTGACAGAGGGAACTAAAATAAAATAAACAACAATTTATAAATACAGTAATTATATTACATTACAATACAATATACAACAAATACAACCATATAGATTGCATTTTTTCATATATACATAACAAAATAAATAATGTTTAACATCCAATTTACATTGTCCACAATAATACACCTTCGTTTAATTTCCAAATATCAACGTGTAATAAAATGCTGAGCACATCAATTAGAGCCACAAACGTGATATACCCGTAGCATTACGAATTGGTCTGGTCCCATTCAATTTGTCTAGCATGTTTACTGATTCAATATAATTCCTTGCGACCGTTTTTGTTATGTGGTCCTCGAGTAATAATACGGCACAGGCGATTAGCCACACCAAAAGCACATAAAAAATCTTTTCTTTAATTTCCATTATGATGTGTGCCTAACAGCAAACCGTTTGTTATAAAAAATGGTTTTAAATTAGTGTTGATGTAAAATGCAAATGGAATTTTATTTTCTAATTTCGAAGGTTACTGTATTCGAGTGTATATTCAAATGTATTAATTTTAGGATTTACAAGTAGATTGATAGTCGATCTTATATAAAGTTATTCGAGGAGTCAGTCTGGCCTTCATATATAAGAACAGCTTTGTCTAATCTCTGTTTAGCTTTGTGCAGAATCTCAGTTATCGCAAAAACGCTTTATTTTGAGCAACGAAACTGAAGGAAAATTGGCATACACAAAAATGGGTTCTACAATGGGCTACCAAACCACATAACTCAAGTTATTGATGGGCGATGGATTAGCACGGGAATTTGTTAAGTCACCCATAATTTGTGTTTTAATATTTGGTTAAACTCTAAAGCATATAATGGAATTATTAACAACCATTTTACATAAATTCCGCCCACCCAATCTTTTGTGTTCACACCTAGCTAATAACTTGGTCAGAGTATGTGATGCTGGTAATATAAATTGATGTTCCGAATCACTCTAAGCAGAACTTTATTATCCAAAAATGGGTTATGCGACTTTTAGCGACTATTTTGTGACACAATCTATGATTTACGATGAGCTTTTAATTCGTCACTTTATTCTGACTGTTGCATGATTTTGATCGCTCGTATTGATCACTCGCTCTAAAGAGTTACTATATAGTGATTTTTTCATTAATACGGTGGACTGGTTTTAATTTACAATTGCCAGCGAAGCGTTTACATAGACCTATAATTCACAATAGACTGTTAATTGATGAATATTTCCACGATTCATTAACACTGTTTGAGATTTTCGAAGCTCAAGTTCCAAATTCTCACATATTTTATTTGTTGATGGTTTTGGCCACAAATATTGTGGACTGTTCCACCATGAACTAGATTAGATCAATTGTTCCGACATAAGTCCCCTTTGTAGATACAATTCTTGTTTTTAACTAAAAACATGTTGCCAATTGACTTTTAATTCGCAAAAGTGTAATTTCAGAATCAGATCAATAATATAATGAAAATTGATTTCCATTATACTTAGTATTTTTTCCGTAAGTTCAGCTAACGACAGAGAAGCACAGAGTTCCTATCTAAGAACGTTTAACTTTTTAGTGAACCTACTCTTGATTTTGCATTTAGTAGTCGAAGAGTTATTTTACCATCTAAATGAATGGCAAGTGTATAAATTATGCATCCGCAGCTTTTCTTCAAAGTGTCTACAAATCCCAGGAATTCATTTTTTTTTTAAATTTTGTATACCAATGTTTCGAGGATACCATGTTTGGTTTAAATAATTGTGATTTAAATCAAATAAAACAATTTTTTAAGTTTGATTGTAGCTCCATATTCTAACTTAATTTTGTGTGGGACTAAGGCATATTCCTAATGGTTCAAACGGCCGGGCTATCTCAGATAATACCAAGTGCTTTATACACACCTTATTGTCATGTAATTCAAATGGATTAAAATGCATTTGTTGTGCAATGTTGTGCTTTCAAATCTGTATTTCACTTTAATTTGGTTTCAAGTATTCTGAATTGGGCCATTGCACCGAAACTTAAATCACCAATCTGTGTAGTTTTACTGTTAAATGGAAATGATTTACATACCGATCAGTTGAATCTCGCATTTTACGGACAGTACTCTTCACATAATTATTTACGTACGTTTTATAAATGGTAGCATTTCTTTAAATAACGCTAATTTAAAAATCTCACTCATTAAAAATCTCTGCACACAAAATCATATCGATGGAATTCGAGTTACAAAACCATTATCAGCTAATTATAAAATGTAACAACTTTTATAATTTGACATTCTTTATTGAACTTTAATTGGAATCATATATTTAATATTACTTGACCTTTGATTAATACAATAATTATTTAAACCGTTACAGGTGATTTTTTAATATTATCTAGTTAACTGGCACACGTGCTCGGTAACAAAATGAGATTGCGAGCTACTTACTATCTATAAGTGCTCTACATGGTGTTTGATTGATTGAAACAACTGTTCGTTTCCTTTTTTAAACTACTGTGTGTATTAGTGGAGGATTGAATATTTAACAAATTCGAAGCAGTAGCTTGGATAGGGTTTACAACCTGTTTAGACGAGTACTTCTTCATCGATTTTTTGTGTTGTAACAACAACACCTCGCGTTTAGACTGTTTGTTGTTACTCGTCTATGTATGTGTATATTACATTCTAGAAAATTTAAAAATACAAATTTACTGATTTATTCGATGTGTAGATTTTCTTGTTTGAGGTTTAAAAACATTGCGAATACCAGAAATTAATATCCAACGGATTGTATAAACATGGATATTTTTTCAATTCATTGATTAAAAAGAATGTTTGCTCTTTGTTCCAATCCATTTCAATCATATTATTACCGAAAATTATCAATTTAATTCTTAAATAATATTAAATTAATTATAATTAAATATTATTAAATTATTATATTTAATTTTATTTTTTTTAAGCACCAAAACAATTTTTTTTTTGTTCACCTTCTCGCTTGTAACAAGAAAATTAGAATGAGCTCCTGTCAAAATAAAAAAATAAGAAAAATAACCGTAAATATGTTTATATGTGTTGGTGTGTAACAACACGATCAGCGCTACAAATTTTTGTTGAAAACGTTCATCGGAATATCCCTACTCCAAAATTAGTTTGTAGGCAAAGAAGTAAGAAACGAGGAAAATCAGCGCCCAAAAAGTACTCGTCTAAACAGGCCCAATGACCTTGACTTCGGTATACAACGACTCTATGATTTGATCAAAAACATCTATAATTCCAAGACGAACTATACGAAATTTAAAGGTACAAAGTGACGACTGCCCATAGTGTTAGTTGTGTACATATAAGCCTTCAATAAAAAAAACTAAGAAACAACAACAATTTACATCACGACAACGCCGTATAATAATATCAAATAAAACGAAAGCTATTTATGCTTGTATTTATGTGTAGGTTTTGTTTTGGAAAATAAAACCAATTACAATAACAACAATGGTTCTGTCATTCGTCATATTCGAAATAATTGACTGAACGAAGACTGACCTTTTTTTTAAATGAAATTCATTATTTATTTTAATTAATTATTGAATTATTTATTTATAATTTTGTTAATTACTCGTACATGTTCATTGGAAAAGGTTTTATGCCTAACGGAAGCACTAACTGAATAGTTTACTAAGAAATGTGCTTCCATACGGCTTTTACTTCTTTAATATATTTAAAAAAATTATACCTTGTTGTTTATTTTATTTACCTACACGAAATTTATTAAATCGGTCGACATATACGCCAAGAGCTATGCATTTTTTTGGTGCTTTGCAATCATATGCAGTGTACTTCGTAGTGTATTCGTGCTCGCATTATTCAAATTTAACATATATTCACACGATCGAAGTCATCCGAATGCCGCGAATGTATCAGACTCTGTTGGTGAATATTGCTCAGCGGAGTGTGCACCATACTTGATGGTAAATATCCAGGTGGACTGAATATGGATAGACACATTGTTGATCCAACGTTGTTCGTTCGCAAAATCGATTGAGTTATCAAAGAATGTTCACCACCAATTTGTTTGCTTTAGGCCGTCGCCGTATTATTATTAGTATTGAAACCTCCACCACTGCGCGTTATATTCAAGTCTTGTAGAGCATGTTTTCGTAATCCTTGCACAAAATGGCGCGCCCCACTTGGCATTTTCTATTGCTGATTTTTCATGGTGAAATGAACCAGTGATAATTCAGTCGTACCGTTTTCAACCTGCGTATATTGATTCGTTTGGCAAACTGGTTGTGATGTAATTTGTTCCTCCTGATTACTGTTAGTGAGCTGCCAATCTGGATTCCCATGTTTTCGCATATCCATTTCGCAATCAAACGAAAAAAATCAACAATCTTCAAAGCCCGTGACCGGAAAGCGAAGTACATGACAAATGGAGTAACTAGTGGACTATATTTCGTTAACAAGATGAATCTGGAATAACATGAATTTAATACAAAATTAATGTAAATCAAAAATACTAGTAGCTACCACTTTCAGTTGCAACAATTGTCAGAATTGATCAGTTACTCTTGATGTACATATGTGATAATTCACGATACGATACTGGGAGATAATGAACTCATGCGCCTAATGGCTGTCATCAATTGTTCAGGACACCAAATTAAATTCTCATCAGGAATAAAGTTTTGAGATATAACAACAACCGCCGTTAACGGCATTAATAGTGTCATTTTAGTGAGGACATTTTCAACCTGGACAACATCCTCATCATAAACGGCTAATATGTCAAAAACGCTTAAAATACCACAATAAAAACTAATTCACTCGTTAAATGACGTAGATATAGTCGGCCATATCGTGATCAGCATCTCATTCAAGTTCCAGGTTCTCGTTTAATCAACTCACCATAATTTAAAAAAAAATACATCAACTGCCACAAAAGTATTAACAGACAGAGTATTAAATCTTCTACAACAAAAGACATTATTGTCGTGACAACTTTGTGACATCGTCGATTTGATTTGTTGTACGTACGCCCAAAAACGGGACCATAACTTTGGCCGGAACTAAATCCTTATTCATGATAGCTACAATATAATTTTTGAACCGCACAATACGATCATAAATATCGAGCTCGGTCAGTAGCTTCTTATGTATACACGTTGGCTGTTCAGATTGTACTTCTCCGATTCGTTTTTGTACTCATGACACGTTAAATTATCGAGCTCCGACTGCAATAAAATGGTTATTAGACGTGAAATTGAGAATATAAACAAATTACTTACGTCTTTAATCTTGAGCGCTCTGTTAAAATATATTTTTATATAACAAGGGCCACAAAAACAAGATGTCATATGTTTGTCGTACATAGTTTTTGATATAAGGAAAAAGATGTATAACCTAACCTAACCTATTTTTATTACACTCTAGACCAAAAAATGGCACATTTCATTGTGTTAAAAAATACGAATAAGCGTACATATTTTAATGCTTTACTACATGTTAAATATTAAAATATTAAGACACAATTCGATTTTTAATATTAAGACACCTTTTAAATTTAAATTATCTTAATAATTTTTTTATTAAATTCAAAAATGAATTCAAAAAGGTACAATATTTTTGTCAAGAGTGTACAAATAAAAAGTAAATATGTGTTTGTATGAAAATAAATGTAAAGTAATATGCGACGTTGCCGTCATCATTTAGTCACCAATACTACCTTCAGTAGTAATTACCAGACAATGACAAAAAATAGTTTGTCTTGGAATTATAGATGTTTTTGATTTGATTCAAAACAGTTACTACAACTTTACACAATCTGGTTTTTAAGCTTTACAGAGCAATCATTATCTTTGGACATGAAAGTTTTTTCAACTTTTGGTAGAATAACCGAATTTACCGAAGCCGATCTTTTGATTCAGCGAAAAATGTTCACACGTATTTGCTAGGATCACGGTTCCAATAAAATCTTCAGACGTTGTTAGTACATTATGTTCATTTTAAGATTTTCTCTTTAGTACCTCGAATCTTTAATGATTATCTAGCCACCAGGTTGTTTAAACCCAATAGATATTGGGCAACTAACTTGACACTTGCAGACCTTAACCTTGGGATACGTGACCAACAGTTTTAATAAGTGTTATATTGAGGAGTACACGAGCTCGGAGGACTCATCAATCGGCAGTCATCTTGTCTGGAGATATTGTTCGGGTTACCTGTAAGAGTAAATCCATCAATTTTAATTGAAATAACAGAATCTACGTATTCGATTACCCAACTATTTGCTTTTGCTTTATATAATTTTAGTTGTTCATAGTGTGTGTACTCGACTCAATAGTTTTTGTGCCATGTTACCACACTTAATAAAATGCTGTTAGACTCAATGTTAAACAAAAGTCCGATGTGTTAAATTTTTTCTCAAATTTCAGAGAGTGATCATGGCGTGTGCCGTATAGTGTGTGTTCGATTAGATACCATAGTTTAAAGTAAGTACATTGCAGATTTCGCGGCCCTGGAAGGGCCCCACCCTGGCCCACGCTAGACTGTCCGACCGCCAGAGCAAATGCTGCAGGTGGTGACTCCAAGGCATTCTGTTAACTGTACCGCGCCTGTATCGTGCCGTATCGTTACAATGTTTAAGTAAATCTGAGTATGCCATATTAATGTTTGCTTTCAGTAGAACATTTGGGCGTGTATTGGTAAAAATAAAGTGTATTGGTCACATGTTGACCAGTTACAAGAAATCCTAGAGATGTCTAAGTAAATCTGAGTATGCCATATTATTGTTTGCTTTTAGTAGAACATTTCACCCATGAATCATTTTAATGCGACCCTCAAGGGGTGAGATATCGCATTTCGCTTTTTCCATCTCCAGGATTTCTTGTAACTGGCCAACAAGTGACCAATACACTTTATTTTTATCAATACTCGCCCAAATGTTCTACTAAAAGCAAACAATATTATGGCATACTCAGATTTACTTAGACATCTCTAAGATTTCTTGTAACTGGCAATCAAGTGATGGCTACGCTATTAGTTTTGGCTGCTGGCCACCACACATTCATCCACCAACTCCGGCTTCAGAATAGCTACTGACGTTCCTACAGGAGTTTATAACTATAGTAGCTTAGTTTACTCTCTCCAAAATGTTAGGCCCCCCGTTGAGCTTACTGTCGAAGATAACCCCGAAATATCTTGCTCTCAGGAAAAATAAGTCTTGTGCCGTTTAAGGTGGAGGGACAACTACCGGGGATTTTATATTTCGTAGCGAAGGCCCTTCCCTAAAACAGTTATTTCACAGTCTACATTTGCCAGTTCATAACGATTGTGAGCGCATTCTACATTACGGCCACAATCGTGACCAAGTATTCCCGAAAGCAGCTATAGTTACGTCATCTGCGTAGGCGATAACTTCTTAAACATCTCTCTATAGTTCGAAAAATAAACCACTTACCCCCAGCTACGGATCCCCCAGCTACGAGCTAATATTCTTGCTTATAAGCATATGATTAATTAACCTATTTACAGGGAATCCACCTCCAAAAATGGCAATCCTTCCCTAATCACCTCTGCATCGATATTATTAAATGTGCCCTCTATATCTAGACAAGCTATCAAACAAACTTCTTTCAAATGAGTCGACTTCTTAATCGTACGTATCAAGGCGTGCAGAGCTGTATCAACAGATCTGCCCTTAAGGTACGCATGCTAAGAAAGTGCCCACTAACTGGGCCTTTCCAAAGGTTTTCAGTGGAAAGGGTGATATAGTTATTGGTCCTATGTTATTAGGATATCCATGTGAGCATTTTCTCGCGTTCGGAATAAAGATCATACTAACCAACCCTAACCCACCCTAACCAATTTAATCAAAAAAATCGGACTTTCTGGGTGAATCTCCCCAAGGCAAGAAGTTTTGGAGACCTGTTTCATTTTATCACAGAAGAGTCTCCAGGACTTCCTCTGCGCCTTCCTTAACTCCCTCTTACAAATTCTAAGTTCCGCTTTATAGGAGTCCCAATCCTGGGAGTCATTGTAAATTTGGCTCTATTAAAAGCGGTCTTACAAGGCTTACGACAGGTGCCCAGTTCGCTGGGTCACTGCACTAGTTTTTTGCTTTCCCTAGGCTTAGCCAGTGGGCGGCAGCAAAGGAGAGGTCGTGCTAGAAGCACGGGCCGCCTTACATCTGGGTCAATTTTGTCACCCGCTCAATGAGCGTGGACCCGGAGGCGACAGCAGTTATAAATAATGAAACGATGAATTTAAGGGCACAGTTTGAGCCACAAAACAAACAATTGTTTAAAGTTGAAGAAACATTTAGTCTTTTAACCGAAAGGGGCTTGCGTTTGGCGTTTGTTTGTTTTTTTATAGACAAAGGCTTTAAAGATGTTATTAAATCCTAACATGACGTTTGACGACTGAGGTAACGAGGCTGCTTACCATGTAACCAAAGAAACAAACAGATAACAGTCCTAACTTTATCATGGCATCCCAATAAGGACTCAAACAAATATATGGACTAGTCTGCTCAAAGGAGCTTAAGAAAGCATCGAAGGAACTGTTCGGAAGACTTAGGAATTAAACCTATTAGCATAAAAGCTCACTTTAACAGGGTCAACGAACAAACCTATGAAAAATTGTGGTCGGCAAGCAAAGTCACACAAGGTTTAGCGGTTTGTTGTCCCTATTTTCCCATCATCTGATAACCATTTTTATTTATTGGTTCAAATTTGCTTAAACGCCTACAAAACTTGTACATAACCAAATTACGCGACGCATGTTTATTATACAATTTTTCCTTTGGCTCTAACTTTCAGTTGGCACCAGTTTAAGATAAATTACTTACCCAAATATTTTTAATTTAGAAAAAATTAAAATGTACCATTGGAAATAATCAATATTGAACTGACTCAGTGGAATTTTAGCCAATTGATTTAAGTCGGCCAGTTATCTTAATTTTGCTTTATATTTATTCGACTGTCTTCCTCGGACCACGACTCTGATCGATGAACTTCTTTTGGAATATTCGCCTTTGGGCTGCCTGTCATTGGCATCCACTTTGGTCCAGTATTGTAATTTTGGGTACTTGCAGTTGCATTGTTTTCGCGACACCTCAATTAATCAATGTACAATCATAGCACCATTTTCTGTTTCAACTCGGTAAGAAACAGCTCTAGTAATTTCGGTGACTGTCAGTGGAACCCACTACAAGAATAATTTATGGAAAATACCTGTGATTGATAATGAAGCTTGAAGGAATTTCTCCATTTTTTACTTAACCGTACTACCGTACGCTTGGGTGGAATTTTTCGATATTTATTAGACGAACCCGATTCGATCTATTCTTATTTTTATTGCATTATTCATAAATGTATGCATAATGCCAAATTGCGAAGGTATACCATTCAACGCTCAGGGGACTATATTTCAGCAGGAAGGCGATAGTTTGTCAATCTCAACGATAAACGACAGTGGTTCATCTCAATTGACACTATCACAGAAATAGCACAAGCATAGTTTTCTATCTGGAAAAATTCCTCAATTTATTCGAGTTATGATGCTCAACGGCTGATAATCGTATACAATTCCCTATATTTCGTATACCCTTGCATATACAGATCAAATGGTTTTTATTAAAAATACTGCAATAGAGACCGAAAATCACAATTTTACCAAATTATTTCTTAACGTAAAAATTGGGAATACTGTAGAACAAATCTACAAATAATTGGGTAGAAGCAATGCCGTCTAGAATATACAAGCCATACTGCTAAAAGCAAAAATTATTTTTTTTTATTTCATCGACATAACCTAGATGGCAATTAACATTCGAAAAATGAAAGAGTTGAGAGAAACAGAGAATAAAACATTCCAAAAACAAAAAAATGATTTAGTATTATCTCATGCGCACGAAAGGAAGGTTGTACATATTTTATCTCTGCTAATTTTCTGCATAATTTAAAACTAATAAAATTATTAATGAGATAATGATTTAAATATAAATAAATATTAACTAAAAATGTAATATGAGTTAGAAAAATGTTTATGAACTATTTTTTATTAATAATTTTAAATTATGAAAAAACACACGAGGACGTACAACCTCCCTTTCTTGCGCTTGGATTAACACTAATTTTTTATTTTTATTTTTCGCATGTTTTAATCTCTTATTCTCTTCGTTTTCAAGTTTTGTTCTCTTTCATTTTTCTAGCATTAATGCCATCTGCAGAATATTTATGGAACCGTCGACATAAATTGAGTGACGTAGACAGAAGTATGGCTTGTATATTCTAGACAGCATTGGTAGAAGTGTCCTATTCCTATAAATATGTAAATACGTTTATATTGAGGCAAATACTCAAAATTCGTTTAATTACATATATTAGATTTTAACGTTTTCTTTTTACCACTAATTACACTATATCGAGTGTAATTCTTATTCAATATACTCGTACATATGTATGTCGATTTTGAAATCAATTTTCTTCTGTCCCTAGAGTGGTCGACTAACATAAAGGACTAAATTTCTATGTTAAACTTTAGCTATCTGTCTCTGTATATTTGGGAAATCTCTTAATTATAACTATTCCCCAATTACGTTAGTTCGTAGTTGTAACACATAGTTATCGGTAGACGTCGAAGGATAGCAACCGAAGAAGGAACAACCTATACCAATCAAAAACACTCGATCTGGACAGCGGATTGTCACCAAAAGCCTCTCCCGACTTTTCCAACGTTTTGGAAGGTGAAATTCCATTCTTAAAGCAAAATTTGATGCAACTTCTTTGCTGAACTTTTAAATAAATCGAAAAATGCACTTTTTTAGTAAACAAGCTTATCTCATTAACTACTAAAGATATTTACATGATATTCGACGCAGATGTCTTTTAGGGTGCTAACAACCTCAAAAAACTACTCGTTTGGATAAGCATGCGCGATTTAAGTGGAACAGTTTTACACCTTTTTGATCACAGTAGTATATGGGTCATTCCATTGGCTTCCGCTCGAAACGCGATATTTAAAAACGTAATATTTCAAAACGCAATATGATACAAAAGGGGATATTTTAAAATTATTAATCTTCCTTTATTCCACATTTAAAATTTTCCTTTACCATAATTATGAAATTGAACATGTACGATGGAACTAGGATACGCGTTTTAAAATATTGCGTTTTGAATTATCGCGTTTTGAACTATATCGCGTTTTGTGCCATATCGGGTTTTGAAATGTCGCGTCTTAAAATATCGCGTTTTGAAATATCGCGTTTTAAATGGGACCCCATTCCGGTATAAAATATTTGAGCAAATTTTTTGTCATTTTCCAAAGTTAATCTTTCCGATTTGAGTCTTTTGATTTTTGTCAAGTTCTTTATACAACGAAATCGTGTACGTAATTGTTTTGACGGTATAAGGCAATGAAGGTGGGGCTGTTTTTATATTTTTAATTTTTGTAGTTTTAGTTGTCACTCCGACTGTACTATAGATGTGATTTTTATTACCTAATTATTTTGACATATAGAGGGCGTTAAGAAGTTTGGTTTTAAAATGTTCTGTACTCGGTTTGGAAATGGTAAGTTTCGCCTTTCCGTTAAATATTTATATTAGTTTCTGGATGGACGCGGCGGATATAGTATGGTTGAGGACTAGATAACCAAAAGGCAAATAGCTTAAAATAATTCCTATTCGATTTCTTTCAATACGGAACACGACGAAAACCAGAAATTTGTATCGATGAGGTCAACTTTGAATGTCTAAATATAATCAAACAAGCCAAATACAAACAAAAGATTCATTGTTTTTTAAGAAATTTAGGGAAAACTTCATGCCAAAAGCTTTAGTACACTCACTGGCTAAAAACAATTTTTTTTTATGCGAATATCTTTTGAACTTCGAATAACAACCAAACTATGGACAATTTTAAAAATTTTATTTTAATTTTTACAAACAGAAACACAACAACAAAATCATAATTAATCAATAAAAAATGTTTAGTAGCGTGTATTGCCCCCAACCGTGCTCCCGCGAGCTTGAATAACGGCTGTTATCCTCCGTCCCATACTTTTAATAATCTGTTGGATATCGCACTGTTCGAAATTTTTTCATTCCTCTAAAAGCGCAAAGATATTGAGGTGGAGATTAAGTTGAGCTCATATACGCGTGTGGTTTTCGAACCTTGTTGAATTAGGATTGAGTTGGCCATCGAGGGTGGAGTTAAGTAGATGTTTCAGATTTGGTTCGAGCTAAGTTGAGGGGTTCAGTTAGGGAATTATTTGTGAGTTGTTTCGGGGGGGGGGGGGGGGGGAAGGGAGGTGGGGATTAGAAAGTTAATTTGTGGCTGGATTGGTAATTGAGTTATAGGGTTGTGTTGGCGGTTGTGCTGCAATTGAGTTGAAGGTTGAGTAGTAAATTGAGTTGAAGAAAAATAGTTGATTTAGGAGTTGAGTTCATTTTCAGGACCGAAAGTCCTAAAGTTTCTAATGGTTTTTGAAAATCGAATATTTCCTATTTCCGGCGGGAAACTTTTACCGATCTTTTAATTTCACGATAGCAGTTAACAAATCGTATAAATTTAATCCATCTCTAGAAATAACGTTAAAGAGGCTAATTTTATACCAATTTTAAGTATTGTTTGAATTCCGCCAGAAAAAAAGAGAAAGTGGGGCAAGAGGCTTTGGCCCATAAAAATATTGGAAATAGTATTCAATGCTAACCTTCCATAGTAATATTCGGCTAAACACTATCGGCTTGTAACGACTTTATTTTTAGCAATCGGCTGCGATAAAACAATTTGCATTATGAATTTTTTGGTTGAGGTTGAAACTTTATTGATTTTTTCAGTGATAACACTCTTAAGGCAGATTTTATATAAAGTTCCTTATGATTTTTGAAAATCGAATTTACCCTGATTTCTCACGGTAAACACGAGCAGAAGTTTTTCCAGTAGGTAATAGTTATTGACAAATCACATCAAGAAAACTCATCTCTTGAAGTACACTACACACACTGTACAGGATGATTTTATTCCTATTTTAAATATATTTTTTATTGGTTTGATTTTGCCATATTTTCAGAAAAAGAATTCAGTCGTCGAGAGAATTTCATGTCGTCCTCTCTAAGTTCGGCTACATGTCATTTCGATGTGGATTGAATCAAACACTGAATCAGCTTCTAAAATATTTTCGTCTACTTTGAGGATTTGTTTATTATCACAGCTGGTTTCGATGAACACCTGGAACTGTCAAACACGGCTTCGGAATTATTTGTATTATTAGAATTTCTATGGCCAATACCATGATGGAAAATATGTGAATTCCGACAGCCCTTAACCCTTTATTAATATAAACATATAGAACATGTTGTTCCAAACGGTGCACACGGAAAATAAAGAATTGAGAATTTCGATGATTATATTCGCAAACCGTCGAAGGCTTCCAGCACTTACTTAAGATCAACTTTAGGCCAACAGATGATTCCAAACCGGCATTTGGGTCACTTTAAAAAATTCATTCAAAAGAAATTCTAGACACAAATAAGTAGTACGGTTTTACCCAATTCTAACATGTGGAATAAACATTTCCCCAAGTAGTAAGTATACATCATTGTCTCATTTTCTGTTATTTGGATATCATAAAAGGTTGCACGGCAATAGTTATAAAATTGTAAACGACTTAATGATTTTAGAGGAGTCTTACGCGAACTATTTGGGCTTACTGCACCATCTATTGTATAGTACATAAAGAATTTAGAAAGTACTTTGGTACTTTTTAACCCAATTTACACCGACCGTTTCCGTATGTCAAATGCGTTTCTATAGTCCGTTGGACACTAAAGCAAACTGCCTATCATGGTACCAGTACACTACACTATAAGCTCACAGTTTAAATCCAGCTGTGTCATGCAATTTTCAGGTAATACTGCTAAATTTTAAAAATTGTACCAAGGAACAACCTACATTTGTAAATTTTGTATTTTTTGTATCGGTTTCAAGAAGCTTCACTGGTAGAGGCAATTATTTAATTCAATAAATATATTTACAGATAAAATTACGAGTATATCAAAATTCAAATAATTCAGAGTTCTCCTTATAAGCCACACTATTTTGTGGTTCCTCTAAGGAATTCATTAATTTGAAAAAATGATTTTACAATTATTTTAGTTTAACAATATGTATTTTTCATGCATACATATTTTTATAATACGACCATTTGATGTCAATTCTAAAATGTTAAAAGAATATTAAAACACACTTTTACAACATATAAGAATTTTTAATGTGCTTACCAATCATATCGCGGGGAATATTCTAAATATCTGGCGGCTGCATTGGGCGTCAATCAGTTATGAAAAATTGATTTATTTGAAGTATAATGAGATATATTACTAGTGCACTGACGACCACAACTACACAAATGCGAAATATGTTAATCACATTACAATTCATATTTCAATAAGTTTTTGAAGAAAACCTCAATATAATTGCTGTTTTTCGACGATGATTGAAAATACAAATGCTACTTTTCATCTTTGCAAATCAATGCAAGTAATACAGGAGCACAGTGGATGTATGCCTTCTTGGAATCGGGCGGTGAATTATATAATAGATGTATCGCAAATGAGTATACATTTTACTTTCTTTTACTCTAGTAAAATAAAGTATAGTAATCATGAAAATTTTGGACCTTGAGATTTTTAGAGATTTATTTGTTTTGAGGTCCCCTGAGTCCGAAAAAGTGGGTTTCGCAATGGTGTCTGTCTGTCAGTCTGTCAGTCTGTCAGTCTGTCAGTCTGTCAGTCTGTCAGTCTGTCAGTCTGTCAGTCTGACAGTCTGTCAGTCTGTCAGTCTGTCAGTCTGTCAGTCTGTCAGTCTGTCAGTCTGTCAGTCTGTTAGTCTGTCAGTCTGTCAGTCTGTCAGTCTGTCAGTCTGTCAGTCTGTCAGTCTGTCAGTCTGTCAGTCTGTCAGTCTGTCAGTCTGTCAGTCTGTCAGTCTGTCAGTCTGTCAGTCTGTCAGTCTGTCAGTCTGTCAGTCTGTCAGTCTGTCCGTCTGTCAGTCTGTCAGTCTGTATGTGTCCTCTCTACAGCCCAGATGGTTTAACCAATCGAACTGAAACTTGAGATTTAAGCTTTATTGATAAATGAGGAGGTCCCAGTGAATTTTACTCCAAATCGGCTAACCGGAAGTGGCCACTCCCTTGGTCCATAAAATATCTTAAAAAGTATAAGGTTTACAAAAAACTACTTCAAACAAAATGTTTTTGAAAATTAAAAACAAATAAAAATAAAAAATAAACAATTCTAAAAAAAAATTTAAAAATTTGTAAAATTAAAAAAAAAAAAATTAAGAAAAAAATAAAATTTCTCAAAATTCTCTGTTCGTAAAAGAAAGTCGTGTGTTGGCCACACCTCAATTTTTAAAATTAAATTGAGATCAAATTTTAAATTATATATCGTATTTGATGTGAATTTATATTTCGACGATCGTCTCAATTATTGTTTCATAATAAGATATGCACCATACCTACACGGTAAATACAAATTTACTAGATGTTAGCATACTAGAAAATATTAACGATAATTTAGTCGTTTGATGGTATGATGGTAAGATAGTACGATGGTAAGATGTGGTATGGTATGATCTTGTGATGGTATGATTGTTTGATGGTATGATGGAATGAATGCGTGATGGTTTTGATAGTTTGATGGTATGCCGGTATGATGTTATTATTGTAAGTTGGTATGGTAATGTAATGATGGTATGATGGTATTATAGTCTGATGGTATCATGGTATAATGGTACGATGGATTCTATGACGGAATGTAGAATTATTTTTGATAACGGTATTAGTCGTAAAATCTCCCTTTAGAAGCATGACAAACAAATTACAATAAAAACACAGGAGCTTATGTGCAAATCTACTCCTGATCGAGAGAATTTTTACGTCAAGAAGGTAAAGACAATGATGAACTTGTCGGGAACATTTTTATAAACATAGAACTCTATTACCTGAATCATAATGGTATTATCTTATAGCAATCCTGTTTCACAAGCTCACATAAATATTTGATTCTTAGGGACCCAACCTTATACAAACCAATTAGCAATTAACACTGACAATCAAGTATTACGCAGTGTTCTATCCTTCTATGTAGGAGATTTTGGCGTCTACTGGAGGGGGGAGACCAAAGTTAAGTAGAGTAATCTACCAGCTCCGTAACCTTTCGGTGGGGTGCGCATCACACAAGCTGTTCTGGTCATGTTTTAGGCACCTGGCGTGATTGTTACAATTGTGTAAGGGGTAACCTAGTCACAATTCGCAACTGTATGTACTGCCTCCTCGTGGCAACCACTGGTAACTGAGGCCGTTTGGTACATTTGACCACTTGGCACAGGCTAAAGTGCGGCGCTAAAGGAGAAATCCTTGACAAAAAACTCTAATCTAAGGTGGAACAGCATATGCCGATGGATGAAGGGCTGATAAGTTAATCAGTCCTAAGTAAGCAGACTCTGGATACCAGGCGCCCTCCAGTTTTATTTAGCCTTCCTGTGGTAAAGCTGGGTGCGGGAATCAAATGTCAAACAATGTAAATAAAAATAAGGATTGTGACACTCCTAAAGCATCACTCACCAGCCGTTGTGGTTTTCGAGGACCTTGGCCCTCTTTCCGCTGTGGGGCTCTCGGGGAGTGGTCAATCGAATGGGGAGCTCCGTTCGATGCTTGAGAAATTTGTTCTCAACTCCGACATGGACACCTCAGGAGATGAGGACTCAGCCAAACCTGTCGCGGCTCCTTGCGTGAAAATGTGTGGAGCCGCGAAAAGAGGCTTCTCAATGAGGGCAAAACGCCCGGAAGCGGAAAAAGGCTTCTGTCGATGCGGCCACAAAGAGAGACTTGTGCTCCCACTGAGTCCCCATCGCCTTAGAGAATCCGCTCAAGAATCTGTCCCGGCGGTCTCGGGTTCTGCGGTCCGGTTTGTAGATACCTTCTGGCAAGCCGTGGGTTCGGAGCTAGTTGGGATCTTGCCCTCTGGTTTTCCTGAGGTGGTTCTCACTGGAGAACAGCTTAAGGCTGCCCAGGAGGAATTGTAATGGACTTGATGGAAAACATGTTGTTATTATTATGGAAAATAGTATACGTATTTGATTTGGTGCAGAAGAAATCGATGCATCGGCGATTGTATTATCCCAATTTTCATCGTTTTCAAGCAAATTTAATAGTTGACATGCTTCTCGATATGTTACACATATATTATTATTTACTGTTCTTAAATTTTCGAATGATGTTGGTCCATGAACATTAACTAATAATAAACGTAAATAGTAGCATTCTGCATTGTTTGGGTGTACAGCATATAATCTTCCTAAGGCATGGGTAGAAAATATATTTATTTGGCCTTCAACTCGAGTTCCTTGTTTACGACGTTCAAATATTTTTTTAGATATGTTCCAAGTGTAATATGTTGGAATATCTGAATATACAGGTAAACCTCGTTTAACGAACGTATTGTGTCCCTGAAAACCGTTCGTTAGTTGAGGTTTCGTTGTGCGAGGTAAATAATTTTATGTGCTATTTTTGGGAGGCAAATATTTGTGTGGTTTCTAAAACTTTACCATTTATGTACATAAACTGACTATTAATATAAGTCGAGGTTTAAAGTTCGTAATACGATATTTTTCAACAATTTTGGATGTCCGTTAATTCGAGGATTCGTTATTCGAGGGTTCGTTAAACGAGGTTTACCTGTAATAATGTTTTTGCGAATGAATCAGTTTGACATATTGAAAAAAATGCAGTTAATGTTGTTAGTGGTGGTTGTTCTGCTCTTTGTAGTGCATTTTGTGTAGTAAAGTAAACTCTTTGTCCATTTTCAAGATGAATCGCTAAATGAACAACGGTTGGATGTCGTTCATGTATTGGAAATGATAAAATTCGCCAGATAGCTTCATTGCTACTTATATAACGTCCTATTTGATATTGTGTAATTTCATCAATATTTTTGTTAGTATTAGATGTTACACCGAAAACTGCCATATCACTCCCTTTGTTTACATATTTGCAAATATATTTTATTGATTTCACGGAATTGCAATATTCAACGTTGATATGTGCTTTATATGCTTTAGATAATAGTGGTGAATACGGTACAACCCATCTATTATATATTTCAATTTCTTCATTTTTAATTTTTATAATGAAAGATTGACCATTATCCTCAATTGAGCGCCGACGATATAATGGATAACCATCAATGCCTGTAATTGATTCTGATATTAATGCTCTTGGGTATCGTTTTGAGCACTTACCGTTAATCATGCAAGGTGAATTGATGTTATATGCACCACATGGACCATGCATCATATTTTGTTTAATAATTTCAAATAATTCTGGATCAGTTGTTAAATCTGGAATTTCTGCAGAAATTATATTATCAACTTCGTTTGGTGTTATTTGTGCTACTAACCAAATTAAAATGTGGGCATGTGGCAATCCTCTTTTCTGCCATTCGATGGAATACATCCAGCAACGTGTTTCGCCAAAAATTTCATGTTTCGTTATTAAATCCAGTAATGACTTAAGTTTCTGTTTAAAGACACGTGCTATAATATCATGACGATCTGTATATGTTTGACCTTGAAATAAATTTTGTTTTATTTCATCCCATTTGGGATTACATGTGAAGGTTATAAATAAATCTGGGCGTCCGTACTTTCTAACATATGACATTGCATCTTGTGCATATTCATGCATATGTCTTGGACTTCCAGTGAACGTTGCTGGTAAAATTGTCCTTCTTCCAATATTTTTGACATTACCATCATTATTTATTGCATCACGAAGATGTATGTATTCTTCTGAACGTAATTTTTTTTGATTTAATCGAATATATAATAAACGTTCTGTTTCTATTTTCGCGTACATATCAACAATATATTGATGAAATAAATGGCGATATTTTAATATATGATTTTCTTCATTTTCCCGTACCATAAGTCTATATGAATAATAATTCATAGCACTTACTTTTTTATTTAATTCTTCACCTATATTAATTATTAATATAATATTTATTTTGTTTAATAGAAAAATTTAATAAATATTTGTTTACCATTTACTGGATTTATCATTTTAATTTGAATATGATATCCATCTTGTCCTTGCCAAAATATAATTGGATATTGTAATGCATCATAAGGACCTATGTGTTTCACAAACACGTTGAAGTCTATCATTTCTGCGATGTAATATAATGTCACGTGATTCAAATTGGTCTCCAGCAATAACTATCGCAACATCATTAATTGTTGGTGCATTAAATCTTCTAGAGTGTTCTCCAATAGGAGTTTTATCGGCTCTAATTACTATTCTATGATTATCCGATGGCATTTTTTCAAGTGACGTTTTATAAAATTTAATTAGTTCATTATGTTCATGAAATAAATTTTGTAATGATTCTATAATTACTCTTCTTGTACATGAATTGATTTCACAACGTACATTTAATTCATCATCAGAATTTCCAATAAAATAAATTTGTAGAAATTTATGTGTATCATCTGGAAGTGGTAATAAAGAACCTGCTGAGTGATAAATTTGGCCTTGAACTTTGAATGTTGGCATGAAATTATCAGTAATAATATTTGTAGCACCAAAAGAAGTCATTTGAAAAGAGTTATTGTATTTTCGAATGTTTGATAAAAAATGCTTCGACTGTCGTTTTGTTACCGAAATTAATGTTAGAAATGGCTCTGGTGGATCTATTAAAACTGGCAAATTTACCTTACCATTTGCACAACACAAGCCATGAGCTTCATTTTTGAATTTTAAAGCTTTGCAATGCACACAAATGTTATTCATACCGCTTATAGTAATATATTGTCTAGTTGGTGCTCTAAGAATAAATTGTTCATCAATGTACAGAAGTGTAAGGTGATGTCGTTTTTCAGAACACTCAATCCAAATATTGTCAATTATTATTTTAATGGAGATCTACTTTGTAGAGTAATTTCAACTGTTGATTTAGGAGTTCTGTTTGATCAGAAATTAACTTTTGCTTTACACATACATAAAATAATATTAAAGGCCAATTCTATGTTAGGTTTTATTTTTAGAAAGCCAAAGGATTTTATGGATGCATTATCGTGTGTTAGTCTATATACTTCTTTAGTAAGATCTCACCTTGAATATGCTGTAGTGGTTTGGTATCCTCATCAGGATGTGCATATTGCAAGATTGGAATCTATTCAGAAACGTTTTACTATCTATATGGCCAGGAAGCTTGGTCATTTATCTGATCGTCATCTACCTATGTGGGAACAGGTGCGAAGTCTCCCATCGTATGTGATTCGGTGTGAGTGCCTTCATATTGATACGTTGGTTAAACGCCGAAAAATTGCATCTGCCTTGTTTGTTAGTGATTCCCTTAGTGGCCGCATTAAGTGTCCTGAACTCATTTCTGCTTGGAGCATTTATGTACCTACCAGAAGCTTGCGTCCAAGGGAATTTTTGTTTGTTGACTTTCATAGAACGAATTATGGTTCCAATGAGCCAACCAAGTCAATGGCTAGAATTTTTAATGATTTTTACCATTTATTTAATTTTGAGAGATCCAGAGTGTATTTTCGGAAGGCAATCAGAAATTGCAATTTTTAATCTCATTTTACGTTTTTAAAGTTTTCGTTTTTTCATGTTCCGTATTGTTAGTATTCCTTTTATTTCTTTTTAATCTATAATAATTCTTTTTTTACTATTCATTAAGTTTTTAACTGTAGAATAGATTTAAATAAATAAATAAATAAATAAATTGAATTTAAGCTATAATCAATTGTATGATCATAACGAAAAGCAAGCTTATTAAATATTATCCTATTTGTATTTGATGTGCTTCTTCTTGCTTGTCTATTTCCAATTCGATTTGATTCATTTCTTAATTCGTATTGTTCAGCTGATTCATTTGCACGTAACTGTGATATTTACAATCTAACCCTTCCAATCCGTTCTCTATGTTCAGCTGGTGTTTCATTTGAACGTCGTGTTCTTATTTGATTGTTTCGACATGTGTTGCGACCAATATTTGATACTTTACGTGGCATTTTAATTTTCACATATAAAATCTGCATAACAAATAAATACAAATGTCTATTTAACTTAACGTATCATACATTTTTTATTTATTACCTTTAAATTCTTTTTAATTTATGTAAAAATATTGATTAGAATAAAACTCCAAATGTCTTTAAGCGCGGCCTACCCGTGGTGGATTTAATTTGCGTAAAAGAATTATTGGCATACCAATTTTTAATTGTAGAATGTGGCGTGGATTTCCAGGCAAATCAAGTGAATTTAGAAATTGAACCCAGTTCACAACTTCATCTGGATCTATAACGCAATCAATGGATTTGTATGTTTTGGTTTGGCCACAAATCTTACTTTAAATGTCAATATTAAAGTCACTAACGCAATGATTTGTATAATTAAGTGCAATATTGGGATATACAGTTAAAATTAAATCTTCTTTTGATTCATTTGTAACACAGAAATCGAGAGGCAATGTTATTAATCCTGTGGTATTATCTATAGCAATTTTTCCGTTTCCAATATCCAATAATTGGTTGGAAAATAAATGGGATGATGCATCGTTTTGTAATTGTGCCCGCATGTTTACAGTAAGTTATAGTTTTTGAACAAATGAGATGATTCTAAACACGCGTTTAATTCATCTGCTGGTTTTGATCGTGTGATGACTGAAATATTGTTTTATTTTTTGTATTATTATTATTCCGCAACACACCGTAATGTGCATTCGTTTGTAAAATATTTTTTTTTTTTTAAACATATACCCAACGATACTTATTAAAATCTAGTGAAAATAATTTTTTATACTTGAAAAAAAAAAAATCTTGCGCTATCTATCGGACAAAAAATAAACTATACGAAAACACTCCTCACGACCCATAGAACACACATACAAATTTTTATTAAAATCGGTGCAGTGGTTCTTGAGTTTTAGTGTTACAAACACACACGTCATTTTTATATACATACATATATAGAGATTACTATAAAACGTCTTACCTAATCAATTTGTTTTTGTTTACACTTATTTTAATGACAGCTGATCAACAAAATAATTTAAGCTTTGATCAACCAAACAAATGTTAAATTTAGTTAAGCGAGATAGTTGGTTTCATAATTTGTGTTATGTAGATTGTATTTGTTCAATCAAACAGCAATCTACCGCGAACTTTATAGTAAATGCAAACGTTTTTTTATGTTTGGTATTGACTTAAATATCATCACAGTCATCAAGCAAAAATCCGCCACTGCAATTAGAAAGAAGATTATCAACCATTTCCAAAAAACTTATGCACAATATTTCTATATTATGACACTACTGTATTTTTATGAATGGCTAATATGATTTCTTTCAGTCATGTATTATTCATTAGAATATTTTCATTTGACTTGAATTATATAAAATCATTACAAATTCATAATTAGTTGTATTATGTTGGATTAGTTATTTCAAGGGTGCGGCTATGATAACGCTCTGATCATTATGAATTTTTAGTACGGTGCGTATCTCATGAATATTATATTCGAAATTATACAATTCAAATAATATGTACTTTAAGATAATTGCCACAACAGTGCGTTTGAGTAAATGATGAGCTTCAAAATACCTGATCTCTCTCGTTTCGTACAATGCCAATGTAAGTGAGAATATTAATGATAGTCTTGCCACAGGCAGTTGTTCTCTTTTTTGTCTAAAGCCAATACTAAGTTCTGAATTTATAATGTGCGTCGACAAGCGGACAAGTGTTTAAGTTTTAATCCAGCCATGTACAGGTGGGGTATATGGACACTGACGAATGAGGAAAAAACGGTTGTTTTACAGCCTAAAATGTGGCGATGATAGTACTTATCGAGTTCTATTCAGCTTAAAAATCCCAAATCTGAAAATATTTTTGATACTGTACTGTTCGTTCTGCGTGTTGATCCGGAGCTTATGGTACATAACGATCTCTGAAATGGTTGGCGTAGAGGTCGTGGTCGGCGACGATTGCACATCGTCGTAAAAAACGACTCAGTAACTTTAAATTGTCTACTAGTGTTATTCATTATACGTAGGTATGTAGTGCAGGGTTGCGATACAAATTGGTAGCGCAAAATTTTTGATAAATGCCAGCTTTCAATTCTGATCAACTATATGTATTTTTATCATAAAATAATCGAGGAGTATAATATATAATTCCAACAAAACATTTTTATTTTATTCTCAAATTTCATTTATTGATTATTATTATTTATTTATAAAGTTTTTTTAATTTAAAGTTAATAATTATGTTTCACTCTCAAATTAGCTCTGCAAAATTTTTAATTTTCTTGATAAGTCGGAGCGATAAAGTTTCGCGATTTTTTTCAGGGAGCTCCGCTCTCACTCCGCTTGGTTAGAAACTCGCTCCACTCTTGCTCCGCTCCAACGTCACTGAAGATATTTATTCGAAAATTAATAAAACATCAAAATAACTTTATAATAATTCATAATTCTGTATATCACAGAAAATTAAAAATAACAAATACAAAATTAATTAATTCATAAACATAAATTTTCGGTAATTGTTAAAATTTAGTTTAATTAAAGTTGTTAAGCTTTATAAAACGGATGTCCTCAAAGACAGATAGTAGTTATAACCAGTAGTTATATTTTTGGCGTAGAAATATTTTAACCCCAAATAAAGAAAAACATACAAGTGATCTTGGGTTTTTCTATTAAGTTTAAAATCCAAATTTTAGTTAAGAGAGATAATTAAGGAAATATAGGAACTAAGGTTGGGAGAGCGAAAATGTATTTAATTTTTTAAACACTCCTCGCTCATTTCCACTCCTACATTAATCGCTCTAACTTCGCTCCACGCTCTGATCAAAATCGGATCGCTCCACTCCGCTCCGAATCCCTGAATTTTTTTTTTTTTTTTACTTAAATCGCCATTTAAAATTTTTTCGGATTAGCACTAAAATATAAAATATCAGTTTTTCCTTGTGCGTATGGCATGGATCGCTTGTTAAGAAAGGAATGATGGATACAGCTCATTTATTTTTTCGAAACTAATTACCACAATTTTTTAGAAAATTTGGGAGATGGCTTTCCTTCGAATGGCTATAATAATAAACTCCTCTGTCGGATGTATAGTACATAACTTAACGCGTGCTTCCAGTTATCGATTATTCCTCTCAACAACATAAAAAATAACGCTGGAGTTGCCAATTCATTATTGGTTCGAGTAATTCCATCATCGCAGGAGTTCACAATTCTCTCGGTTAGTAGATTCATTGTGAGATCTTTTTTTATTTTTAATCTCGTTGAAAGTTAGCACGCAAATTCTTGATGTAGGTGGCTTATTCAAATATACATAAGTTGATTTTATTCAAATATACATAAGTTGTATACCGGGTGGCACAAACTTTATAGGCGACCAATCATATTTTGTGGAAATAACTGTTAGTTTCTTAAATATTTGTAGATCGAAAAAGATTTATAAGTACTGCGCCATATTCTTATTACTGTCGCTGTAGTAGTAAAAGAAGCCATTATCATTATTTTTCGTGTGTTGATGTTTTTGGTGCAAATTAAAGAAATTTCTGCCAATTCTGCTCAGTTTGGAATATATCAGTTTATTTTTTTTTTCGTAAGTTGTTAAACAACTTTTTATAGTTTTCATCAATTGGGTCCGTTTTAGTTGCAATTGCTCGACTCTGGTTTGCTGTTATCACCGAGTAAGACCGCTGCGCACCATTTTGTGTATCAATTATAAAGCTCGTAATTCACGCTCTTTCAATATATTTTATTAAGCATCGAAACAACATTTCGTGTTGTTGTTTTATTTAAGACTGATTTGGCCCGACAATTGCGAATCATACAGGTCATGCTTTTTATAAACAATGAAAGTCACTTACTGAATATTTCAGCAATATAATGAAGAAAATTGAAATTCAGGTCGATTAAAGAATCTGCGGGAATGAATTCAAATGTGGAGCGAAAACCGCATATTAAAAATGGTATGTCTGTGCCGCTGGTAAAGACATATGATGTTAACACATAAAATGTTTGTCAAGAAATCGTTTTATTATCATTGGTACCGGAAAGGGAATCAAAGAAACAAATGATTGTTCCATTATAATTTAATAGAAGAGACCTATCATGTTATGAAAAGTAGGATACGAATGGCATATACATACACCTAGAGCATCCAATACCGGTATACCGGAAACTGAAATACCGGTATACCGGACCATTTTTCAGTACCGGTAATAAGCGATCAATACCGGTATTTCAGGATTTTCATTTTTATTGATTATTCGCCCAATATTCATTGAATTGTTTTTAAAGTCAGAATTCTTATAGGAATCGTATAAGAAGTTTCGACGATCACCGACCAAAAATGTTAGTCTAAAATCTTACGTTAAATTGGAATGGGATCTTTTCACCGATCACCAAGAGCTTGAATGCTGCTTTTCAATTGAATTGTTTCAAGAAGAAAGGTTGGTTATTAAATACGGACCCATTATGACCATCCACTTACGCCTATACTCACCATCACATCACATATTATTTATATCCAGCTACACAATAGTTGCGTGACATTAGGTCTTTTGATCACTTAATCCGGCGTAATCTTAACCCACACCACCATACAAATAGAACTTCACATGAGAAACATGGAGTTCCTCTTGTCTGATTAGAAACTCAAATCATCGCAGCTTTAATTTTGTTTAATCACACATTTTTACGTTAACCCTTTACACTATTCACTAAACTGATCAATACGAACATTACACCATGCATAATACTTCAGAGAATTTATAAGAACTAGAATACCGTACAATTACTCCGCTGGCTGATATGCTTAAATAAAAATAGCAAATGTTGTTGTACACTAGGAAACACGTTTAATTATCATATTTGAAAAAAAAAAAAAAAAAAAAAAAATTGATGTAAATATATAAATATATTACATATGTCGTATATAAAGATAAATAGTGTTTAAATTGTGTAATGTTTCGATACCTCAGTTAAATTGCTTCTTATGTTGATATTATGGGCGTTGTAATACTGTGTTTGACCGTTGAACTTTAATTATAACAAGACGCACCAAACCATCATGACCTGGATGGACATTAATTATTCGACCCAATGGCCAATAATACAATGAAGCTTTATCATCAATGACCAGTACTATGTCACCAATTTTTATATTTAGTAATTCAGTATACCATTTGGTTCGTTTCTGCAAAGTAGTAAGGTAATCCCTATGCCATCGCCTCCCGAAGTGGTGATATATTTGTTTGATTATTTTCCATCGTGAATATTTTGATTTTGCGATATCAATATCCGCAATTTCAGGTATATCCATTAATGCGCGTCCAATTATAAAGTAAGCCGGTGTAATCACATCCATATCGCCGTTTAGTTCAGCATATAATGGACGTGAGTTGATGACTGCTTCGATTCTGGTGATGAGTGTGGTGAACTCTTCTAACGATAATATATAACCGCTAGTGACTTTCTTCATGTTGGACTTGAGAAGTTTGACTGAGGCTTTCCAAATGCCGCCCATATGCGGCGCAACTTGTGGGATGAAGTGCCATTTAATTTCCCACCTTAAAAGATAAGTATAAATTTGATTATTATAATGTTTAAGAAAGTTGTATAATTCTTTTAAGCTATTGTTAGCGACAACGAAATTAGTGCTGTTGTCACTATAAACATTCTTGCATAATCCACGCCTTGATACAAATCGTTGCAATGCTGCTACAAAACTCTCTGTTGTTAAATTCGTTACGATCTCAGCATGTACGGCTTTCGTTGACAAGCATACAAATAAACAAACTTTAGTTGTTAGTTGGCCTCGGCGGTTTGACGTCTTGACTTCAAAGGAGCCGCAATAATCAAAGCCAATATTAGCGAAGGCAAAAATGTACTGTACCCTGCACGGTGGTAGGTTAGGTTAGGTTAGGTTGGAGTGGCTGCTTAGGCACACTTAGACCGGTGACGGTCCATTGGGATACCAAAGAATATATCCCCTTTACCCTTATTGGAACCATTTCAAGCTACTTATGTAGTGCAAGGCGTCTCGCACTTTCATATTTTCGAGATCCGAGAGGCAGTCCATCCTGAACTTACCCATGTGTTTGTGCCTTCTGAGTGTCAATGCTGGACAAGAGCAAAAGAAGTGGACCAACGTCTCTTCCTTCTCTTCGTCCAAGCAGCTTCTGCAGAAGTCATTTGCCTCCAGACCCAGCCTTCTTGCATGTTCTCCAAAAAGGCAGTGTCCCGTGAGAATTCCTACGACCGTTCTTAATTCACGTCGGCGTAGGGATATTAATGCCCTAGTGCGCCCCAAGTCCAGCTTTGGCCAAACTTGTCTTGCAACTCTACAGGTGTGGGTGTCAGACCACCTTTCCCCCGCTGAGGATAGCGCCTGCTTCCCAAGTCCGAAATCGCTTCTCGAAGCGTAGAGTAGGTTTAATGTAGTCAAGATTCGCCAGCTCATCCTTCAACGATCTAACGATAATAGAGTGTCCTATACTAAGACACCTCCACTGAGAGACGGCTGCAAGTCATACAGCCGTATTTGCCGCCATCTGTTTGCCAAAAATGTCGACCGGAAGAAGGTGCAACATAACCTCTAAGGCACTTGTCGGTGTCGACCTCAAGGCCCCACTAACAAGCATACAGGACGTTCTTTGCACCCTCTCAATCCTACTTTTATAAGTTACCTTGTCCAGAGCTGGCCACCAAACACCCACCCCGTACATGAGTACAGGTCTCACTACAGCGGTGTAGAGCCAGTGTACCAGCTCCGGCTTCAGACCCCATCTAGGTAGGAGTACAAAGCTATAGTAGCTTTATTGGGCCTCCAACTAAGCTTACTGTCCAAGATAATGCCCAGATATCTAGCATTATTAGTAAAAGCAAGTCTCGTGCCATTTAAGGTAGGAGGGACAACTACCGGGATTTTGTATTTCTTAGTGAAGAGTACCAGCTGTCTCTTGGACGGGTTAATACCAAGTCCACATTTGCCAGCCCATTCCGTAACGATTGTAAGCGCATTCTGCATTACCAAAAATACCATAAATCGCGCAATGATTATCTGCTCAATCGGTGCAACTTTAGTTTTCGTGATTAATATAGTAGACCTTTTCTCATTATCTTCCACAGAAATTGCATAAATCACAGCTGAATATGCTAGCTCACTAGCATCACAAAATCCACATAATTCAATTTTACCAGTAGTGTTTAGCCAACGAGGAATTTTGATCTTTGTTATTTGCGATTGTTATTGTTTGGTTGTTATTGTTACTTTGTTATTGTTTGGTTTGCTGTGGTAGATCATCATCTGAAGTAATTGGTTCCAACCAAAGTCTTTGGAATATTATTTTGACTTTAATGATCAATGGTGATAACCAACCTAGAGGATCGAAAATGTTGCTGGCGTCAGACAATAATCCTAGCTTTTTTAAACATGGAACTTTTACTAATTCACATTTGAAGGAGAATTCATCCTGCAATGGATTCCAGATAAGGCCAAGTATTTTTGATGTATACGTATCTCCTAAAAAATCCTTCTGGGCGTTGACACTATTTGCTTTATTCGATCTTAATTTTCTTAAATTAAATCCAAACTGTTTTAACTTTGAGATTATCAAATCCTTTTGATTAATTAATTCTTCTACTGTGCTAGAACCGCACATTAAATCATCGACATAAACGTCTTTAGATAATATATTTTGAAAATTTCTGGATGTTTTGATGAAATTAGGTTTGCTACCTCTTGAATACATCGCGTTGACAAAAATGAAGCAGATGTAGTACCATAAGTTACAGTGCGTAATCGATATGCTTTTGGCGGTTTATTCGGACTTTTTTCGCTAAAGTATGTTTTGATATTGTGCATCTTCTTCGTGAACCCAAATCAGTCGATACATTTTTTCAATGTCCCCCGCTTAGAACAAATTTGTGCTGCCTGAATCGTACAATTATTTCGACTAACGATGACTGAATTGTTGGCCCTATTTCCAAAATATCATTTAGAGATAAGCTCGTGGTTGACTTAGTTGATCCATCAAATACTACTCGTAACCGATGATGGGGTAAATAATAATCGGTTTGATTTGGTTCGCATATGACCAAGATTCCCATATTCTCTCATAAAATCGTGATATAGTGATTTAAATGTGACTTCCCAAAACCTTTTTAACGTAGAATCAACATCCATCATGATGTTTAAACTGATAGAAGAAAAAATGCTTGAATCAGGATTGACCTTCTTAACTTGAATCTACCCAAATTTAGTATTATATGCACACATTTGTGCATCTTGAATTTTGCCTTCACCAAGTACATCGAAGAATATATCTGAGCTCAGTAGTAGATCAATTTCACCACATTACCGATTGAAATTTTGCTGTATTAACACTTATGGTTGATTTAGGATGCATAGTTGATATATACGGTACGACATATGCGCTTGTAACCGTCTTTTATGTGCCTTCATCGTTTCAAATATTTATTTTTGCCATGCCCTTTGTTTTGTCAACATTAGTATAACCTAAACCTTTAATTGAAATTGAACCAGTCTCCCTTGGTAACTCAAGCTTTTTGAAACTGTTTTCTGAAATAAAGCTTAATTCTGAAGCTGAATCCAATAATGCTCGACATAAATGGAGTGCACCTTTAAAATTTTGAACTTTTACTATTGCTGTTGGTAGAATGTGTAGCGCCTCACTCATATTTATATTTATAAATATTTACATTCGTTCATCGCTACAATATATCAATCACGTATATTGGAGCGCGTACACCACACTTACGTTCGTTCCATCACCGCACTATATATATATATATATATATCAGCGCTCACGTATGCATATCATACTACTGACAGCGCAACGACCAACGAGCACGGCCGTACATCATGTTTATTCTATTTTACAGTGTATGTGCCTACAAACCCATAAACATAGAACAAAATAATTTCTATTTTTTTTATATACACCCTCTATCGATGACAGTCGTTTATCTTACTTCTTACTTTTTGCTCGCCATATTTTAAAAAAAGTGGAAAATTATAAAAATTTATAAAAATTAATTTGTTAATAACCGTGTGGTGAGAGTTAATTAAAAACAATAAAATAATAACCATAATAATATATTGTGAATAAATATTACACACATATTGTGAATAAATCATATATATATAAATTAAAAGAAACTTGTGTATCATTTAAAGTGATTTTCGAGTCGTCTGGACAGACGTATCACTCAAGTCAAAATATATGGTGTTACGTGAGAAGACACATAAATTGTGTAATAAATAACAACACGATAACCCCATAAATGCAACTGTTTTCGGATTCCATACATGTAAAGTTGAAGCCTCCTTCGAAACTGACGGGGTTGTACTGATAGGATTTTCATCGTTCGTTGAGTTTTCTTCGTGCAACATGCTATGATGTTTGCGATTACATTTTTAATATCTTCCTCTAAAACGAGAGAGTTGAGACAATTGTAACAACGCTTTTTATCGGCAACAAATTTTCGACGATCAGACGTGGATGATTCCTTAAACTTAATGCATTCATATAGTTTGTGCTCGTTTTGGCATAGTTCGCACTTTGATGCTGTGATTGCAAATGATTTAAAATCATAAGTTGACTTTGATGACGTGAATTTTACTGGCGTTCCGTAACTTTCTAACGCATCGACTCGGTCACACAAAAATGTGTATCATTGTATTATTTGTTTAGCACTAAATACACCAACCACGGATCCGAACTTTCTGCTTCCTTACCTTAACTTTTCACCCCTCTTTGCACTTCGTCACAAACATCATGAATTTTGCGAATGTTACTTGAATTTGCTTAAAGAATTATTGGTTAACAGCGTAACGTCTGCGGTCATATCTCTTACGTAATTTGTCTCGAGCCTCTATATAATTTGCTGCAGTATGACGTTCATATGTTTTACCAAATTTGCGGCTTATCCTGTTAAGTAACTCTTCAAATAGTAAAATTTTTGAATATCGGATAATCGTGGATTGTCATCAATTTGTTGCGTAAATAGTTCATGGAACGATTGCCAATCTGTATAATTTCCCGAAAAACGAGGAAATTCTAGCTTGGGCAGTTTTATATCACGACTTTCGTCTATAATGCCAAGGTTTTTCGCAGTCATGCTCGTAGATGTGTGATGCCTTGAAGAGTCGTAGGTTGTTGATGGTTTTCGCTTGGCCATTGTTTCTTAAAAATCACTAATAGCCACATAGTATAAATCTTCGATCTCAAAGAACTTTGATCTTTCATCATCCGTGTAGCTAAATGATTTGGTCTCTGCTTCGAGATATTGAGTCAATAATTCCTCGACACGCTTCATTCGCACATGCACATTTTCGAAATTTATGTCACTGGATGTTAAGCACTCCTTGGCATATTCTATAATTTTTTGTAATGAGTCCGATATTAACTTTAATTTGCTTTAACAGGCAGTAACCTCACTCATTTTGAACTTGAAATGATTTCAAATTTGAAGTAACCATACAATGCCACAATGCACACAGTGCCAAAACATGATGATGAGTTAGTGTCAGAAAATGTAATATTTATAATGTAAATTTGATATAGTTTAATTTTATGTTAATTATATGTTTATAAAAACGAGTAATTAGAAACATTATTTCTGTTTGTTAGCTCGCGTTTGGAATCAAACGGTGACCGATGCCACCGATTGGAACTTGATTAGATTTTAAAGAATTTCAGACCACCCTCACCCCCTGTGGGGCTCTTTAATATGACATTAAATATGCTATAATACAATATTACCATTGTACATATAATCGTCTAAGGTCAAAAGTTAGTTAGGTCACATGAAAGATCGCATTAACACTTACCCAATTTATTTATCCAATACACTCATACGGTACAGACATAATTTTATCTCTCTTCTCCAATCACAAATTCTATATGCGCGTGTGCTCACAAAAAAAAAAAGTGTTGCACTTGTTTTTATTTTAACCATAAAAATTATTTCTTTTCTTGTAAAGCAGCAATTCTCTTTTCCAAAAGTGTAAACGCCAAAAAGAAATAAAATCTATAAACGTGATCACATGATTATTTACTTTTTCTCTGTAGTTGATCGTGTAATGATCTTTCGTTTTATTTTTGTTATTCTTTTTGGCTTCCCTATCCATAAAAATAAAAAATAAAAAACAATCTCGAGAGCGCCGTGAGTGAATGATGACTGACGATCGCGCGAATTCAAGATCAATGATTTCTTTTATTGTGTTTTATTTTGTATTCGCTCTGGTATATGACGCTCTTAACTCATTTCTTACATGTTAATTATTCTCATTTTGAAAATTACAAATCGCGTAAGAAAACATTTTTTTTTGGTTGTAAAAGAGAAATGATTTTTTAGCACGTTTTTTTATTTGTATTTTGGATTTTATTTATTTTTTTAATTTTTTTTTAACAATTTGTTATTCGAATAAATTATAAATACTACACAGGTACAATTTGTTAGTTGTTATGCGATCGTCAAAGCGAATGGGTTGCTCAATTTTAAATTTATCTTTATTTTAGTAAAATTAATTTAGTTTTTTTTACGTACATTAATTTAATAAATAAATATTCTCGTGTGACTATTTTAATTTGTAATTTTTTTTCTATTCCATTTAATAATTAAAAATATTTGTGTGTTACCTCCAATTATAAATATATTATAAAAGAGATAATAAAAGAAAAATACAGTTTATGATCTGGAAATTTTATGCTAATTTTCGTGTTAATTTTTTATTCATTGTGATTTTTGTTTATTTGGAAAATAGTTCTCAAAAAATAAAAAATTATAAAATTAAATATTTTTATAGGTGAAATGTGTATGTGATGATAATGAACCTCAAAATATATTAATTAATTATAAGGTTTTTATTATTATTTTTTGTGATTATACGATTGTTTTTAGTTTTATTAAAAAAATAAAAAACAAAAGAAGAAAATATTATAATTTATTGAGGAAGATATATAATACATTTTAATTATAACAAAAAAAAAAAAAAAACAAAAAAATGGATAACATTTTGCGATACAGAAGATTACCTTTCCTAAAACGGTAAGTTAAACAACACTAAAACATGAGTATTTAATGTCGGAAAAATTAGCTCAAATTACACACACAGACATTAAATAATAAGATGCATTGTGAACTGGAAAAATTAAAATGTCATTTGTATTTATATCTGATACCTGGAATGAAAGTATTTTATTTAATCGTACACATATGACATAAATAATGCAATTTACAGATACATTTCACCGGTACATACCGGTGAAT
The DNA here is from genome assembly GCA_958295665.1 of Tipula vernalis. Taxonomy (NCBI): domain Eukaryota; kingdom Metazoa; phylum Arthropoda; class Insecta; order Diptera; family Tipulidae; genus Tipula; species Tipula vernalis. The sequence continues at coordinate 195,581,382 of OY282560.1, read as the reverse complement.
AAGACTTTCAAAAACAAAAATGAAATTAAATGACTTAAAAATTTAGGTGAACATATTTTGTTTTTTGTTCTGCGGTATCCTCATTTCTTTTCATTTGTACTTTATAAATTGTAGCAGTTTCAATTAACATAATCTGCAAATTCGTGAACATTTTCATCTCACACCTTAATTTTTAAAAAAAATATGTATTTAATATTTATTTATTAGTACAAGTTTATGATATTTTTGTTGTTTACTAATTGCCTAGACAAAATACTTAATTCATCAATTTTAGAACCGAAATTGAACTAAAAACTTTCCAAAATTGAACCAAAACCAACATGATCTTTATAATCCCAAATAAAGTACATTTTATACAGCCGATCTTTAATATCCAAATAAATATTTTTTCGCCTAATTTTTTCAAATCAAGGTATAATACCAGAGCCTTCTAGAGTATACACTGAGAGGACTCATATTCATAACCGATACATTTGTGATCATATTTTTTTTTTTTTTAACTTTTATTTATTTGGCATAATTTAATACAAAGGGTAATTTTACACTTAATTAGTAACTTAAATTTTGAGCTTAACCTCCTTGGCTTTACTTCAAATAGGATTTTATTTAAAATATGTGGAGGACAATCTAGTAGTTTGCCATCTTATTCTACCTTAACTTAAATACTTAAACAAATCAAAAGGTAAACATTCAATTTTAATTTAAGTTATTAATTAATTCATTATTTACATTATATGTCAGATGGCAATAATACTTTTGTCTAGTTTCAGAAATTAAATCTTCTATAAACCTCATATAGGTTTCACGATGAACTCTTATCGTTCTATATCGAATAGGAATTTTTAGGATCAATTTCAGAAATTTGTTTTGAAGAATCTGATTTTTATTTCTATTTGTGTTTTTTGCGTTGGACCATATGGGTGAACTATATAGAATAACGCTCAAAACCATTACTTTATATAGTAGTATTTTATTTCTGAAGCTCAGTTGACTATTCTTATTTAAAATTCTTATTTTCACATTTTTCTTTAATATGGTTCAGATGATTCCCAAAGGTCAACTTTGGATCAAGAATTAGGCCTAGATAGCGTACTTCCGATTTCCATTGAAGTTGAGCACCATTCAGAACTAAAGGTAGCTGCGGAATTTTTTCTGGTGCACGACATCTTGTAAAGTATTAAAGTAAATGCTTTCACATTTACTAGTATTTATCTTTAGTTTCCAATTTGTGAAATAAGAGTTAAGTGCATTTAGATATATATATATATATTGGCGAGAACATTGGAGTAGTATATCGCAGTATCATCAGCAAATAAAGCTAATTGGCAGTCTTCAAATCTAGAAATATCATTAATAAATATGTTAAATAACAGAGGAGCTAATACAGAACCTTGCGGGAGACCAGCAGGAATATTCATTAGACTGGATTTTTCATTATATATTTGTACATAAAACTTCATGTTTTTAAGTAGGAATCTATAACTGTAATTAGGTATTTCGGAAAATTGCACGTTGTCATTTTGTGGATAAGACCGTTGATCCATACTGTATCAAAGCTCGATAGAGGTCTAACAATGCCAGCCCTGTGGATTTTTTATTGATACGATTTTCCTTTACGTATTGTACTATTCTGTGCACTTGATGTAGCGCAGAATGCCCAGATCTTAAACCAAATTGCTGATTTATAAGGAATTCGTTATATTCCATGAATGATTGTAATCGAGTTTTGATAAGTTTCTCAAAAACCTTGCTTATAGAGCTTAGAAGGCTTATAGGCCTATAGTGTTCAGGATATTTTTGGATCCCTTATTGGGTTTGAGAATTGAAATAACACAATTTTAAAAAACTATTAAAAATTAGCAGGAGAGTTTTAACACCGCAGTCTGGCAATTGTTTTAACAAAATGTTAAGAATATCATCTATCCCAGATGCTTCATAGGGTCGTAGGGTTTTAATAATATCACATAGGTCTTCTAAACGAATTTCTTCAAATTCTTGTGGATGATAGTTAGTTATTAATTGTTGGCAGCTAATATTGACATCACATTCATAAATTGACCCATAATTATGAGTGGATTGATAAACATAATGAAAGGTATTTGCGAGCGCTGTACACTTTTGTGAGTTTAACAATAGTTTTACTGTGGTTTCACCTTCCTGAATTTGCAGTGGCGGTATTGGACTTCTTTTCGTTTTAACAAACTTAGCGGAATTCCAATAATTTTTGATTCCTTTTTCAAGGTCTATAAGCTGGGCTTGCCAGGATTTGTTCAGTAAGTCTAAGATCTTATGTATTATTGCTCTGGTTAGCATGTTAACAAAGCTTTTAACAGTTCTACTTCTGGTCCAAAGCTATGTGCGGCTTAAACAATTTCTGAGCTGCATTTGAGCCAGTTTATCTTCTGTTAAATTTATTTTATTTATGTTAGCCAATGTGACTCTAAAAATAAATCGATCATCGAGTCAATTTCAGGAGAAGTGTTCAAGGGATTTGTTTGATCAAAGCAATTTAGTGACCCCTCTATATGCTGTTTGTATTCAGTCCAATCACCGCCGGAGTAATTAAATCGGTAGTTAATTGGGTTTTTATAAACTAGACTGAAATTGTAAGCACATACGACTGGGAGGTGATCTGACGCCAGTTCAGATAGACTTTTAATTTACATTATATGTTCTGGTTGGTTTGTTAAGAAGAAATCGATAATACTAGGAGTAGAATTGGGTCTAACAAAGGTCGGATCCAATTGCAATTTTCAGAGCTACTTATGTGATTATGAAGATTTCGACCACCTTCATTAGACCTGACACAGTTCCACATGGGATGTCGGCAATTAAAATTGGTTCGATTTTGAGTCAATTTTTGTATTTCGCTTTTAAAAGTGGGTCCATTTGTTTTTGGACAATAACATGAGGTAATTCGAACGGAAATTCCATTTACATGTTTAACTGATATCGTGAGATTTTCAATAGTTGAAAGATTTTGATCTGGTAAAAGTGAATGTTGTATATTCGATTTTATTAAGATCGCAACACCACCAAATGATCTGTTAATTCTATCGTTTCTATAGAAAGTGTGTTTTAAGATGCGTTTCCGTCAATAACATAATATCTATATTATACTTTGTCAAAAAATGTTGTAACTCACATTTTTTAGGTCGAACGCTTTGTGCATTCCAGGTGGCAATTATTAATGATTTATCTAAATGCATATTTTAAAGTTATTTCGGTTATTCTAATAGTTCGGTTAGCTGAGCCTTCAGTTAAAAGGGCAGAAGCATAAGTAGTGTTTTATTTATTAATAGAGTTAGTATAGTTAGAATTTGGTATTACCTCTTTTATTAAACCAGGGAAATTATCCCTATTTAAGTTAAAACTATTTGAAGGTGATGTTGTTTGATGAGATTGTTGCATTTGATTCCGCCTTGCTTGTTGTTTTCGAATTTGAAGATACTCCTCACGTTTAGGACACATAATCGAGTTTGCCGGATGATTATCCTGGCAGTTGGTATAAATATGGTTATCCGTATTATTTTTTATTGGACAACCATCTTCCTTATAAATGTTGGCGCAGTAATTGCATTTTCTAGTCATGTGACAGTTTGCTTCACCATGACCATAACATCGTCTGCATTGGGTGACCCTACCCACCGTCTGTTTTGCAACATCCCATCGCACTACAGTATGATCAACGTATTTGTGGTTCCTCAATTGGTTAAGGCAGTATTCCCCTTTTTTAAATGATACAAAGTATACCGTGGCACCTTGTTTTGAAATTGTTTTATGTATTTTAGTAGGTTTGAGATTTATATCCGATAAACATTTCAAAAATTCGTTGTCTTCCATAGTGTGAAGGCCATATAATATGAATGTACTCAATTTAAGGTTGTCCATCGTAAATGAAAAAAATTCTGTTTGGTTTTCGGCAAGCCGTTGTTTAATGTTATTGAAGTCAACGAGTTTTTCAACAGTAATTTTGCTACCGGTCTTTAAATTTTTGATGAGATATTGTTTAATCCCGTTACTTTCCATATATTTATGGATTAAAGCTGAATTCGCAGGCGTCATTATAGGTGGTAACTTAGTTGGTTTGGGCTTAGAAACCTTTGTTTTTATTTGAGATTCACTCATTGTGTTAAATAACTCAAAACGACTAGTAGGAACGTTATATACACTTCCATTATTATTTTTTAATTTTTTATGATAAGGTGCACCAATAGGTTCAGATTGTCTATCCACAGACCCATCCCTATTCAGCCCCATAATGGGGGACCGATCACGCACTTCACTAATTTTCACTTAACTAGTTTATTCAACTTCCCGTTAGACAAATATTAAATGTAATTTGTAGAACAAAACAAATAATACATTTTGTATCACAATAGGATTTAATTTTTATTAGACTTCACTGTTCGAGAGGCAAACATAAACTAATTTTGATCATATTTCGGATATAAAATATAGTTGAAAAGACGACAACTACAATTTGAATCTTAATTCGAAATGTTTCATTTATTTTGTCTTATATCCTTAAAAGGATTGTTTTATAAGTTGTTGCGTGAAAATACTGAACATGTACCTTGAAAATAAAAATTATATTAGTCAGCTTCCATTTATAGCTGGTTCAGTTATATTTGTTTCGGAATTAACTATTAAATATATGTATGATGGCACATTTATGTTATATTAAATAATTGGTCTAGGTGATATTTATCTCAAATTTAGACATGAAATGTTTGGGTCTGGGATTATTTTCATAATTATGTTCCTTAAAAATATATTCTTATTTCTTTATACATATTTTATATGAAATATGAAACTTTATTGTTTTCAAATTATATTTGGTTTAGCCTCGAAATCGATATATAAAAAAATCTTCATGCGAATAAATTTATAAATCATGTCGATAAAGTTTAAATGGATATAAACATAGATGCGTTGTATGTACCTCCTTATATTAATTAATTCCTAATTAGGTAAATACATATGTATAATGTATACATATGTATATAGTATTTCTGGGATCAAATTTATTTTTAATAATAACTCGTATAGCATATATTCCGCTTATTAGAACCAAACAGCCACCAGAAATAAAATAATCTTAGTTAATATGTTTTGTTAAATACATATTTATTGAACTTAAAAAATTACAAGATAAAAATTCTTAATCGGCATATTATAATGTTAATTATAATATGTATTATATTATATTTTTATTTATCCGAAATATTCATTTTTAATCGTACATACATTTTTAGGTTTTAAGTCGATTAAATCAAGAAATTTAAATATTTTGTTGGAAGCACTTATAATGAATCACATTCGCGTATAGGGAACTTCGACATTAGGCGAAGGGCACTTCCATACGTTAATTTAAAACACAAACAAAACTTTGATTATGTACAATTTTTATTTTATTTAATTTAATTTAAATTTTATAAATTTCTAAAACTTTTATTAATTTTATTAAAGAAATTAAATTTATTTATTATTATTAATTTTATTTTAATGAATTTACAAAACTAATTGACCTTTTTGGACCAGAATCGACTGATCCACTGATTATATTTTTACAATTGGCTTATTTTATATGCGTACAATTACATCTACAAAATGATTTTAGGGGAAAAAGCTACGAAAGTATTCACAACACACTCAACTCTACTATATGCCCACATAAATGTCTGTTATAAAAAATGGTTGTTAATTCATTTTACCTTAAATGTATATTATTTTTTATTATATACACATTATCAATACGTACAAAAATTGGAAAATTTTCATCCAAATCAAATTTTAAAAAAACTGTCATACCTCTTTTGCGGGATACAGATTCAAACTTAAAATGATTAATCTTAGTAACTTCACTAAAATTGTTAAGCTGGTTAGAGAATAAAAATTGTTTATCTTCATCCCATAAATCTAGAGGTTTCCCAAAAATATTTTTATTGATAGTCGATTTTGATAATATCTTTTACTTAGATTTAATTGGAATCTATATTTTTCCCTTCAAATATCATAGTCCATTGACTGATCATCGAACCAAGCTTTACCATAACTTTTGGATAATGAATCAATAGGTGGTGCTTGGGTTTATTGTTGGACCGTACAAGGTAATGTAAAGTTCGCTGGTGAATTTGAATTAAACTACTTTACAAATCAATTGTTTGTTGGTCAATACTGCTTAAAATAGCTATTTCTACAATTTCTTTTATTAAAAGATATAGTTCCCATATCAATAGTAACTGATTACGGTTTATTTATTCTATCAAAAGAACCATAATTAAAAAAATTGAGCCTGTGATTAAACGTTGATAAGGAAAATAATTTATCATCCAGAATAAATTTATTCAGAACCAATGATATTTCATAATTTCCTACTCCCTCAAAAATGTCATGCATAAGATCCACAGCATAATTTCCTACTCAAAAAAAAGCTATCAATTCTATTCGAAACACAGTGTTCTACAATCCCGGTCAGCTTTCGATCGTTAATTTCTAAATCTAACAAGTAATTAGCTTAATTTCGAGTTTTATTTTCATTATTAAAAACCAATCCACTCATTTCTTCTTTACTGCAACGACAAAATCTACAATAATGTTTAGCGGTAAAATTTTCAATAAAGCCAAGCATACAATTCAACCCTAAATTGTCACCCACGCAGTAGGCTAATATGAAATATGTTTTGATTCGTTTTTTCTGAAAATATTACTTTATTTCTGTAAAGTTTTCTTTCTATGGTGTGAAATAACGATACTACAAATATGTTTTTCTAGTTTTGACCTACAATCCGGTGGAAGACAAGGAATCGTTGCGTAAACAGCTCCAAGCTTCTGTAAGCCGGATCTACTCCCCAAAGTATTATTTGTCTCGAAGTCATCGTAATAAATAGTTAATGGTAGCACATCTTTCGGTTTAAAGTCTTTTATTTTTTCCTTGTAAAACTCGGTTTGAATAACGTTTCTAGTTACTGTGTGACCGAGACAAAGTTTAACTTTAAAAGTTATTATGGATTCTAACATATTATCGATGCTTAGAAAATTTGTAAGTGTCTCTTTTATTGAAATATGACTTTTCGTAACGTCAATATTACCAACTACAATTTCATCGTTGACATTTTTTGGATCTACACGACTACCTATTACAATTTTTATGACATTAGATAATAATTTTGATTCATTAAATAGTTTTGTCGTTAAAATTATATTAGATAAGGGGCCCTTCAATAAAAAAAATATGTCTGCCAATTTATTTGTTTCATATTGTGACATACTCAAGATTTTCATGACCAATTTTTCTATTTTAGTTATAGATTTTTTAAAAAGATACTTTTCGAACAATAATATTACGCTTTGAACCTGTGATCGATTAATTTTTACATTATACAAAGAAGTTATTAATTCAGAATTTTTTGCTTTCAATAGATCTTCAAACTTATTAAATTCTAAATCACAATTAAAGAGGGATTCGGTAGATTCATCTTTTGATTCTATATTACTCGATTCTATTTATTCGTTAAGAACATCATTACTTTCTGGACTTGAATTTAATGAAGATTAAACTTAATCCTTAAACCAAATTAACTTAAAAATAAATAATAATTACACTTATTTAATTTAAATAACACCTCGTGTAATGCATTAGTAGCATGAAATGCTTTAAAGCACAGGTCGATAGTCAGTAGTGGCGAATCAGCTTTATAAAGGTGATTGTCTATATCAACAAATGCTTTTATTATCGCTTCTCCAACAAAAATAACAAATAGTTTTACCGTTTTTTTTAAACAATTTCAGTCTTTTCCTTAAATATTCTCGTTTTTCAGACAATTCTGCAAAATTCTGCAATTATAAATGTAAATACCGAATTTTTAAAATTATTCTTAATATTAAAAACAAAATAGTGCATGCATAAATTATAATTATAATTAGAACCTACGCAGCGCAGTGCCCATTGCACCCCTCCAGGTCAGCCTATAGTTGATATGAACGATAGGATGGGCCAGGAATTCTTCACTCCAACAAGTAGTAATTGATCCGTACGTCGCCATCACCGATCGTAATCAGCTGATAAAAAATGCCTTTTGCATCCCTTTTCTATATAGATTCGTATACCCCCCCCCCTCCCCTCCGAACAAAACACTTTCTGACTTGAAATTTCAATGTCTTACACAAACCAAAGTAAAGTGAAGCTGGTTATAAATTTTTAACTTTGAAAAAGGTTATTATGGTTTCCTCTATCCATCCTTTGTCTCGATGTCTGGATGTCTTTACCAATGGTATCTCCGATTTGGAATATTGTTTTGCAAATCTGTTACTTTGGTTAAGGCGTAGAATTGAACAGCTTTTGAATCCTGTAAATCAAGATGGAAAAAGAAGTTGAAAATAAATCACTAGTTTTTACCCGCAACCAATTTTGATATAATTAACTTTAAAAAAATGTCGATGCTGAAACCTTGTCCAATAGTGAAAGTACATCAAGATCTGTTCTACAGTTTTTAAGATTATCTTGGACAAACAGGAAGACGTTAAGTTTTATACGTCCCTACGTATTCTAAAAACTATTACACCTCAAAAATTTAAATTTAATCATCTTTAATGAGATTTAAGATCAATAACAAATAACTCATATTTTGAAAAAATCTGAACTATAATTTTTTTTTTTTAATTTATATGATTTTAATATGTTCCGAAGATTGCAAGAGAATTTAATCCAGTTTCGAACTGATGAGCTTATGATTATGAAAAAATCAATCTTCTCATCAGGCCGCGGCGACTGGACTGATTATACCACAATTTACATTCTATATATACAGAATGTACTGTGCGGGATGTACTAGCGAATTTTACTAATACAGACAAATTCTCTTACAATTTTTCTTCTTCACGACATTTATGCAGTTCTATTTCTGTGTAAGCTAATTTTACTTTAATTTTGAAAGTTAATTAATTAATTCGTGTAATTTCTAATATGCAAACGGTCCTTAGACCATTTTAAATGTATTCTACCAATTATCACGTAGAAGTATATTAGTATTTACGAACAATCATTCAACGAAACCGACTGATAGACAGAATTACCTATATGGTTTTTATCCTATTGATATTTAATTTTAATTTATATGATTTTAATATGGAATTGTAAGAAAATTTGTCTGTATTAGGAAAATTCGCTAGTATGTCCCGCACAAAACATTCTGTATACATAGAATGTAAATTGTGGTATAATCAGTCCAGTCGCCGCGGCCTGATGCGAAGATTGACTTTTTCATAATCATAAGCTCATCAGTTCGAAAATGGATTAAACTCTCTTACAATCTTCGGAACATATTAAAATCATATAAATTGAAATTAATTATCAATGGGATAAAAACTATAGAATTCTCTCTATCAATCGGTTTCGTTGAATGATTGTTCGTAAACACTAATATACTTCTACGTGTTAATTTGTTAAACACATTTAACATGAATGGTCTAAGGACCGGTTGCATATTAGAAAGTAATAAATTTTTTGAACTTAAGTACTTTAAACAGTCTTCGATAAGCGTATCGATATTAGCTAAAATATGCAGTGTTGGCTTTAAAATTGAAAAAATTTAAAAAACTTTAGAATTTTGTTCCAATTATCCAAGTTTCTAAATCCTTTACAGCCAATGTTGGCCGTTTGACATGAAATTAAAGGGATTGCTAATACAATATAAATGACTGGTTTATTACAGGCAACAACCACTCATGTGAAAATCATGCCGATTGCAAATTTAAATTACCTACTTCAAGACACCCGATTTAGCTCTATTTTTAAAATTATCCACTAGATGTCAGGCAAGAATTTTCAAGTGAAATACACATTTAACCTAACAAAATATCAATGGATACTGCAAGCAATTTTTAGATGAATGTAATTTGCCTGTGAAAAAGTTTTTTTTTCTCCATTATTCCGTACAGACAGACCGACGTTACAGTTTTTAAATGTAGAGAAGAACGTAGTAAAGGGAAGATAGAGATTAGCTAAATCAAAGCAGCACGACTTAAAGATTAGGTTTGCAATGTCTATAAAGTAGAATGAAGGTCGATCACAATAAATATAAAAACAACATGACAACACAAATGTATTGCCCTTAACCTCTTTATTTCATAAAAGGTGTTTTAATAGTCTCAATTTTATTTTACCATATAGCTATTATTGTTTTTCTATGTGATTGATTATTTCAAATAAATTCGAAATAAATCCCAATTCTTATTCAAGAATAGTTGGTTAATTTTAAAATTTAGTAATGTACAATATCATAAAAATTAGTAACTATATATTGAAGTAGTATTTCATATAGTTTGGATTTTTAATTTTCATAATATTAAATTTTCACAATAAAGATTTCAGAACAGAAAAATTAATTTATTTACGCGTTAAATTTGATTTCTAGAGAATTTAAAGTAATAAATTTGTTAACAAATGTTTGTATTTTGCTATTGTCTGAATATGAAATGGAATTATGACGATTGACGCTTAAGAAATTAAATGTTTGTTTTATTTATAGTAAATATGAACGCCTAACGGTGCTGTCGAAGTGAGTACAATCGGAGTATTTGTACTACTTTTGCTTAGTGCTTACTCCTGTACTCCGCTATTTCATTTTGTACTCCCCTGTTCTAATAACTGCTATTGTAATAATACTTTTACATTATATTTTAAGTTATCGGCTTTTGCTTGCAATAATTATAATATTCTGGAAGATATCTAGCTTTTTCATAAAACATTTTTCAAAGCTAATTTATAATGGTTCCTGTCATTTTCAGGCATAAACCCATAAAACTGTTCTCTTACAGTAATGAATCAGTCATTTTAGCAAACAATATCAATTCAAACATGTAAAATTTGCGAACTAAATTACTTCTACTTAACACAGCTATTTTTTCAGAATCTGAATGTTAGCTGATAAAACTTATAAACAGATAATTCCGAGTATTTAAAATTTACAACTTTAAAACTTCAGATACACTCAAACATGACAGACGTTACCTGATTTTACCAAAAAAAAAAAAATGTTGCAGCTTTGACTAAATATTTAGATTAGAACCTCCTGAATACAAAAATTACCACACAAAAACGATGTACGGAAAATAAAATTCTTTAAGCTTAGATTAGCACTTCTATATAAAAATAATCCTGTAAGATAATTTCTGCAGTCATTTAAACTTTCCAGACTGGAAAGTTGTATGGAAGGCTGGATTTATGCAGTGTGATGTGGGAAATTTCATTCGTCTTGTGTGATATGATATGTTTAAGGTTAGAAACTATTTATTGCTACGGACCATTTTTGTGTCTATGCCTGGTCCTTGTGGACCGCCACCCAAACCTAACCTAGGAACTATTTATATAGATTCGGCTTAACATCTCCGATATAAAATTTCACTAAAACACAACGACAAATGTGTGTATTCCATTCGGTGCCGAAGGGGCTGGTTGTATATGGAAAACCAAAATTGGTGATTCTAATTTGTGATTTATAGTATCGGTCATAATACCATTAGTACGAGTACTTATAGTTACTATCAGAAATCTATATATTATGTCGGTATTCGATCACAGAATTCAACATATAATTCGAAATATCATATCAGAATTTGCTTTATATGTATATATTGTCGACGCATCAGTCAGAATTTGATATATCGTTGATATTTGTCAGAATTTGGGATTTTTTTTTTTTTTTTTTTTTTTTAAACTATGCAATCTTTTCTGGGGCTCAAGGCACTCCCAACTCTTTCGAAGTTAATTTTACCGTCCTACTTTACGCAGTATTAGCCAAATCGAGGACGTACGGCTATAGACCCGCTTTGTATAAACCACCTGCACATTGCATTGCTTCATGCCAACCTATAGTGCTGACATGAAAGGTGGGTCGGCCCATGGATTCTGCACTCTCAACAGGGGGTCATAGTTGTGTTCATCGTCATCACCGATCGTAATCAGATGATGAAAAATCCCTTTTGCATCCCGCCCCTATCGGGATTCGAACCCGGTACCTCCCGATCCAAACGCCGCAGCTTTAACCACTGCGCCGTTTGCTCGGTGAATTTGGGATATATATCGCAGATAATAGATTACTCTAAAATCCATCAACAAATGTGTTTGTTCCATCCATTTTATGCTGGAAACTAGTCTGAATTAGCTAAGTATATACAAATAAATTTGGTGAATATCTTTTTTTAATTTAAAGTTTCAACTCAAAAATATCCTGTATTTGAGCCATGGTTTAATTAAGTCCGACTTCAGGTGATATGGCCAAAGGAATTTTCCAGAGCCGGAATTAATAAATGTTATATTAGGAACTACTTAAAGAATCTCAAATCTCAGATATATGTGTTATATTAAAATCCATCCACAAACGTGCCACCTAAAAAAAAGAAAATTAGGGAACAATGTTTCTGATAAATGGCATCAACCAAAGTATCATTAGTAGTGTTCCGCAATATTTATTAAATTTGGCTCTTATTAAAATCCATCCACAAACGTGCCACCTAAAAAAAAGAAAATTAGGGAACAATGTTTCTGATAAATGGCATCAACCAAAGTATCATTAGTAGTGTTCCGCAATATTTATTAAATTTGGCTCTTATTTTATTAAAACAAATGCGACCCCAAATAAGGTGACCAAGAAATTTTCAGAGCGTCAATACTTCTGTTTTATATTAGATTTTATCAAAATTTCACTAAAAACCACACAATCATTATATTGTCTTGCAATATTTGTTGAATTCTGGCCATGTTTCATTTAAGAAACTCTATCTTTGACCTAAATGGAACTGCTGTGATTATGCACAAGTTCCATTGAAATATATTTTCTGACTTAACCAATATATTTAATGATCAATGAATTAGTTGTAACACTTTCAAATTATTAATCAAATTGGCGGGTTAGAAACTTTTCTAGATGAGATTCCACCACGTCCATGTTTTGTAACCAGTCGTCGCCTCTTAACCAATTTTAGGTAGCAATTTTTGTTAAATCAAATACAAACATATTTCGAGATTTAATAACGGTCCTGCTTTTTTCAAGGCGATTTTTTCAGACTTCGTCCAGCTTTAGTCATTTATGACCTGGTTACCCTAGGTACCTACTGAGGTATTGTCTGTCAATGACATTTCTTTAAATTGCACCAAAATATCATCCCATTTTTACAAACATGTTCCCGTATTTAACGTGTCTGAATTTTGAATATCTGCCAAAATTCCGATGGTGAAAGTGAAAAGGTTTAAAACTAAAGTTGCTTTAAGATAAATTTTCCGTTTACCAAGTAAAATTTAAGTAAAAATAGTTAAAAATTAAAAATGTCACTTACGGTTTCGCTGGTCGGTACTCTTCTCTACGATAAAAACTTAAAACTTCCAAAACGATAATCTAAAAATATCTGTTATCTCGTGAAGAGTTGTGGCCGAGTTAAAAACTGTTTAGCTCGAGCAGTATACAGAGCTTAATGCTTTAATAGTAAAAAAGATAAAGAGCTAACAAAATTTATGGCTAAGGTCTAATTATCTTATTTCGTGTACACTCCCTTCTGTCTAGAAATACTCCCATGAAAATTTGAACGTACTTCGTTTAAAATTTTCAGAACCACAGCACTGACGCCTAAGTATTTCGATCAATAATAAGCACGGTTGAAAAATGCATATAGTCAAGCATAAACAAAAATAAAGGTTTGTCGTCTCTCTTTGCGGATTAATCTAACATTCCGATTAATCAAACTCTTGTTTTTTTTTGTTCTATCTGCGTAATGTATATAATATATTAAACAACTTTCAAAGTAAATATATTTGATTTGAAGATACCTTCATTTCCAGCAAAAAATCGTAATTTCCCCATTATTATTATTATTATTGGAGGGCCATGCGGGCGATCAGCCACCTCGCACTGCGACCTAAAAGATCTATTGTGCTGGACCCTGCTTAATTATCCGTCCAGTAAATATTCAGGTTCTTAATGAACCTGATAATACTGCCTCCCGATACATGATACATACTATCTGGGCTTATTGCTCTCCCTCCTAGATGTTTACTACATCATGTAGTTCCGCTAGAAATACGGTAGCATTGGAGCCCAAGGACTTCCAGAGGGTTGTCCCACTCCCGTATATTACTACTCCTCTCCCGTAATCTGTTTGATTTTACTCTTACGAGTTGCTGGAAATTGCAAATCGCCTGTAGGTCACCCAGCATTACTACAGGAAGGCTAAATCATACTGGAGGATGCGTGGTATCCAGAGTCCGCATATTTTGGACTGATTAACCTATCAGCCATTCATTCATCGGAAAATGCTGTTCCACCTGAGATTAGGGATTTTGTCAAGGTTTTCTCCTTTAGAGCCGTACTTTAGCCTGTGCCAAATGGCCTAAGTTACCAATGGTTGCCACGAGGAGGCAGCACGTACACTTGCGAATTGTGAACAGGTTACCTCTTTCACAATTGTACCCATCACGCAGCTGCCTAATGACCAGACAAGAACAGCTCACGTGATGCGCATTCTACTGGAAGGTTACGGAGCTGGTAGATTAATCTACTCAACTTTGGTCCCCCCCCCCTTCAATAGACGCCAAACCACCGAAACACCTCCTAAGAAGTGTAGACAAAATTTCCAAAGTTCAAAAATACCATAATGGTTTTTATGGCTTTATTGCATTTCAATAGTAACCTTATTTTCTCGGGCTATATTGCAAAATTCTGAGATTGGTGACTGCCTACCAAAATTTAATTAAAATGTTTGTCGAATATTATGAAATTGAGCTACAAGAGAATTTGCTGCTCTTCACTTTACAAGCAAAGTTGAACCCATCGACTAACAGTAAATTATAATGAGATCAATGACTTAAGGGGCAAAATTTGATTTACATTACATATGATAAAATTAAACGGAAGAAATCTTCACCTCCTATAAAGGGATAGCAGAATTTAGAACGATTTTCTGAAAATTCGTACAAATAATATTAAATGGTTAATTATATGTTATTTAAATGTTCCTTGAACTTAAACACTTCAATTTGCAAAATCATGTTGTAGTAATAAATCTTTGTTACTAATGATCTTCCTGAGTCTAACACAATACTTTCAAATTATTTAAATGGTTAAATAACCCTGAAAATATGTATGCTTTTGAGAATAGCAAGTGGTGCTATTTTAATTCAGCAACAATGTAAAACTCGATAACAATAATTTTGTGTAAATTTTTAGTTTTTGTAATTTAGTAGTTGTTTACAAAAGTTTATTTTGTTATTATGGTTATTGTTGACCAAGTTTTATTTTATAATTTATAATTGTGAATAATTTACAATTTGGTAATTATTATTTCGTGCTATATTATTCGTTGTAGAAATGCAAAACAGAGAAATAAAATTAAACGAAGTTTTGGTCGGTTGAAATAGTTTGTGAGAACTGGAAATATACAGTGTCGACTGAACCAGTGAACCACAATTAGAAATATTTAAAGAACTATGTTATTACAATGCATTTCATGTCAAATCAAACCAAATACAAGTGTTGCAGTGAATGATTTAATCAATAACTCCCGTGACAGTCATACTGATGTTAAATTGAAAAAACTTCAATATTTGATGAGTTTATTGAAAGAAAACCAGCCTGTTTATTAAAGCATATACCGATAACAGAGGCGCATTACCTGTTAGCCCTAAACTAATTAAAAGCTCGCTACGATAGGAAGAAATACGCGGTGGAACATTTTATACATACGTTCATGAATCAACCTCAACATCAACGTATCCGACGGGGTCTTAATAGGATCAAAGGGGTTGGGGGAAGAATCCGAATCCAGAGATCCGTGGCTCCTACATATATTAATCAGCAAAATGGATGCGGAAAGCCGAAATTTATGGGCTCAAAAGATTGTGTATGATGATTACCCAACCGTAAATATTTTGTTGTAAATATTGATTGTTTGCAAGCTTGTCCTGATGCGTTAAAGGCTTTCTCATCGGAAACGCCAATAAATCAATCCATTAAAACATATTCGACCAACACGTTCGTAACCAGCTTTACTTCCTCCATTTGTCAAAACAAACCAGCATCAGTTACATCAATGTGGCAAATTTCAAATTATTTTTGCCGTGGAAGACATGAAAGCAAATCAATACTAATTTAACAACCGCTGAAGCACCGGAAAATCTCTAAGCAACATTTTATCAGTAGGCAAAACACAAGCGCAACCAAGGCCCAGCACAAAAAAGAGAAAGTTATTATTAGAATCCAATCGATTGTTCGACCCTTTGAATCTCTTATTCCAAAGCATCTAGCCTTTGAATCTTGGTTGGGATGACAAAATACCTCTCACAACATTAAACGAATGTTTGGTCCTCTGAAGCGAAATACCGGAATTATCCACATTAAAAGTACCAAGATAGGTGCAGATTAGAAGTAAGTCCACTATGAATTTACATATTTTTTGCCAGCGAAAATGCTTATGCCGCCGTAATCTACATTTGTCATTGCACAAACTAAAGCAGCTGATTATTAACGGCCAAAAAACAAAGGTGTCTTCACTCGAAAACCTTTCAATAACAAGATTTTAGTTAAATGGTGCCTTGATTCTAACGGGATTAACCAAATATGTTCGAGAAATTGTTCACATAATAGATGATCAATGTGAAGTGCAAAGTGTCTGTGGTAAGTAAGAAACAAATATTGAGTATTTACAGTCTTTAACAAATATTGACACAGTCAAGGGATTATCCAACGAATTCAGGACAGATAAGCTATCTGTACAGAAACCAAAATTTTTCTAACTACGCAATACTTACCCAGGCAGCCTGATAAGTGTAGATCGGACGTAGCACAGTATATTCCGTAACCTGCGAACAATTATCGAAGCGAGTGCCATCTGAAAAGGAGGTCAATACCAAAATTGATACAGGCATTAGTAATCGATGAAAACGATGTACTATAATTCAAAGGTTCCCGGAAACAAACCACCAACGGCCCGTCACAATCGTTTGCTATAAGCATGTGCGAAGAGCACAAACTCCTATATTTTGCACCGATTTTGCGGCAATTGAGTAAATTTTTGTATGGTACTCCTGTTAGGTCAGTTTAACTTTTTGTACGGATTTATAATAAAAGAAATCTTTAAACACAATTTTTGGTTACTTTTTCAATGATTTTCGACACTTCTCAGTTTTAGGATTTTCAAACACAATCCAGCAAGCAACTTTCTTAATACAAATGAAAGTGACTTGCTCTGTTGCAAGTTAACCTGTTTAGTTTCAAACATGGAAGTTACATTAACATACCAGCAAAAAAAAACACGAAGAGCTAATGGTCTAAAGATAACTTTAAACAAGATCCTCTTAATAATATGTTGTAAACAGCGGCTGGAACCAATTATATACCAGTAAGTCTTAAAGTCAACCGCGAGTACAATTGATTGATGAACGGCCTACTCCAATTCAGACGGATTTCTAACTGAGAGGTATGATCACACAGACTCAGGTATATAATAAATGGGTTCCAGAGGATCACCAATCGAAAGTCGACAACCACCCCAGACATCCTTAATCTTGGAAACCCCATCACAGAACCATTTATAAGATTCCTCATTAGTGATTTTCCAGATAAAAACACCATCTGACAAATAGCACCCAAGCATTAGCGGTATGAAACCAGAAGATTTTGGCGAACTAAGAATTCGCCGGCTTAACTCCATCCGGAAAACTCCCACGTTTTCTAACGTTAATTTTCGCTCTGTTAATTAAAGCAAAATTATTGATAATATGTTCTTATATTCGGGCAGCATTTCACTTCGGTAATTGCGAGAAACAAGTTTTAGAATACGAATTTTTTAGACCTGAAAATTAATTGAAGTAAGGGTAATCCTGCATTTCATATAAATTACGTACCTGAGTGGATATCTGAGTTTATTTATAGATTTTGTACATTTATTTGACACTGGAAACTGATGTGTTCCAACAAAAAATTAGTATTGCTTTCTTCTTTTTAAGATACAAAGTCTGTAATATAGTATAGCTTTGTGTACTTAAATTTGATTTTTATCATAGTTAGTAGAGGGAAACACGCTAAGGATGGACTTGATTGCCCTGACAGTATAGGAATGGGAAAATTACAAAATCAACCATTATTGCTTGGCCCACCCCAACCCAAGGCCACTCAAAAATCACGCGTTTTTACAAAAACATTTCTATTCTACCAGATCAAAGTTTTTGAAATCCTGCCAGAAATGAACAATAATTTTGTTGGTCCAAAACCATTTTTCTCGACGTTTTGAAGGTCCCTTAGTCTGAAGAAGAAAAAATATTCGTCCTTTGTCTCGATGTCTGGATGTCTTTACCCATGGTATCTCCGATTTGGAATATTATTTCGCAAATCTGTTACTTTGGTTACGGCGTAGAATTGCACAGCTTTTGGAGATCCTGTAAATCAAGAGTAAAAAAATTAATTTAGTTTTAAAAAATTTCGATGCTGAAACCTTGTCCAGTTCTACAGATTTGAAGATTATTTTGGACAAACAGGCAGACGTTATTCTGAAAACTATTACACCTTTAAAATGTAAATTTAATCATCTTTAATAAGATTTAAGATCATTAACAAATAACTAATATTTTGAAATAATTTGAACTATACATTTTTTTTTTTAATTTATATGATTTTAATATGTTCCGAAGATTGAAAGAGAATTTAGTCCAGTTTCGAACTGATGAGTTTATGATTATGAAAAAAACAATCTTCTCATCAGGCCGCGGCGACTGGACTGAATATACCACAATTTACATTCTATACATACAGAATGTACTGTGCGGGATGTACTAGCGAATTTTACTAATACAGACAAATTCTCTTACAATTTTTCTTCTTCACGACATTCACGTAGCTCTATTTCTGTGTACGCTAATTTTACTTTAATTTTGAATATTAATTAATTAATTCGTGTAATTTCTAATATGCAACCGGTCCTTAGACCATTTTAAATGTATTTTACAAATTATAACGCAGAAATATATTAATATTTACGAAAAATCATTCAACAAAACCGACTGATAGACAGAATTTTATGGTTTTTATCCCATTGGTATTTAATTTAAAGTTACATAATTTTAATATGGAATTGTAAGAAAATTGTCTGTATTAGTAAAATTCGCTAGTATATTCCGCACAGTACATTCTGTATGTCGTATATAGAATGTAAATTGTGGTATAATCAGTCCAGTCGCCGCGGCCTGATGTGAAGATTGATTTTTTCATTATCATGAGCTTATCAACTGGATTAAATTCTCTTACAATCTTCGGAACATATTAAAATCATATAAATTAAAATTAAATACCTACCAATGGGATAAAAACCATAGAATTCTGTTTATTAGTCGGTTTTTTTGAATTATTGTTCGTAAATACTAATATACTTTTACGTGTTAATTTGTTAAACACGAATTAATTAATTAATATTCAAAATTAAAGTAATAAATTTTTTGAACTTAAGTACTTTAAACAGTTTACGGGACGCGTAGCGATATTATCTAAAATTCGCAGCGTTGACTTTAAAATTGAGAAAAATTTAAAAAAATTGGGAATTTTGTTTCAAATCATAAATTTTTTTTTTAAGGATAAAACATCAAACTATGAAGTGGTAGAGTTCCGGTATTAAAATTAAAACACAGTTTTCTTTATATAAAAACTAATCACCAAGTATTTATATTATTTTATGGCCGATCGATTCGGACAACTTATTATCACTGACTTTGTATTGTGCAATGTAAATTAATTATACCGTTACGCGAAATTGAGCAATATAATTATTGGGAGGAAGCATTGGAAAAAGCAACCAAAAATATATATGAAACAATCATATTTGTGACTGCATAAAAAACAAACAGGCCTCAAAATTGGATAAACAAGAATAAGAAAATAATTTATAAATAATAAAACAGTTCAATATTCAACATGCTCCCGTCTTGAACTGTCCGTGGCAGTTCAACCATTGTGTTGACCATCCTTATCAATTGGCAACACTGCTACTCCCGAGATTGATCTATCAAAAGTATTGGCCGATGTGCGATTCGTCAGCATTCGTACATTACCTTCTTTGTCCGGCTTAGTTGCGATAACTCGTCCCAAGGACCATTTTAACGGAGGTAAGTTGTCATCTCTCACCAAAACCATAGCACCAATTTCAATGTTTTCGTTTTTTGCCATCCACTTTGTTCGAGGCTGTAAAGTTGCTAGGTATTCGGTGCGAAATCTAGCCCAAAATTGCTGAACCATCCAACTGATTCGTTGAAACATTTTTACACGGTTAACATTTTCTTCCACAATCGGCGTTTCCGGTAAAGCAATTGGCGCTCCGCCATATGAAAAGTGACCTGGGGTCAAAGGTTCCAAGTCATGCGGATCAACCGATAGCGGGATGATTGGACGAGAATTAATGATCGTTGCAGCTTGACGTCAAACAGTGTGCAGCGCATCGACTGAAACTTCCATACTGCTAATGACGTTTTTGATAAGGCGCTTCGTGATTTTTATCGACGCCACCCAAAGTCCGCCAAAATTTGGGGCTTTAGGTGGAATAAATGACCATTCGACGAACAATTGATCACATGCTTGCGTCTTTATTGTTAATCATCATCTGTTGGACTTCATCCAGTTGGTTGGCCGTGCCCTTGAAATTGGTTGCATTATCGGAAAACAGTTTCTTTACCATGCCTCAATCAGTGATAAATCTTTTCAAGGATCGGATGAACGCCTCTATGGACAAATCAATCACCAGCTCCAAATGAACCGTTTTTGTCACAAAACAAACAAAAAGAGCTACGTATACTTTTTTCAGAGCCTTGCACCTAATATGATGACACACGCTTAAATGCCCCGCAAAATCAACACCACTAAGAGCAAATGGTCGAATGTTCCTGTAATCGAGTGTATCCTCGGGCAAATTTCGCAAACTTGATATGAATTTAGGTCGCATTCGAAAACATACAGTGCACTTGTTAATAATACATCTGATTTGAGCCAGTCCATTGATGGGCCAATACTTTGCTCGAATTGCGATTAGTACGATATGCGGTCCTGCGTGAAATGTCCTATGAAGATGAAAAAATCGTATTAATAGCTTGGTAAATTCATGATTTCTGGGGAGAAGGATTTGGTGTTTAGAATTAAAAGGAAGTTTGGCTTTTTTTAGTCGTCCACCCACTCTTATCAATCCATACTTATCAAGAAAAGGTGCCAAACATTTCACTCGACTATTCTTAGCCATAGTATGACCAGCCTTCAGCAGTTGGTAGTCTTGAGCAAACGACGATTTTTGTATATTCCGAATGAATGGCAATTCGACTTCGTCCTCTTCAGCAATTGTGGGTTTCTCCACTTTCGTGTACAACTTCATTGGGGTCAAATTCAATACCGACTTATGTATGCGAACGCACGAATAGTGCCTCTAAAATTCTGCGACTATTGATTGATACTCGTTACATCCTCGACAACTTTAATGGAAAAAGCAAACTTAACAGTACGCTTCTCACGAATTTCATCACACGGCTGAGGTGGTTTATGAATCGGTGGCCAACATAATTCGTCTCCTTTCAGAAAATTAGGGCCGCAAAACCAAAACTCAGAGTTTGCAATATCAGCCAGCATCATACCTCTACTAATCAAATCGGTAGGGTTTAAAATACCAGGAACAGGCCTCCTAACTCCGGTTCTGGTCTCCTCCTGTATCTTGGAAACACGGTGTGCAACAATTATGTTCCAATTATGCGGCTCTGCTTCTATCCAATAGAGTGTGATTAGCGAATCAGTCCTATAGAAAAATTCTCTAACGGTTAGTTTCAGCAACACTTCCCTCTTGAGCCGAGATACTAAATCGGTCATCATTTTCGCAGCCAACAGTTCGAGGCGAGCAATACTGATGGTTTTCGCTGGAGCTACTTTAGATTTTGCACAAATTAGCCTGGACGAGATAATATCATTGTGGTATCCACATCGCAAATATATGCCTGTTCTATATGCCTTTTCCCTAGCATCTGAAAAAGCGTGAACTTCAATAAATTTACATTCACCCTTAGTCATGACAAAACGAGGTATCGAGAAATCCTTTAATGATTACAAACTTGACCTGTATTTACTCCATTTCGCAGTTAGATTATTATCTAGAGGCTGGTCCCATTCTATCTTGAGCTTCCAAAGAGCCTGGTAAAAAATCTTTGCCAAAGTTATGACAGGACATACAAATCCCAGCGGGTCAAATAAGCTTGCCATATCCGATAAAACCACTCGCTTTGTAATTGCTGCTGAAAATGGTTTGGGTTGGTGACTAAACCGAGAAACATCTGCCTCTGGTTGCCAAATTAAACCAAGAGGCTTAACAGCATCTCTATCTTCAATGCTAAGATACTACTCACGATAGTCTTATTGTTTGTGCAACATTTGCTCTACGTGAATCCACCACTTTTCAAAATACCGATTGTTTGGTGAAACATTTCACGCAGCTTCGAAATCGAGTTCGATACAGTCATCATATCATCGACATAAAAATTATGTCGAAGTATTTGAGCTCTAATTGGGTTTTTAATATGCTCGTCAGCTGCTAATCAATGCATGTCTTTACAGCAAGGTATGACCCAGATGCCGTACCATACGTCACAGTACGAAGACGGAGTGTCTTGATTGGTTCATCCTTATTGTTGCGCCACAAAATTAATTGATAGTTACTATCCGGCACATCCACTCCAATTTGGCGGTACATTTTCTGAATGTCACGACAAACTGGAACAGTCTGAACCTCAACAAAATAATGAACAAGTCATCTTGCAGTTTTGGCCCAGTATGAAGAATATCGTTCAATGCAACGCCAGAAGACGTCTTACAAGATGCGTCGAAGACTACTCGCAATTTCGTGGTAGAGCTCGATAATTTCATTACACAATGGTGAGATAAGAAACAATGCGGGGCTGGCGGGTTAAACTCATGAACGACTTCCAAATGGTTCAGTTGCTGATATTCGTTGACAAAGGATGAATCCATTTCCTTCATTTCAGGCTGCTTCTCCAATCTTTTTTCTAAGCTCAACAAACGTCGAATTGCGATTTGGTATGGTTCTCCTAATAATGATAGATCCTTAGAAAATGGTAAGTAGACGACGTATGATCCATCGGCATTTCGACGAGTATGAAGCGCATAATGATCTTCGCACTCCTGATCTTTAGAGCTCAACTCCGTGGCGTCGCCAATGGGGAAAGTATCTACTTTCCAAAATCGCTGAACAATTTCAACTAAACTTTCATCAGGTTTGGTTGACCAACATTTTTCGTTACTAGTCAATGCCGTTAAATTATGGCCATTATTCGACATCATGGGACCACCAATGACCCATCCCAGCTTGGTGGAATTTGACCAGGTAACAGAAGATTCCAAAATAAGCCAGCACTCAACAACAAGTCAATCTTCTGAGGCTTAAAAAATTGAGGATCAGCCAAAAATGGGACTTCAGAGGGGATGTTAATGCTCGATATTGATATTGGATGAGCTGGTTGAGCGCCCGATATTTTTGGAAGTATCACTGCAGCAATGTTGAATTTTATTGATACATCCAAATGAGGAGTCAGCGTGATATAACACGAAGCCTTTGATGTTGTAGCCGTTGTGCCAATTCCACCTACATTAATGTATGATTTTCGCTTCTTCACATTTAACGCGTTTGCACAAATCGATCAGATATGAAATTTGTGGTGGCACCACTATCTAACAGAGTACGGCCAGGAATAATCGATCCATTCACATCAAATACATTTACTATGGCTGTAGTAAGAAACGCTGGCTCATCAACAAATGATTCTGAAGTTAACAGTGCTTTCGGACACTTTGAGAACTTATACGTATATTGTTAACACCGCAAAAAATAAAAAGTTCTAAATCACAAAAACAAATTTAAGAAGAATATTCTTCCAGTTGAAAATGACTGTGAATCAGCTGATGAATAGCGATAAACGAACTATATAATATTTTTCACCGATATGCAATGCAATAAACCGTAACATCAGCGCACATGTACCAAAACTAGTTTCTCGCCCGAATCAAATAAAGAAAACTTTAACACTTATTACAAATGAACTCCACAAAACTATCAAAACAACTACGCTCTGCTACCAAAAGTTTTTTAAGAATAAAACACCAAACCATGAATTGGTAGAGTTCCGGTAGTAAAATTAAAACACAGTTTTCTTTACATAAAAACTAATCACCAAGTATTTATTTTATTTTATGGTCGATCGATTCGGACAACTTATTATCACTGACTGTGTATTGTGCAATGTAAATTAATTATACCGGTACGCGAAATTAAGCAATATAATTATTGGGAGAGTAATTTAAATAATATCATACAGGGTGATTAATTTGCCCATGTCCGGAAAAAGCAACCAAAAATATATTTGAAACAATCATATTTGTGACTGCATAAAAAACCGATAGGCCTCAAAATTGGATAAACAAGAATAACAAAATAATTTATAAATAATAAAACAGTTATATTATATCCAACAATTATCCAAAGTTCTAAATCCTATACAGCCAATGTTGGCAGTATGACGTGAAATTAAAGGGATTGATACTACAATATACATAAATGACTGGTTTATTGCAGGCAACAACCGCTCATGTGAAAATCATGCCCATAGTAAATTTATATTACCTACTTCTAGAGACCCACTTTGGCCCTATTTTCAAAATAATCCACTAGATGTCAGCCAAGAATTTTCAAGTGAAATTCACATTTAACCTACCAAATATCAATGGCCTGTGAATATGTTTTTTTTCTCCATTATTCCGTACAGACACGCCAACTTTACAGTTTTTAAGTGTAGAGAAGAAGGTAGTTAAGGGAAGATAGAGATTAGCTAAATCAAAGCAGCACGACTTAAAGATTAGATTTGCAATGTCTATAAAGTAGAATGGAGGTCGATCACAATAAATATAAAAACAACATGACAACACAAATGTATTACCCTTAACCTCTTTATTTCATAAAAGGTATTTTAATAGTCTCAATTTTATTTTACCATATATTATTGTTTGTCTATGTGATCTAGATGCTGCACATGATGACAAATAAATCGGAAATAAATCCCAATTCTTATTCAAGAATAGTTGAATAATTTTAAAATTTAGTAATGTACAATATCATAAAAATTAGTAACTATATTGAAGTAGTATTTCATAGAGTTTGGATTTTTAATTTTCATAATATTAAATTTTCACAATAAAGATTTCAGAACAGAAAAATTTAAAGTCGGAATTACGACGATTGACGCATAAGAAATTAAATGTTTGTTTTATTTATAGTAAATATGAATGCCTAAGTATTTCGATCAATAATAAGCACCGATTGAAAAATGCATATAGTCAAGCATAAACAAAAATAAAGGTTTGTCGTGTCTCTTTGCGGATTAATCTAACGTTCCGATTAATCAAACTCTTGTTTTTTTTGTTCTATCTGCGTAATGTATATAATAATATTAAACAACTTTCAAAGTAAATATATTTGATTTGAAGGTGCCCTCATTTCCAGCAAAAAATCGTAATTTCCCCATAAATATATTGATATCTCATAAAAATAAAGTTAGTTTATTTAATTATTTCAAAATCAACAATTTTTTTTACATTGTAAAATATTAAGTAAAATAATAACTAAATAAATTGTCTATTTTACCGGAAATTAAAAAAAAAATAAAATTAAATGTAACACATAAATTTAAGTAACCGAACCTAATTTATTATTCACTTTTTTTCAATTTTGTGACAGTTTTTTAGAAAATTTTTCCTTATTTGATATGTAATCACATCATATACCTACCTACCCATTGCATATTTACACAAAATTTTATGATGTATGAAGCATTGTTGCTGCTATAATATTTTTTATGTTGTGATTGTACGTGTGTGATGATATATGATCAACGTGCGCGCCGCGATCGACAAAAGAAATTATGTATACCGTTTAAATTTTTCTTTTTTTGTTTATTCATCTCAGACATTTTTTTCGTTTTTTTTTTAGAACATACATATTTTGGAAAATTACAAAAAATTTCACTTTCTTCAATTATAGTGTAAATAATGAAGACACCTCATAAATAGCTATGATTCTTAAACGTGTTTTTAACTATGTGTTTAAAATTCTATTCAATGACTGAAATAACAAGTGATTGTTTAACCTTAAAACATAGAAGTGCTACTTATTAAATGGTACTTAGACAGACAAATTTTATTTACGGTGATTTATTATGACAATTACAAGCAAACATAAAAGCATAGTTTTATGTTAAAGAGCGTAGAGAATGCTATATAATCGCGTAATTTACTACCGAAGAAACACTGTGGCATCTATACATACATATGTACATACCTACATAAATATTTAATCAATTAAAAAATTATTTCAAAACCAACTAAGGAAAGAAACAAAAGAAAAATAATTATCTCATTTACATATCAAAACATCTCAACTACTATGAATTTTAATTACATTGCATGTTAACTGTTAATAGATTTTTTTTTCTATAATAATTGTTGTCGGAAAATAAAATAATAAAACTGTATAACATTCATCAGTGCAGAATTAAACATAAAAGTGTTTATTGAACGTTTTTATTGTAAAATTCACTTTTTAACTCTACAGTTTAATGCTTATGTTCAAAAAAATTTTTGGTGATCGCTTAAAAATAATAAATGTTAATGAAATTAAGTCATACTTTCACTTTTATATCTAAGATACATACATATGTGTTGATTGCATTTGAGGGACATTTTAATTGATTTTTCGTGATCGGATGGGAAACTGATTTTTTCTGTTTTAAGTTATGCATTTTAATTTGTTTTTTTTTTTTAATTTTAAAACTTTCGATCGTATAAAACTAAAAGATATGTATCACTGTTTGTTTGTTTATCAATTCCGTAACGTAACGTGATGTGTTGTTTAAATTTTATAAATAAAAAAATGAAGCTGTACAAGATAAGATGATGTGGATCAATTTAATTTAAAGAAATCAAACTTTATTGAGCTGACTTATTTGAAAAATTCAATTCTTCATAAGTCTTGCTACTAAATGTAAAATTATATATGAGACATGAAAGGTTGAAATTATACTAATTCTTCTAATTAAGAGAGAAATGATGACAATATTTCAGCCGAAAGAGTAATCCTAATACCCTAGACACACTGCGATTTAATAAAACCGATTTTAGCTAATCCCTTTGTTTTTGCATATAATTCTTAAACTAGTTTAGCTAAATCGGATTTATTAAACCCCAGTCTGTCTAGACTCTAGTGAATAGTTTTCTCCTCTAATGTTGTCAAATGGTCAATAACAATTATTTTAATAGTTTTATAACAGTCTTTTGGGACTGACTCAAAATTTTCTAAATTGCCTTTCTGAGCTTTATTCTTTCATAAAGTTATTTGTTTTTGGAATCCCACCAGCTTATCGGTTGAGTTTAAGATATTTTCATTAGGCCCTTGTATACTTGAATTTATGTTATTAAAAATAACAAAAATGTCTGATAAGTAAGCCAGTTTAGTACACCATATTTTATCTTTCAACAAATGAAAAAAATCATAATTTTTATCTTGTTCAAAAAACGTTTTCATTTCGTCTTTTAATTCCAGCACACGAGATAAAACTTTTCCTCTGGACAACCATTTTACTTCCGTATGCAGTAACAAGGATTCGTACTTGGCTTCCAAAGCTTGGCATAATTTACTAAATAAGCGACTTTTTAATGGTCTTGATTTTATATAATTAATTTGTTTTAAGACATTGTTCCAGAACTATTTTCAATTCTGATGGCAAATATTTTATAACAATGGGTAACTAATATATCCCCATTCAGATCTTTAAAATGTGCTACAAATCCTTTTATATTTAATTTCTTCTTAATATGAACTAATTACATCAAAAATATGTTTGCCAGTTGTAAAATCAGGTAACTCCCGACAACATAAAAATTGATTAATTATATCATTTTCGTGAATAAATCTAACGAATGCAATTAATTGAGCTTTTCCTGTAATATTTGTTGTTTCGTCGATTTGTAGAGCAAAATTTGAATTTGCAAGAGTTTTTGAGTATTTTGCTCAATATTTTGCGACATATCTTTAATTCTGCGATAGATTGTGTCATTCGAAAGTGGTATTTTACAAATATCAATATCTGCTGATCCACCAATCATTATTTTTACAATTTTGCGACAAGCTGGTAATATAATTTCTTCAGCCAAATTGTAAGGATTTAATTTAACAGCAATCTATTCAGCTATTTCGGAAGAAGCTACTTGAGCCTTTTTAGACACACCGATTTGTTTTTCAAAAACTTTTACTTGCTTGGATTTTGAAGATAAAAACTTTTGAAAGTAACTTTTATCTTTTGTTGAAAGCGAAGGATGATTACTGATTAGTCACCAAGTGACGTTGGAGTTTGCTCGGAACCATAGCACTATTTGATAATTTACAACCACATATCACACACTCGGGAACAACTATATCATTTTCCATTGTAGTTAAGAAGTATCTTTACTTGTACCGGGCGTGGGCTCATTAACTTGGTCGCTAACGTAATCATTATCACTACACCTGTCCCTCGATAAACACGGTAATTACGTTCCGCCAAATTACCGTGTAACTCAAAACCGTGTTAATCGCGACTGAATACCTGTCCCTCGATTAACACGCTACTTGCCCTCGAATAACACGGTACTTGATTAACGCGGATTTGATTTAATACGGTCAACGAATTGAGGCAAAGTCTTTATTAACATGCACAGAAGTTTCGATTAACACGGTTTTTTGACACAACGTAAAAGGAAAAATGGTATAAAAATGAGTATGAATATATGTATGTACAAATATGTAGCTATCGTGTGATGGGTATTTTATTTTTCCTTAGTTACAGTTTTTACAATAATTTAAGCTGTGTTTTTTTTATTCGCTATTATGCCCTGATCCAAAGGTTGTATTAATGGCGTAGTGTTTGGAGGTAAAAATTCCACTTTTACGTTCGCATGGTAAAGATTTGTAGGATGTCCCGGAGCATTGTCTATTAATAATAGAATTTTAAACGCTAAATTTTTCTTGGCCATGTAAGCTTGGGCATCTGGGACGAAACATTTATAAAACCAATCTTCAAATAGAGACTGTGTTACCCAAGCTTTTTGGTTTGCCCTCCAATACACTGGTAAATTATTTCTATTAATAGATTTCAGGGCACGTAAATTCAGAGATCGATTAACCATCATTGGCTTCATCATCAAATCGCCTGAAGCGTTACTGCAAAACAGCAAGGTTATTCGATCTTTTGCCGCCTTAAATCCTTTTGCGGCTTTTAGGTTTTTAGATAGATATGTCCGATTTGGCATTTTTCTCCAAAATAGTCCTGACTCGTCAGCATTAAATACTTGATCGGCTGTATAGCCACCATCTTCAATAACTTTCAGCAGTTTATTGGGGTATTCCCGAGCAGAAACTTCATCAGCCGATGCACTTTCTCCTTTAAGTTTTAATTTATGTAAATCGTGCCTTTTCTTAAAATTTTCGAACCAACCCTTGCTGGCAGTAAAGTTCATCTGCTTTGTAGTTGCAGGTTTTTCTTGAATTATTAAATCAAATATTTTTAATGCTTTCTGCTTTATTAAATTGCTGTTGATAGGTAATCTTTTCTGTACATTGTCTTCAATCCATAACAATAAAGATTTTTCCATAGTTTCGATATTAGTGTCACGAACGTTAAAAGTGTGTTTAATACTTAAATTTGAACCTGCCGTTACGGTTTCTCTAATTTCGTCCTCTTGTCTTCGAATAGTTCTAACTGTCGATTCTTTAAGGCCAAAATATTTTGCAACTGCCGCAGGACCATCACCTTTTCGAAACTTATCTAACACTTTAATTTTTAATTCTAGAGAAATTGCCTTTCGTTTAAAAATTGGTTTTTTACTTCTTTGAGACATTATGGCATCCTAAAATATAAAAGAAATTACATATATACATACCTAATTGAAAATTATTTTGAATACGACAACGTTTACTGGCAATATGTACAAAATTTTACAATAAATCCGTTAAATGAATTTTTGCTTATTGTCCTTACCTAATTTATACATTACATGTATGTATGCACACCAAAAACACTACCGTTTTCTTGCACTGTGATTATTTATCTGAACATATTAAACACAAACAAAAGAATGAGATAGATTGTATACAAGAACGCAGTTATAATTTGAGTATGTAAACTCAGACTTGGAGAATATGCAAATAAAACGGAACAAAATTCTAAAAATCTCTAAAAATATGTTATATAGTACAATAGATACACGAATATTTTGAAACATGATCTAAACAACAAGATATGTATATTTATGTACATATATATGTATATATGTATATTTATACTCATTTTTATACTATTTTTCCTTTTACGTTGTGAAAAAAAAACCGTGTTAATCGAAACTTCTGTGCGTGTTAACCAAGACTTTGCCTCAATTCGTTGACCGTGTTAAATGAAATCCGTGTTAATCAAGTACCGTGTTAATCGAGGGACAGGTGTATTATCATTCGTCAAAAAAAAATTTATGGATTTAAATATCTATTCCTGTTAAAAGGATTTTTCTTTTTAAATCATATTATATAATAATATTAACATAATTATATATCTAAAATTTGGCGGCACACTTTTAGAATTTCGCGGCACAGTGGTTGAGAATCACTCGTCTAGAGTTTAATACCCTAGACACACTGCGATTTAATAAAACCGATTTAGTGAATTTTTCGAGATTAGTCGCAGTGTGTCAACCTCGATTTAGCTAATCCTTTTGTTTTTCCATAGAATACTTAAACCAGTTTAGCTAAATCGGATTTAATAAGCCACAGTCTGTCTAGATTATATTACCCTAGACACACTGTGATTTAATAAAACCGATTTTTTTTTTTTTTTTGTGTTAATAATTTTATTTATGATAACAATAAAATTGTTTTACAAAGTAACTAGTCATTTTTGACTAACAGCGTTTGACTCTGACAATATAATAATAAGGCACTCAGATGTATTCTTTACATAAAGTGTTGTTTTGGTTGATGTTGCATTGTGCGGACTATTCAGGTAACTCAAAAGGTTTTAGTCTTTTGAGTCTTCTTATTATACCCTCTTGATGAAGTAGTCTTGCAGCTTCGATGTTAGGGTGATGATGGAGCCTCTCCTGGTGTTTTTGAACACATTTCTTTATTTCACTTGCGACTGTGTCTATTCCGAGATCTGTATGAAGGTCACTATTACGAGTGTACCAAGGGGCATTTACAATTCCTCTGAGGACTTTATTTTGAAATCGTTGAACTATCTGTTGATTGCTGATTTTGGTGCATCCCCATAGTTGAATACCATATGTCCAGATCGGCTTGTGTACCTGTTTATAAAGCATAAGTTTATTATGGATGGATAACTGAGAGTTTCTTCCAATTAACCAGTACATTTTTCTATATTTTAACTGAAGCTCTTCTGCTTTCTTTTTCACGTGTACTTTCCACTTTAACTTTGCATCAAGGTTCATACCAAGGTATTTTGCTTGATTGGCATGTGGTACAGAGATATTATTGAGAGTCACAGGTAGTGGTTCTATTGATCTATTAGTGAAGTTAATGTGAGTAGACTTCGATTCATTCACTTTAATTCTCCACTTAGCTAGCCAATCTTGTATATTATTTACGGCTATTTGTAGTTTGAATGTGACTTCTCCGATTTTGTCACCAATAGCTAAAATTGCAGTGTCATCTGCAAACGTAGCGATAGTTGTATTGCTCGTCTGCGGTATGTCGCTAGTAAACAGTACGAAAAGGAAAGGCCCTAAGACACTCCCCTGCGGGACTCCTGCTTTAGCTTCTTTAATGGTGGAGTAAACTCCTTCCTGTTTAACTCTAAAATATCTCCTTTTCAGGTACGACTTTAGCAGTTCGCAATACTCAAATGGCAGAGTTTTCTCCAATTTAAATATTAAACCATCTAGCCAGACTTTGTTAAATGCCTGCGCTATGTCAAGAAATATGGCTGAACAATTTTTTTTTTTTTCCTCTAAGGATTTTTCTATTATTTCTGTTATTCTATGGACTTGGTCGATTGTAGAGTGTTCCTGCCTAAATCCAAACTGATGGGACGGAACAGCTCCTGATTTTACAACTTCTGGTTTAATTCGTTTTAATAACAATCTCTCAAATAGTTTTGACATAGTTGGAAGAAGTGATATTGGCCTGTACGAGGCCACTTCACTTGGTGGCTTACCTGGCTTAGGTATCATTATCACTTCCGCAAATTTCCAAGATAGAGGGACATAACGGAGTCTGAAGGAAGCATTAATTATGTCCGATATTTTTTTAATAGCTTTATTAGGCAGTTGTTTTAGAATCTCTCCAGTTATCAGGTCATATCCTGGTGATTTTTTAAGTACTACATGGTTCTTTATTACTTGTTTTACTTCTTTAGCATTAGTTAATGGAATTTCCTGTCTCAGGATAGTTGTTTTGTTTTCGAACAATATATCCTGTTGGTTAAGTGTTGTTAAATTTGGCTGAAAGGTACGCTCGAGATGATCGTACCTTTGCTCGAGATGATCCTCGAATTTTTCTGTTTTTACTTCTTTGCTTTTAGCCAGGTGACCATTATTTGTTCTTATTGGTGGTATATGCATAACTGGCCTTTTCAAATATTTGGTTGCTTTCCACAATGAATAATCACTACTTTATCATAGGTGAGAGATTGTAGGTATGAATTTATTGATTTATTTTTAAATTCCCGTATTTCTCTACGTATTCGTTGTGTTAAATGATTTAATCTATTTTTAACGGTTGGGTCTCATGTACGTTGCCACTCCCTACGGGTACTTCTCTTCTCTATAACTAGTGATTTAATTTCCATTGGATAGCATTTGCCAGCTATTTTTTTGTTTGTTGTGTTAGTACTTTTCCACGCCGCTAGCTGTATGTCTTTGACGAGCTTCTCCACCTCCTGTTCTAATGTTTCTTCTGATGAAAGTTGTGTGTTTAAAATGATGCTATTGTTTAGTTCATTCCTGAACTTTTTCCAATCAGTATATTTATTTGTTAACAGTGGCTGTTTATCATCAGTAATTATTGTATCACCTATTATCATTAAAATAGAGGAGTGGTCAGATGTGGAGTCCAATCCTTCCTGCACTTGTATATAATCAACCGGGATTTTTCTTGTTATAAAGAAGTCAATTAGGTCTGGTGTTTTATTTTGATCACTGGGTCAATAAGTTGGTTTTCCAGTAGAATGCCAGTTGCAGTTGTATTTAATTATTGCTTGATGAAGGTCTTTCCCTTTAGTTGTGGTTAGTCTTGATCCCCAGTCAGTATGTTTAGCGTTGACGTCACCCCCGATTACAAATTTTTCACCGAGCTGCTTGAAGAACTGACTATAAGCATTCTCTTTGATGTTATATCTAGGTGGGTAATGTATTGCGGATACCACTTACTTGTGGTTGCGGGTAATAATGCTAACGCTAATTGCTTGTATTTCATCACTTTCAAGTTTTTGTTGTAGATGGTATTTAATATCTTTTTTTATAATCACGGCACTGCCCCCTCGTGCATTATTATTAGGATGAACTGCTGAGTGAACTTCGTAGCCGCGGATTTTTATATGACTTTGAGTAGTAAAGTGTGTTTCAGATAATAAACATATATCTATTTTTTCTAAATCAAGAAATAGTTGTATTTCATTTTGTCGTTGCAATATACCATTGCAGTTCCATGCAAGAATGTTTAAATTATTTGCCATGTTTTTCGAGTAGAGTGAGCCTTTGTAGGATTGATATAAGGGCTTTTTCTTGCTTTTCTTCTTGTGAACTAAGTCTATCAAGAATATCTTGTAGTATTTTATTAGTTTGGTTATTATTTGAATCATTAAATAAAAGAGAACTATGTTGTCTTCTCGAATTTCCAGTAGAAAGTACATCAGTAAATGTTACATTTGGATTAGTTCTTGATGGCTGGTTTAATGTTTGGTGTGGCCTTAAATTTGTAGGTATTCTTGTTGAGGCTGAGTTAATTTCTGGCCTGGTAATTATTGAAGTTTCCCTTGTTTTGTTGCGAATTTTTTGCAGCTCTTTTATAACAATGCAACCTCTGTAGTTGGCTGGGTGTGTCTCTCCACAGTTGACACATTTTGGTGGGGTGTCTTTTAGTTTCGTACATTCAGCCGTACGGTGTTTTCCTACACATTTCACGCATCTGGGCTCCTTATTACAAAAGTTTTGCGTGTGTCCGTAGACTTGGCACTTTTTGCACTGGGGGATCAGTTTAGATTTTTTAACTGCTTCTATTTGCACTTTCATATGGAGTATTTCGCTGATTGCATAAATATTTTTAATGTCTTCTGTTCTTTCAAAAGACAACATATATAATGGAAGAGGTGTTTTGTCACCTCTTTTTAGCAGCTGTGTAACTTCTTTAATTTTATATTTTTTCTCCAAAAGATACTCTTTTATCTCTTCTGGTTTGCTTGAAGCGTGTAGCTTCCTAGCAATGACTTTGGTTTGCCTTGTCTGCTTATCTTCGTAGGAATACCACGCTGTCTTTTCTTCGTTAAGAGCTCCTGTTAACTTTCTATAGCTATCACCGTCTGTGACATTTATTTTGATATCACCACTATTTAACGCTGTAGCTTGAAACTTTATATGATTGTTGTCCATGATGTTTCTAATACTCTGATAATTATTGCAATTAGATATTATTACTGGAGGTGGCCGTGGCACTTTTTTCTCCAGTTGTACATTCTTACTTCCGGTTGGGAGTTCATTACTAGATCGTTTCTGTTCCGACGGAACCTGAGCTGTATCCTCCTGTTGCACGTGCCTACTTCCGGAAGTTTATGATATAAATTGGTGACGTATTGTCTTTCCTTAATTTAATTACACCATTTTGGGTCCAAGTATAGTTGTAGTTGTTTGCCTTTTTCCACTGCTTAGCCATATATAACAAGTGACGCTTTTGATATGTCAAGCTTTCATTATCTGTTGAATTTAAGTTGTTCTCTACAGAATCCTCTCTTATATTGCTGTCTTCTATATGTTCACTGTTGAATATTTTTGTTTTCAATGCTTTTCTATGTTCTACATTCCTCTTCATTATTTGATATTTTATTTCTTCAGATTGAAGTTGTACAACAATTTTTGGTGCCATATTTTTTCCTTTAATCCAGTAACACCTCTTATAATTATGTTCACTAACTGCCATTTGTAGAGCGGTTTTGGAAACGGAAACAACAACACTAGAAGCTTCTCTTTTCTCCTTATAAGGTATTCCATGAATTTCTATTCGGCCATTTATTAATTGCTGTTCAAGGTTTATAACTCGCCCCTCAAGGTTGCTAACCTGTGCTTTAAGCAAAGGGTTTTCATTTGATAAATTTTCTATTTTAGCTAACAAATTCTCCAATTTTTCGATCTTCAGCTCAATTGCATTATAATTCGTTAAATTAGTTTTATTTTGTTTATCAATTTTTTCGTTTTGAGCATCAATTTTATTAGACAGGATACTAATAGTTTTGATAATGTAATTTGCACTATTATCACAAGATTTTTTCTCCACTTTATTGGGATTTATTTTCATTGAACAATTTACACTGCACTTCCAGTCTTTTCTTTTTTGCACTATAGAACCTAGTTCATTTTTGCTCAGATTTAGACAAATTGCATAATAAATTTGGCCATATAGACAACAGATGATTTTATTTAAAGCATCCCATTGTACATAAATTTTACAGCTACCACACGATGACATACTTGGATTTAATTATTATTTTATTTTTGTTGTATTGATATTTATTTTATACAGCAATCTACACTACAGTAATGTTCATAAATTTGATACTTTATTACATATTTTATTTTGGATTTTATACAAACATTTAAACTTCTCACTAAATTAGTTTTTACACATAAAACTACAATAATCCATTTTTAAACTTTAGTTTATTTGCTAATTTATTATTATTTTAATTTTTATGTATTTACAAAACTCAAAAATTTATGTTCACAATGAACGTAAGTTATCCGATGTGCACCCTACAACAGATTAAAAGAGAATGATCTTGGACAAAACTTGCAGTTTGCAAAATTCCTCTTATTTTTATTTAAAAAGAATTCGAGTATATAATTCGGATGCATAAATGACTTACCATCTATTATTCAACTGTTACTTCTTGATTTGAAAAGAGTTTGTAGGTGGTCTACGAGTAATGGCTTACAATTAAATGCTTTTATATCGAAGGGTCTTGTGTTATCGAAAAATAAATCTCTTTATTTTCCAGTAGTGGTTATTCATGGACTAATATCACTAGAAGAGATTATTATGTCTAGGTTAGGTTAGGTTAGGTTGGAGTGGCTGCTTACGCACACTTAGACCGGTGACGGTCCATTGTGATACCACAGGATGTATCTCCTTTTACCCCTATTGGAACTATTTCGAGCTACTTATGTAGCGTAAGACGTCCCGCACTTTAATGTTTTCGAGATCCGAGAGGCAGTCCATCCTGAACTTACCTAAGTGTTTGTGCCTTCTGAG
Organism: Tipula vernalis; assembly: GCA_958295665.1. NCBI lineage: Eukaryota > Metazoa > Arthropoda > Insecta > Diptera > Tipulidae > Tipula > Tipula vernalis. Next base: position 195,544,758 of record OY282560.1, on the reverse strand, counting down.
AGCCAATGCTGGACACGAGCAAAGGAAGTGGACCAACGTCTCTTCCTCCTCTTCGTCCAAGCAGCTTCTGCAGAAGTCATTAGCCTCCAGACCCAGCCTTCTTGCATGTTCTCCAAAAAGGCAGTGTCCCGTGAGTATTCCTACGACCGTTCTTAATTCACGTCTTCGTAAGGATATTAATGCCCTAGTGCGCCCCAAGTCCAGCTTTGGCCAAACTTGTCTTGCAACTCTACAGGTTAGGGTGTTAGACCACCTTTCCCCCGCTGAGGATAGCGCCTGCTTCCCAAGTGCTTGTCTCAGCGCTGTGATAGGCCTCCCCAGACTTGCCCTTTCCGGTTGCAGCTGGAGAGTCGTACCATGCCTAGCAAGTTCATCTGCCCTGCAGTTCCCCATGACGCCCGAGTGACCTGGGACCCAGACTACCTGGATGTTGAAATGCTCACCCATCTCATTTAGAGATGAGTGACAACTCAACGCCACCCGTGACGCCAAAGACACCGATTCTAACGACCGGATCGCCGCTTGACTGTCCACATAGATTGTGATATCGTCTGAGGATAACACATTATGCTTCAACCACGTCATGACCTCCTCAATCGCTACGACTTCAGCTTGGTACACGCTGCAGTAATCAGGGAGACGAATAGAAATATTTACATTTAATTTGTCACAGAATACTCCAGCTCCTACTTTGCCGTCTAGCTTGGAGCCATCTGTGAAGAATTGCAACGCTTCAGTTTCTGATGACGGTCTATCCCTCCAGGATTCCCTTGAAGGGAAGGAGGTCCGAAATCGCTTTTCGAAGCGTAGAGTAGGTTTAATGTAGTCAAGATTCGCCAGCTCATCCTTCAACGATCTGGCGATAGTAGAGTGTCCTATACTAAGACACCTCCACTGAGAGACGGCTGCAATTCGTACAGCCGTATTTGCCGCCATCTGTTTGCCAAAAATGTCGACAGGAAGAAGGTGCAACATAACCTCTAAGGCACTTGTCGGTGTCGACCTCAATGCCCCGCTAACAAGCATACAGGTCATTCTTTGCACTCTCTCAATCTTACTTTTGTAAGTTATCTTGTCCAGAGCTGGCCCCCAAACACCCACCCCGTACATGAGTACAGGTCTCACTACGGCGGTGTAGAGCCAGTGTACCAGCTCCGGCTTCAGACTTCATCTATGACCAATGGCGTTCCTACAGGAGTACAAAGCAATAGTAGCTTTGTTTATTCTCTTCAACATGTTGGGCTTCCAACTAAGCTTACTGTCCAAGATAATGCCCAGATATCTAGCTCTATCAATAAAAGCAAGTCTCGTGCCATTTAAGGTAGAAGGGACAACTACCGGGATTTTGTATTTCTTAGTAAAGAGTACCAGTTTTGTCTTGGACGGGTTAATACCAAGTCCACATTTGCCAGCCCATTTCGTAACGATGGTAAGCGCATTCTGCATTACGTCTACAATCGTGCCCAGGAATTTCCCGGTAACAGCTAAAGCTACGTCATCTGCGTACGCAATAACTTTAATACCCTCTCTCTCCAATTCAAGTAGTACCCCGTTTACCACTATGTTCCAGAGAAGAGGGGACAGAACCCCCCCCCCCCTGCGGAGTTCCCCTAGTTACTCGCCTCTTTAAGGTGGAGTCCCCCAACTTCGAGCTAACAATCCTGCTTCCCAGCATATAATTGATTAACCCTATCAGAGCGTCCACCTCCAAAAATGACAATCCCTCCTTGATTGCCTCCGCTTTATGATTGCCTCCGCTAGAATTCCTTCGAATTAATCGATTTCTCAATCGTAGACACTAAGGCGTGCAGAGCAGTGTCCACAGATCTACCCTTTGTGTACGCGTGCTGAGACGATGCCCACTTCCTGGCACCTATTTTATCTCTGATGTATACATCCAGCAGCCTTTCCAATGTTTTCAAAAGAAAGGATGATAGAGTTATTGGTCTTAGGTCCTTAGGATAGACATGTGAGCTTTTCCCCGCTTTCGGTATGAACACCACATTGACCTCCGTCCAGTACCTAGGAATATAGCCCAGCTTCAAACACCCTTTGAATATAGCTTCCAGGTAGAGAAGAATAATTACTGAGTTGTTTTGAAGTTCCGCTGGTATAATTTGATCCGGACCAGCCGATTTAAATGGTTTAAAACCCCTCAGTGCCCATAGGATCCGTTTTCTGGTTACGATATCCTCTGTGGTTACTGACAGTGATTCCTGATCATTACTACGCACCAACAGGTCTTCAAAGCTCCCTGGGAAGTGTGTCTCGAAGAGAAGCTCCAGAGATTCTCCACTAGAAGCTGTCCAAGATCCGTCCGGTTTTATCAAAAAACTAGGACTAGATGTACTTTTGGAAAGAATCTTCCTAAGGCGGGAGGTTTCGGATACCTCTTCCATATTATCACAGAAGATTCTCCAAGACCTCCTTTGTGCCTTTCTTAATTCTTTCTTATATGTTCCGAGTTTCTCCTTATAGGAGTCCCAATCCTGAGCCTCCCTTGTATTTTTGGCTCTATTAAAGGCTATCCTACAAGCCTTTCGATAGGTTCCCAGTTCCATGGACCACCATACCGGTTTTTGCCTACCCCTAGGCTTAGCCAGTGGGCAGGCAGCGCTAAAGGATCGGTTGCATGCGCTAGTAACGCTAGCCACCATGTCCTCCAGCTCCCCAACGGTCGTCGGGGGCTCCATAGCCCTCGTCGGTAACATTTCCTCCAATAATTCCCCATATTTGCTCCAGTGGGTCCTTCTAGGGTTCCTGAAGGCTTCCCGGGTAGCAGGGTGAATATCGAGGCTATAGGTTAAATATCGATGATCAGAAAAGGAGTGTTCCTTATCCACCCTCCAATTTTTAACCATATGAAGAATATTATTTGAGGCAAGGGTCACGTCTAGAACCTCCTGCCTGTTACTAGTAATAAATGTGGGTTCCCGCCCAATATTACACACTGAAAGGTTAGTACTCATCAAATAATCAAAAAGCGACTCACCTCTTTCATTAATGTCTGTGCTTCCCCAGATAGTGTGATGCGCATTAGCATCCACTCCCAGTACCACACCTACCTTTGATTGTTCCGCTTTACGGATCAGCTCCTCCAGGTTATCCGGAGGAACCTCCTTCTCCCGGTCCATATAGGCTGAAACCAGCCAGAATCTACAAGTGCCTACTTCCAGGCTAACTGCAGTAGTGTCACCATTGCTGTATTGAGAGAGAAGGAAAAGATTAATATTATTTTTCCCAAGAATACAAGATCTGATCTTCCCAGACTTACTAGAGGATATAATTTTATACCCCTTGGTTCTGAGGCCACAGATCCTGTTGTTGTTAATCCAAGGTTCTTGGATTAGTATCACATCCTCACCCGAACTAGTCAGCCTGAGGAGTAGAGCTGCCGAAGCAGCCTTAGAATGGTGAAGGTTAATTTGAGTTATCTTAATCATAACCATTTCACCTCTACCTACCTCCATGATAAATTCCTGCTATCGCAGGAATATTAATTCCCGGTAATTTGGGATGCGCCGGATACGCCCGTCTCGCCACTTCTCGTACCCTCTATAGAGGACTTGTCAGTGCCCCCCCCGTCTGGCCGGGCCGTCGACATCCTCCTCCATCGGTACACCAGCTCCTTCGCTTATGTGCACCTCCTCATCCTTCGAGAGAGTCCTTGTCCTCCCAAGGTCGCCGGACTCACTCTCCCCCCTACCCTCAGCGTACTACCACTCTCCCCCCTCCCCCATGCTGCTGGTACCCCCTTCAGGCCTGGGCGGGTTGCTACCGTCCTCCGGTTGGCCTCCCGTACGCGCTTCCGCCCCATCCTTCTTATAAACGTTGAGAGTAATTGACCCGAAACCGAAGTCAATTACTCCCTTCGTTTTGTGAAGGAGGGCAAGGGACTCCTTATTTATCACCATGATTGATAATTTCGAGCCCCCCTTGGCCTCCTCCTGCTTGACGATCTTCCAATTTCCTGTCGGAAGATTCGGGTTACTGGCCTGAATGATTTTCAAAGCCCCGTCCGGGCTAGCCGGTTCGGATGGCAGCCATACACGTGCCCGCGGCCTGCTGGGAATTTCCTCCCGGCTAACTGCCGCAAGCTTTGCGCCTGGCCACACCTCCCCTACTTTGGCTATAGCCTTTTTGTACAGATCCACAGATCTAGAGTCCGAGCATGCAGTCATCTTTACACGCCCTTGATACCATCCCGCATCTCTGCAGGATGGGGGTGGTCCCGAATTTTCACCCAGGACCTTTAAAAAGACGAGGTTGAGTGCATTATACACCAACCTCCATTTTTCCGCCGTGATGCTCCCATCTTCTTGACTTTCGTCAATGACGGCTAGCATCAACACATGCTCCCTCAGGACCTCGCTGAACAGCTTTGTCCCTGAGTTGGAGCTCGGCTTCTTTTCAGTCACCAACTTGGCCCGCTTGCTGTTGACTACTTTCACCTCGTCCTGGGACCGCTGTCTTTTCGACATATGGTCCCTTTCCGAGCTTCCGCAGCCCACAGTGCTCCTTGCCCAAGCTACTGATCTTCTTTGCTCTTCCGTAAGCTGCCCCTCGGGGGTCGCAGCCCACTTCTCGAGAATTCGGAGCGCCGAGCGGCGATTCCTATATCGCCTTTTCGCCGGAGGAATGTCTCTCGTCCCACTCCCCTGTGCTGCGTTGGTACCGCTGACTCCCGGGACTTGTGCCCTAGAGTCAACCATTTTTGCAACCTTAGAGGCCCCACCCGTCTGGTTCGAGGTACCTCCCTCCGCTGATACCGGCTTTTGAGGAGAGCCGGTGCCCTTTGTTTTTGTGTTTGATCTTACCATTTGATTCCCACGAGTATCGGAGAAATAAAGGTCCGCCTGCGCAGAGATCCGTATACGCAGGTAAGGCTAATTACAACTGGAGGTCGCCAGGTATCCAGAGGGCTCCGTTAGCGACTGGGCTTTGTTAAATGGGCCCCCAGCCTAGTAGAGCATCAGCACGGGTCGCTTAACGCCTTAATCCAGCCCATTCGGCTCGCTAGCACCCCAGCCTCCCTGCACCCCCTTCCCTCCGCCCATTCTCTCCCCCATTCACCTAATCACATGGAGAGCCCAATCCAATGGGATCCATTCCATTCACCGGGTCACCCGTTTATAGGGTACCCCCACTCATCACCCGCGGAGACTCCGGAGGTGCAGAGAGGACGTGACGCCCAGTCCGCCGTGGTTATTGGTCGATGGTTTTCTGGCGCCATCTGTTCGCCTTTCCATGCTGGGCATCATAGGCACTCAGAATTTAATGAACTCAGGTTAACCACTCCCCAGTTCCCTGAGACTCTCCCCCCAGCTGGACTGCGGTTGGGGGCGGCTTATTTAGTTCACCGCTAGCCTACCTATCGATCGGCCGTCCACTATCCACCACCTGTGACCCCCCCGATAGCTGCAGTACGCCCCCGATAGCTGCAGTACGCCATTATGTCTATATTATTGGTCTTTGTCACTTTCCTATTTGCGGTATTAATTTTTATTTCAAAACTAAAATTACGATCGTTTCGGAATTCTTTAAATTTTAATAATTCTACAAATCCTTTAAAATCTCAATAATTAACAGTTTTGGATTATCCTACTATTTATGAACTTCGCAGTCGATTTTAATTTCTAAATATTTATTTTACGGTGATTTTTCGTCCTTTTGTGCAATAAATTCTTCTAAGATCTTAATTACAGTTGTGACTAAATTGCATTTTTAATAACATCTTGCTTTAAATGCATAACATGTAATTTACGAAAGTGAAAAAATAATTTAAGTGAAAGTACGAGTGTGTATAATTTTGAAAAACTTAATTTTATTAATTTATTTTTTTCGATTCAATTATTATCAACAACCATCACCCAACAGAACAAATAATAATTATTATTAACATGCAATGCATAACCTACAAAATTATTTGTGTCAAGAAATGTAGGATACACCTTAAACATTAAATTCTAGTTTAAACGCAGCAGTTGAAATGTTATTTCGAAAATGGTGAGTTTTGAAAATGTTCACTAATAATTTTAATTATTATTATGAAAAACTGGAAAATGTGCTTAAAAATGTATGTTGATTAATTTAAAACATAATAATAATAATTGAACACCAATTACAATGTTTATGTATATCGTCGCAACGCTTAAAATTGATTTGAAATTAAATCAAACCTACTTAAAGTGTATTTTAGCAGAAGTATTTGCTCGATATGATTATTATTAATTGTTGCTGTAAAGTGAAAGGTATCAGTTGTTGATAAAGGGAATATAGTCACCTATTAGATTAGTTTGTTGGTTTGAATCTAGTATTATCTCCTGTCGTAAAGTGTGGTAAATTAATTCCAGATGGTTTTTTTGATTACATAAACAATGAGAAATCTAACCAAGCAATGTTAAGAGAAAACAACTTAGTTAACTGTTGTGGGAATTTTATTGACCAATTCACCATTATTTTCCCTAAACAATTTAACACATGTCACAAACCACCAATTTGTCGTTAATTTCCAAATGAATGTACCTACATCCATTTTGGTATCTATATCTAATGGCCATCAAACAACGTGCAATATTAAATTGTTCAATTCGTTTTAGATTTTTTTATTTTTATTATAGTAACACAATAAAATCGAACAAGCGTATACATAATGTAATGTAAACACTTCCCAATAATATATTATTTGGCGTGACTAAAAACCATTTGACGAAATAAAAATGCTTATAATAAGTAAATTTTATTACCTTGAATTAATCGATTTTAGCACATTAAACCAAAAATTGATTGTTTCTGTTATTTCCACTTAGCTGAATGATTATTGTTACACACTATATTGTTTCAGATTTGCGTTTTTTTCTTTTTTGCAATACGTTTCCTAATCACATGATCGTTTTGTTTAAAATATGTTCATACAAATTATTAAGATTAAAGTTAAGGCACCGATTAACTAATTGAAAATATGTTTTTTTTGCGGAAGGTTAGATTTGTTATGGTTGGACTAGTTTATGGATAATTTGTGTAATATATATAGCGTGTGTTAACCACCGTTTTCAAGGGTTCAACATTTGTATTCGCTGTATGTAGAAATTTTATCCGGTTTCAAAATGATTCAAAATGATTTTATATGGATATATCCCTAATTGGAATGATGAGCTAATAATGACAAACGAAAATTTTTTTTTAAGTAAATATTTTTGTGGTTTTATAAAGCGAATGTCACAATTTCTAACTGATTGGAAATTATTTTGATTTTATTGTAAAGTTGCAAACAACTGAAATCTTAAATTTCAACAGTTAGTTTATTTACACAAATACTTCAACGTGACCTCGACCTAGTTACAGAAAAAAAATTCTTTCCAGTTTTGTTCGACTCAGAATCAATAAAATTTTTTATTATGTCATTAATCATGAGAAATTCTTGTATTTTTAACAAATAATAAAATTTAAAACAAAATCGTTCATACATTTCACAATATGTTTACATTACCATGTCTCTATAAACTAAAAGATGCTAATTGTTAATTAAATAAAAATAAAGACAGTTTTTTTCGTGCTGATCTGTGAATTGCTTATATCCAATAAATGTGCCTACAACTTTAATAGAGATGTTAAAAGCCAAAATATTGCGATTTAGTTTTTAATTTGGTTATTAAAATAAGTTAAATCCTTTTGAAAAGCTTTAAATAAAATATTTTAAGCTTTTTTCAATACTTACAATCAAAAAATATCAGAAAAGCAACACACCTATAATTTGGTATAGATTCTTGATAATCAATATTGTGATTAAAAACGAAACGTCTGAAGGTTTTCAAATTAGACCCCTGTGCTTCTAAATGGAGGGAGATAAATGAAAAAAATATCGAAATGTGTTTACACACCTAAAATTAGCAGTTAGGCAGGACAAAAATGAAAATATAAATGCAACGTTGTTGTTGTCAAATTTATTAAGATTTGAAGTGACTTGAGTTTATTTAAAAAGCTCAAAAAAAATTTAAAAAAAATTCTGGTTTAGCAGTAGTCTTCAAATAGTAGTCTGCAAATTTCTGTTGTGACCCATAATCTTCTAGAATGCCTTTCCGATGGGATTTAGGATCGGAAAGTACAAAGGAGGAAACATTATTTCTATGAAATCTTTCAGTTGATTAGTTTTATGGACCTGGTGATTTAAACTGGCAGAAAAAATCAAACAAATTATCAATCAAGTTTCCGGCTTTCTAGTTAAATCACTTTTTTTTTGGAGGACAATATGTTTTAATTCAGAACCAAGCTTATTACTTTCTTTTACTTAAGTAACATAAATCCAAGCTCCAATCCAACTCCATCCAAGCTTATTACTTTCTTTTACATAAGTAACATAAAGGATAGGAATCATGAAAATTTTGGACTTTGAGATTTTTGGAGATTTATCTGTTTGGAGGTCCCGTGCGTCCGAAAATGTTGGTTTCGACATGGTGTCTGTCTGTCAGTCTGTCTCCTCTCTACATCCCAGTGGTTTCACTAATCGAACTGAAACTTCAGAACTAACCTTTTTTGAAAAAGTGGAAGGTGCCAGTGAATTTTACTCCAAATCGGCTAACTGGAAGTGGTCACTTCCTTGGCCCAGAAAATTTATTTTGCAAGTTAAAATCCTAAAAAGTATAAGGTTTACAAAAAACTACTTAATACAAAATGTTTCAAAAAAATAAAAAAAAATTTAAAAAAAAAATTAATTTCTCAAAATTTGCTGTTCGTAAAAGAAAGTCGTATGGTGACCACACCTTCATTTTTAAATTACTTTCAGGAAATGTATGCAAGCCCTATTTTATCCAAACATGATGTTTTTAAAATTTTCAAAACCATGGCATACTTGAGAACCGCACTGTTTAGAAACTTGAAACACAAACTCAATTCAAGTCCATTCAAATCCCTTCAAGAAAATAAACATTCTGCAATATAAATAACCCAGGCATCTCACTTTTTTGCTTTAAATTCTACTTTTATAATACTGCAGCGATTCTGAGTTACTTGCTTAGAGAAAAATTTCAAAACAAAGTTTTTTTCATTTTAAACTTATCCTCAACAAAACATATATCCCCATTAAGGTGGTTTCAAATACCTGCTAACCATTCAGGTTTAAGGACGAGCTTGAATCTGTTTTTTTAGCTATTGTGGTTCAAAATTTAATCATTTTCGAATTAATTTCATTATATTTCACCAGAAAAACTTATGCCTGAAATTCGATAAAATAGGCATTGGCTAAATTTCCTAAAAGGCATTTGAATAAGCTTAAATCTAATTTTTGCCTTTCTTTGAGATTCTATAGTTGTCTGTTGAACGAAATTGCATTATTCTGCAAGACAATAAACTGACTGGTCTAAAATGATAACGATAACATAATCATCTTATCCTTATGGTACTATAATTGAATTACTTCGGTCTAAAATGACCAAAGTATTGAAATCCTGTCAGAAATGATCAACAATTTGGTTGGTCCAAAACCACTATTCTCGACGTTTTGAAAGGCCCTGAGTCTAAAAAAGCAAAAAAAAAAAAAAAAATGTCCGTCTGTCTGTCTGGATGTCTGGATGTCGGGATGTCTGTACCAATGGTATCTCGAGAAAGGTTTATTCGATATAGAATTTTTTTTTGCCAATCTGTTTGTATGGAAATTTGAAAAGCTTTTGGAACTTGTGCGTAAAGAGGGTCGGGTACCTGCCATACGAATTGACCCAAAATACCCGGTATTATCGAAATATTTACCAATTTTTTATTTATGCTGGTTTGAATATTGAGTTGAGTATTGAGTTTGGGGTTGAGTTGAAGGTTAAGTTAGGGGTCAATGTGCGGGTTGAGTTCAAGTTGAGTTGGAGTTGAGTTGTGGTCGGGCTAATATATAGTGAGCAGTTGACCAATTTTTTATATATGCTGGTTTGAGGATTGAGTTGAAAGAAAGTTTGCGGTTGGGTTGAGGATTGAGTTGGAGGCCGTTTGCGGGTTGAATTGGGGTTGAGATGGTGTTGGACCAGTGTTTAGTGAGCATTTGAGCAATCTATAACATAAAGTGAGTGTTTGTAAGTATGTACAACATATGTGTATGATATTTAAACAAATCCACACGACTTGACCGATTTGAACCAAACCTTATACCCTTGACAGACTGCGATTTAATAAATGTTATTGTTTTCATGATATTTATCAAACTAATAAACTCCCATTACATCGTTTTAGTCACTAAACTCAAAATAATGCATAAATACCGTAAATCTAACTACGGCTAATCCCGAAAATTCACTTAATCGGATTTATTAAATCGCAGTGTGTCTAGGGTATTACACAAATATTGTTTAAGACTTAAGAATGGTCATTGTTAATATCTCAAACCGTTTACATTTCAAATTAAACCTCTAGGAAATTAAATGAATGGCCAATTAGAATGGAACTTTCTATTTCTTAACTGATTTTAATGAAATTTGGCTTCCGCGATGGAAATGAGATTCTAAAATGAGTTTTGAAAGAAATTCTGGAATATGGCCATGTATGATGGAGCTTGCCTATTTCTCAACCAATTATTATGAAATTTTTGACAAGTGCGTAGGAAATGGGATTCCAAAATGATATTTGGATGAAGTTCTGGAATAAGGCCAAGTATGATGGAACTTGCCTATTTCTCAACCGATTATGGTGAAATTTGACATATGCTGTGGAAGTGGGATTCTTCTCTTCCATTCTATGGAACTTGCCTATTTTTCAATCAATTATGATGAAATTCGGCTTGAAAACGGAATTCTAAAATGATTTTTGGATGAAGTTCTGGAATATGGAAAAGTATGAGGGAACCTGTCTATTTATCAACCGATTATGATGAAATTCGGCGTATACATTGGAAATGGGATTTTAAAATGATTTTTTGAAAAAGTTCTGGAATATGGCCAAGTATGACGGAACTTGCCTATTTTTCAACCGATAATGATGAAATTTGACATGTGCGTTGGAAATTGGTTTCTAAAATATTTTTTGGATGAAGTTTTGGAATATGGCTAAGTATGATGGAACATGCCTATTTCTCAACCAATTGTGATGAAATTTGGCTTGTGCATTGGGAGTGGGATTCCAAAATAATTTTTAGATGAATTTCTTGAATGTGGATATGTACGATGGAACTTGCCTATTTCTGAACCGATTATGATGAAATTTGAAATGTGCGTTGGAAATGTGTGTAAAACCTGTATGATGGTATAATTGTATTTTGATTTGATAGTATAAAGGTATGATTGAATGACGGTACGATGGTATGATGGTATCGTAGTAAGATGGTATATATGATAGTATGATGTGTGTTGTTATAATGATATAGTGGTACGATTGATTGATATTATTGAATGGTGGTGGGGTGGTATGATTGTATATATGATACAACGTACGATGGTATGACAGTATTTATTCTAGAATGAAGGTGTGATGGTATGCCGGTTGGATTTCATAATGATATCATGGCCTGGTCAGTGTGATGATATGATTATAGGATGGTATGATAGTACGATATTATGATGGTATAATTATGGGGACGGTATGATAGCACGACGCTACAGTGGTATGATGATATGATGGTGCGATTTTATGATGGTATGAGTATAGGGATGGTATGATGGCACGACCGTATAGTGGTATGATAGTATGTTGCTATGATTATATGATTGTATGATGATACTACGATAATAAGTTTTTAAGATGATATGATGGTTTAATGGTATGAATGTATGGTGGATTGATGGTAAGATGTACATCATGGTGTGATGGTGGGATGGTTTGAGATCACTATAATACAATGGTACGGTTGTACAATAGTTTAATGGTATAGTATCATGATGGTATGATGGTATAATTGAATAATGGTATGAAGGAACGACGATACGTATGCCCGTATGATGGTGAGTAGGGTTTTAGTTGAAATTAAGTTTTATTTGAAAGAGAAGCTCGGTTTGAGATTTATGGTCGAGTTTAGGGTATAGTTGGAGGTTCGATTGAGTTGAGTTCATACACTCACGTAGCTTTCGAATCGAGTTAATTTTGGGATTGAGTTGTTAAATAAGTGTAGAGTTGAGCAGAGGGTTGAGATTTGGGTCAAGCTAAGTGGAGTTGACGTAGAATTAGGATTTAGTTAGCTTGCATTGGGATGTGAGTTGTTCGGTTGGGGAATTATTTTAGGGTTGATTTGGCGATTCAATTGATGACTGGATTGGCCGTTAATTTCGTAATTGTGTTGAGGATTGTGTTGCAATTGGCATAAACGTTGAGTTGTAAATTGAGTTGGAGCTTCAGCTGAACTTTGACTTAAGAAGTTCATTTCGGGATTGATTTGGTTGTTGAATTAATCAAGACCGAAGTTCTGATCACCTTATGATGCTTCAGCCCTTTATATTTTTGATGGGATCGAGGCCGAAATCGGCAGCGCGGCTCGTCTGAGACGCGTCGAGTCGTACTTTTAGCGAAATTGGTAAACACTGTAGTTGGTCAGCCCATCGAACGCTCTTACATCCAATCGTTTTAGTAACGTCTATCGAAGCATGCTTTAATTAATTAAATTTTTGTCGTTGCTGCAAATGGAACTGGGGATAGCCGAGTAAATTTTGTAAGCAACTATTTTAACCACTGAAAATTCGATGACCTACTACTATATAAACCGAAATTTACTTTTAATTTGTAGTTGGGCCGTGAAACGAATCCAAAACTAACGAAACAATGTACAGTGTGTCAAATTCAAAATGGGACACCATTCAAAGATATACATATTTTCCACCATAAATTATTGTACTATAAAGATGCGAGATATTTGATATTTCCAATATGGGTGCGAAAAGTATCGGAAATTTTGGGAAGAGTTTTTGACTTTGTGCGGCTGACTTAGGTTTTGGCTATACAACTGCAAATGGAATATCAAATTGATTCTATGTAAAAGCTTACAAGAGAAAAGCGCACATGGAGTTTACGCATGCGGGAAAATGCCCACATATGTAGAAAAAACGCACATTCAAAAATAATTCGTGGTTTAATCTTTTTCTTCAATAAGAATGATAAATTATATGGCAAGACTATTAAACACAACAAATTTATTTATTATTGTTTTAATTTGTTTTATACCTTAAAGGATGAGACCGGATTAAGTAATGATAATTAGCATTTTATCACGACGAAACAAATATATAACCAACCTGAATATCTCAAACAGATTTAAATTCTTTTGTCTGTTTTAAACTTTCTGAATGCTTTTTGAATATTTTTCAGAATTTTAAGTAACTCGAAGATTTATATATCATTGGAGCCCTTTCCGTAATCGCATTAATATAAAATAAAATAAAAAAATATTCAAAAATTTGTTAAAAATTCAAATCGCGTTTTTTTCTACGTGGTCATTTTTCCACGTGCGCTTTTTTGTGTGCTTTTATGCAGGTAAGGGTTAGTCTGTGCGTTTTTTTTCTTGTACAATTTTTTCTGAACAAAACCCATATTAAATATTGTAATGAAATGCTTTTTTGGAAGTCTGTACTACCAAAACCTTAAACTCAAAATATCTTTTAGAAACACTAGTTGGAAATGTATTTAAGCTCTGGGGCCTAACTATTGTTTTCGATCTCCGCTTTATCGCCTTCGATTTTCATAGCTTATCTCTGAGTGACCATTAATAATATTTGTACTATTGTTTTCGATCATTAAAAATATTTTAGTACAATTTATTTCAAGTGTTACCAGCATCCACCCAATTCTGCTGGAATAACCCCCCTCATAAAGTTTGCTGCAACGCTTCGCTTTTTGGCACAATGCAATTATCAGAGAAGTGTAGGACCTTGGTATGTCGCAGCACCTTGGTATGTCGCAGCAGAGTACCAGCAACGCTATAGCGGAAATGCTAGATATTATGGAAGAGACCCTAAGTAATAAATAGATAAGCTTGAAGATGACGGAAGAAGAAAAAACTGAAATAAAAACTGCATTTTATGAAAAAAAAAAAGTGGAATTCCAGGAGTCGTGGGCTGTGTCGATGGGTTACAAATTAAAATAAACGAACATGTTTATTACAGTTGGAAAGATTATCATGCAGTTAATGCAATGTTTGTAAGCAAATACTTATATTTTATAATGTAATTGCAATTGAAATTAGTACTATATATAAAGATTGCTTAGCAGATTTGTGATCATAAATTATGCATAAGAGCTGTCAATCCTAGGCACGGAGGTTCTTGCTATGATTCCATGATTTGAAATTTATCAGAAGAGCGATCATATTTCAGGCGACAATGCAACATCGACAAAAATTCTTGGTTATAAACATGCATATAAATGCTTTTTAAAATTACAAAGTAAACTTTAATTTTGAGGCGACTCAGGTTATCCACTTGAACTTTGGATAATGACACTCACTCGCAAACTAGAAATATGATAGAAAGATGTATCGGCTTACTCAAAGCTAGATTTCGATGCCTCTTAGCCGCACACGAATTACAATATACTCCCATCAAAGTTTCAAAGATAATAAACATATGTTGCGTTCTACATAATATTTTGATTCATTTTGGTATTGAATTCGATGAAACTGATGAGGAATTACCGGATTCAACTGATTTCATAATTATGTAGTACTTTCGCCATTGCTGATTTTTTGGCAATGTTGCACGTCGGTTCATGTATCGTTTGCAAATTCAGTGGCAGCCTTAGGGCTGAATGGGCTGTTTGTCCTCTTTCTAACAATGTGGCAGCGATTCCCGATGATGCTATGGTCAGCGCTATTTGACCTTGTGTGCGAAAAGAAGCTAAAATCAATGAAATTACGAACGTTTTACCAGTTCCACCAGGTGCATCGAAGAAAAATATTCCTCCGTATCCGTCGTTGACTGCTATCATCAATGTAATATACGCGGTTATCTGCTGCCGATTCAAAAGTGGAACCTTTGTTCGTACGGATTGACTCAAAGCATCTTGATCGTATTGCCGTCTCGTTCAAATTCTCGATTGAATGCATTATGCATGGGGCGATTCGGCGCTGGCGTTCCTAATTTGTGCAACATCTTGCCCGACATTATCAAGCACAAATCCTCTATAGAAATCAACGCCTCGTTGTGGATCTCAGTGTTAAATTCAAGTTCAGGACTCGCTGTTGTTGAACGCACTCGATGCAAAATATCTTCAGCCATATTGTCTTTGTATTTGTTCCATAAATAAAGTCGGTTAGATGGAAAACACGTTGAAATAATTATGGCAAAAAGTGATCTAATTCGATGATCAGTAGACGAAATAACAGCATCAGGAAGTGTATGATCCCAATGAAAGTTATCCTCGAGCAAATGTAAATTCTGGCACGCTTCTCGATATGTTGCGCACAACTCACCATTGTCAGTTCGTAGAAATTCAAATGAAGTCAGTTCAGAAACATTAACCAATAACAATCGCAGGTAAAAACATTCATCATTGCACGGATGAATTGTGTAAATGCGCCCCAATGTATCGGTTGAATGTACATTTACGTATCCAGGAACCGGCTTTCTCTGTTTTCGACTTGGAATTTTTTTGATGATGCATTCCATGTAAAATATCTCGGCATCTCCGAGTGAAGCAGTGTTCTTGAAAATGGATCACTTGCGCATTTCGCGAAGAAAGTTGTCAGCTTTGTCGCTGGTGGTCGCTCAGCTCTCTGCGCTGCGTTTGCTACTGTAAAATAAACTCGTTGTTCATTCTCCAGGTGCACAGCTAAATAGACCATAGTGGGATAACGTTCGTGAATGGAGAATGAAAAGATTCTCTAAATCGCCTCATTGCTGCTGACATACCTTCCTATTTCATATTGCGAAACTTCATCGTTGGCATCAGGAGATGCAATACCAAATACAGTCATGTCGGTTCCTTTTGTGACGTATACTTGCAAGCCTATTTGATTGACTTGATAAAATTGCAGTACTCAACATTGCAATGCGGTATGAAGGTTTTGAAAAGCGGAGGCGAATACGGAACAATTCAGCTGTTATCGGACTACAACGTCCTCATTCTTGACTTTTAACGATATAGTTCTGCCGTTTTTCTCTGCAGAGCGATGACGATACAGGGGATAACCGTTGTTACCTGTGATTGTGTCAGCCAACAATGCACGCGGATAACGTTTAGAGCATTTGTTTTCGATCATACATGGCGATTCCCGGTTGTGATTTCCACATGGTCCGTGAATCATATTCGTCGTCACAACTTCACACAACTCTGGATCTGTTTCCTGATGGGGATTTTTTCCGCAAATGATGGCGTCAATTTCAGGTCTTATTTTCTCGATCATCCACGGGAGAATATGCGTATGATTGACCGGGTAATAACAGCTGTGTGATTTCGATCCATTTTGGGTTGCAAGTGAAAGTGACAAATAGGTCTGGTCGACCGTATTGACGCACGTAGGTCATTACATCTTGCGCGTATTCGTGCATGTACCTCGGACTTCCAACAAATGTCGCTAGCAACATGGTAAGTCGGCCGACATTGTTTGCATTTCCATCTACATTCATTGCATCATGCAGATGGATGTATTCTTCCGAACGCAATTTTAGTTGATTTAAACGTATATAAATGTCAGACGTTCCGTCTCGATTTTGGCATACATATCAACGACGAACTAATGAAACAGTCTGCGGCATTTCAATATGTGATTGTCCTCTTTTCGACGAATCATCAAACGGTAGGCATAAAAATTCATCGAGTTTACCTTTTTGTTTCTTTCTTGACCTGTTATGAATAATGAATATTGAACATTTTCCCACCCTTAGGGGGAGAATGGTTTCACCAAATTTTAACCTTTGAGATGCAGGCTTTCCAAGAAAAAAAGAATTTTAAAGTCGCTTCACAAACGGCAGAGATGTTGATTAACAATAATACATAAAAAAAATATACTCGAATTGAAAACCTCCTCCTTTCTTGAAGTTGTTTAAAAACGATTAACAACATTGATACATACCGGTTAAAGGATTAATCATCTTGATAAAAAAAAAATGATATCCATCCTCTACACGGCAAAATATCAGCGGGTATTGTAATGAATCATACGAACGATGTGTTTCACTGATCGCTGAAGGTTATTACCATCACGTTATCGAATAACAATATCTTCATTTAACGTCGGTGCATTGAAGCGTCTTTCATGTTCGCGAAGGCAACATTTCTAGTGCAGTCTTGAACAATGTAACCAATACATTGCATTTATGTAAGAGTTGTTGCAGTTCTGCAATAATCTTTCGCTTTACCGCACGACTAATGGCACAACGCTGATTGATTTCATCATCAGAATTTCCAAGGAAATAAACCTGAAGGAATTTGTGATCATCATTCATCGTCGGCAACAATGCTCCTGTACGATGGTGGATTTTACCTTGAATCTGTAAAATTGAAAACAAATTCTTGATTGAAACGTTGTGAATCAGTGTGTTTGTTATGTGATGTGAAAATGAATTTACCTTAAAAGTTGCGCTAAAACCTCGTTCTTCAGTTATATTCGCTCGAAATGATGTTATTTGAGAGGTACTGTTGTATTTTTGGATATTCGGCAAAAAAATGTTTCAATTGAGGTTCTTGGCCAGAAAGAAATGATGCTAGTGGCTCTGGTGGCAGTGCCAAATTGTGGTAATTTGACCTTTCCGCTTGCACAACATAATACTGGCGGTTCATATCGAATCATTGCAATGTTGACAAACAGTGCTCATGGATCCGACGTCGACCGATACATCCGCGGCGTAATCGATTGTTGGATCGTATCTGAACGCTAACCGTTCATGTCGAATTGTTACATTTGGCCGTCTGTTTTGTCTACGTTCGTAGATTGTGTTTTTATTTCAGCCTTCTTTTCTTATAAAACTAAAAAATACATAATATTTCAAACTAAACATAAGAAATTTCATTTCACTAAAAATTATAAAGTAGATAACTCAAATAATTCCCCGATTACAGCTTTATTCAAAGGTAATTCATTGTTTTCCGTTTAAAATATTTCGATTATTTCTTTAGTCGCGTTCTTTTATGTATTTAAATTTTAGCCATTTCCACCAATACATTGTTTTTAAATATTTGGTGTTCTCCTCATTTTATCTGCAAATTTTGTTTAATTTTAAACTAATGTTTTTCATTGCTTTTTCCTGTATTTTAATTTGTTTTTCCAAAACGGATTTTTTGCTCATACTTCTCTTTCGACTAGGGGCCGCTGGTTCAATCTGCTAATTGTGCCTGACTAGAAATTGGTGGATCTTCGGTTGGCTGAGGAAGCGTTCTCGCAATTGTAGCCCCAAAACTTCTACCTTCCCCGTCTATTGTGTCGCTAATATTAATTAATTCGATCACCCTATCCTCTACACTAAAATGATATTGAGTGCTCGGCCCTCCGCCTGTTCCTCTAAGAGCCAATTTGTTAGCGGTTACTCTGCTTCTCAATTTATATTTCCCATCTTTCCAGACCTAAAAGTTTGTAAAAGTAAATGTAATAAAAAAACAATTATTAAAATAGATCTTATTCCTACTTTTTTCCATTTTTACGCGCTGTTTACTGAGGGACCCGCCGCATTTAAAATGACGGTCTGGGTTTCCTATAAATTAGTCGCTGTCACTCTCCCTTCGGCCGATAATTGAGACACAGTTGCCAAGTGAGGATAATTCTCTAAAAATTCACGCTTGTTCAAATTAAATGCAGAAATAAGCTTGCTGCCATTTTTAATTTGAAGCCGGATTCATCAAAAGAAATTGTTAAAAATAAGAAGAAACAAAACAGTTTTAAATTTAAAGTTAAAAATTAGTAAGACAATTTTATACCGAAAACTCAAATTATATTGTTTCTAATTCAAATTTTGAGACTAATCCCATATTCAGTGGATTTTTAAAATTTGTAGGGATATAAAATGTTTATTTTCTTATTTCCAAATTTTATTTAAATTCCCTATGCCTCTATTCCCTTCGCATATTCAATGCTTCCATGCATTTGCTCACGTCGAGTTTGATTAACAAACAGGCAATTGGCCACATATACTGAAACACTGGTAGTTGGCCTATAGTTTAATAAAGAAGTCGTAAAAAAATGGTCATAGTATAGCTGCAGTTTTGAACATGTTAACTTATTTGTCCAATTATCAAAAATTTGTCGGATGTATCCATTTTTACCCTAATAACAAAAATCGTTTCGGAAAGCTTGATCTGTCCACTTTATGAAAATATTGGGCGACACTTTTTTAATGAATCTTTTCGTTTTTTAAGTACACTTACAGTTTTCATTGATTTATGTTGCTACACTTTGTATGGAAAATTTCACAAATAGAGTTTGGAACTTCAATCAAAAATTTATTTCGTTAAATTTTCCAAGCTTGGAGCATTAACATTTTTCGATTTTTTTACGAAATTTTCAAGGTTTCTTTAACTAATTTCGCATCGACCGCTTTATGTAAAAGTTTGATATCCATTGTTTGCAATATATCTTGAAACATTCGGAAAATTCACAATTTAGTAATTCTAGTAGATTTTACAAATATTTTGCTAATCGAAATTCTAGATATTCCATGGTTATGAAAGTTAGTTAATTATAATTGTGTTTTGTGATTGTCCATTACATATTACTAACTATCAAAATTATTTTATTAATACAAATTTATAAAAATATTTGCAGGCACGTGCCAAAATTTTTTAGGTAAGTTAAATTCGTTTTAAAAGTTTTTCTCTGTACTTAGAGAAACATTTAAGGTTGTTGCTTGGGTTTTCCATTAGTTAAGTGTTCAAATCACACTAATCAATTTTAGTTGCAAATTCACCAACAACTAAGCATTACTTTTCGTATGCGACCTATAAAGTTAAAGACCCAGTGTAGATAAACATTAGACAGATAATTTGTTTTGGACTTTGCTTAATCCTTTGGATTAAACACAATAAGTTACGTTATGGGGTTTGTAGGCAAAGTTTATAGATTTACTTGTACTCAACAACAAATTTAAAATCTCTTTACGAATAACATTAACAAAGTAAAATATTTTGGTTATCTGTATGACAAGGCGACAAAAAAAAACCTGGGTATTCAACAAATGATTGTATGTAAATAAAAGTAGGTTAAATGCGGCGCAAATAAATATACCGCAAGAAAACTGTCTTTTATAGAATGTTATCAGTATAAAAAATGTTTTTAACTGTTTTTCGTTTAATCTTTATATTATCTGTTTAATAATTTATTCATATTTAATGTTTTCTATTTGTGATCACGTTTTGTTGCATTAATATGCGTGTACATGAATTCAAGTGTAATCAAATAAAGTTTATTTCACGCCTATTTCTTAAACGTATTTTTGTAAATCCTAATAATCGTCCCTCAAACCCATTATAGTTTTTAAAAAATTCATTGTCGACTTGCCATAGCCGTAATGACGGTGATCTGGTTGGAATTAGCCAAATAGGAGAATTTGATTTTTTTTTTTTAAAGAACAGCTTCGATTATCAGTCCCTCAACTGGCGCAACATTAGATGTAAAAATTTACACTATAAATCAAATTTAACATTCAGTAATTTTGTCGCATACACACAAAAAAATAAAGGGTCACCACAACACCGAATCGGTGTTACATAGTGTCCCACCGATCGGATAATTAAAATTTGAATCCAATCGGATATTTGAATAAAAGTGACATAAAATACATTTGGATAAAAACTTTTACACCGCATAAAAACCAAACAGGAACATTCATGTTTAGGAACACACCGAAAGGTGTATTTTATTAGGAAAACACCGAAAGGTGTATTTTATTAAATCCAAAAGAAGTTTTTCTAAAAATTTATCTGTTCGGATAGTTTAAAATATTTATCCGTTGATGCGTGCTTAATTTTATTCGGTTGGGCAAAAATAAAATACTTTTTCGGATAAAAAACAAATTAACACCGCATATTTTTTGGAGTGTAGATTTGAATCGCTAAACCTTAAGTTTAATTTTGACGAATTTTTATTGTTTTATTGAAGTTTCAAGTTTTTCGTTTCCGATGCGGAAGATACAGCGCGTTAATTCGGTTTCGCGTTATGGTATAATGGGACATTGGTTTATGATATCATAAAATGAATTTTGTCAACTGTTGCAATATTTGCAGCAGTTTAAGAAGCCACAATGAATTTACTATTTTATTTTCGAAATTTTCGTTGGCTATTTATTAATACATACACATAGTTCCGAAGCAATAGCACGCTAGGATTGAAGATCTAGAAAGATATTTAATTTTAGGTTTTTTTTTGCATTTTAATCATGATTAGAAACTTCTACTTACATGTTTTTATATAAGTATTTGTTCGAAAGAAGGCCGCAGTTAAGGTGTAGATATGAGCATGCTGAACGCATATCTAAATGATCTGCGAAAAAATTGTTCTGAGACCAATTTTTTTTTTATATTCACACATTGCAAAAAAATATCGCTGCCAAAAATATTCTATGAATATGTCTTTTCGATGTATTTTAACAAGGGACGGTTCAGTAATGGATGTTATCGATCCTAACATAATTAGTTACTAACATTTTTCATATTTGAGTTAAGGGCACTAATAGCAATCATAAACTGTAAAGTTCGTTGCAAAAAAGGTCTAATGCTGTGTAACTCAGAAGACTTTTCAAACTAAAATTTTCAAATTTTGAAGCTTTCGTTATTTCCTCATAGATGCTTGGTGAAAAGGCAGTTTACGAGGTTACTTTTCGACGACTTTTCAATTTGTATGACATACAGTTTAAAATACGTAGTCAGTAAAGCCCGGTACATATTGAGAACGAGTAACCAGAACGATATTCCCTTTTTTACCAAATTATGTAACATAATTATTAAAATAGTTAAAACTGTATGATTTTAATGAACGATAGTTAAAATATCGTGCATTTACTAAAAATAAAATTCTGCTCAATATGCATTTTTATGTTTGGACTTGGCGTTCTCTTCTCTGGATTATAGTTTACTATCAATAATCGAATTCTATCCGCCACTTCACGATCATTAATATGGTTTATGTTCAGCGGAAGTTCCCCATGCTCAATCACCATTGAAACGTTTTCCGTTATGAATTTTCTCATAGTAATTCCAGTCGGCGTTTGATTTATCAAATCTCTACCCAAATCTCTACCCAATAAAAAGTCAACTGGCAATATTCCATCAGGAACTATGTAAATTGTGGTCTCATATACTTCATCCTCTATTTTTAGCTTTGCATTAAAACTACCTACGGTTGATACATCTCTGGACCACCATGGAATATTTTTGACAGCTTTAGATGAACAATCATCCTAATTCTCTATGGCTGCACAAGATTTAAAACTTTGAACCATCAGATTTTTTCGCGCAATATTTTCCTAGATGCCCGGTTCCACCACAGTTGTAACATCTTGGCATTCTTCGGAATCTATTTGACTTTTTGTTCTCAATTGGCTTTGTTGTTACGCTCTCGATTGGTGCTTTTATCTTAATTTTTAGTTTGATTTCTTCATAAATTACGAGTTTACTTTTGAAATCATTCATAGAGGTTGATCCATATAAAACCGCTTTATTATGTTCATAATCGGTTATTCCACTTATACAGTAATCGATTATCGAAGCATCTTCCAAGTTGCCGGTTCACGCATATCGATTAAATAATTTTTTAAAGATGCATCTTTCTTTTTCTTCCTCTCTGCCATGTGCCACAGCAGAATTTACTTTCTTTTTGAACTCGTTGACTAAATGTGTGGTTAGATTTTCCCAGGTATCAGTAACCGCCAAACGTAAACTGTCTTTTGCTGTTCCAGTTAACAGTCTTTTTGAATAAATAACTTTCTGTTCAGCATTCCATTTCATACATACAGCAGCATCTTCAACATCCTGAATCCATTTGCTGATGGGATAATCATCCTGCCCGCTAAACTTCGAAAGCGATTCTTCAACATCTCTAAAACTTAAGCAAGCTCCAGTAGTAGGCACGATAATAGATTTCATTCTGATTTCTTTATCTTTCACGCCATCTCCCGTGTTCGTAATTATTCTAACTAGATATTATCTTCCTGTTGGTTGCCGTTAAGTTCGCTAGCATTAGTCTCCCTACTTCTATTTGTCATATCTCCGCTGTCACCACCCTTCATCATAATGCTGCTTTTTGGTTGGTTCAATAGCACTGTTTTATTTGAATTCACTGACTCATCATTCGCGACTCTTCTAAACATTTCCATCATCTTACGCATAAAGGCGTCCTCTATTTCAGGTGAATTATGAAAATTATTTTGTTTTCGGCGCATCTCAGTTAAAATTTCTTAATAATTTGTTATATAATAGCAAACCTCGCTTTCAGCCCCAAAATCAAAACAACTTTAATACATTCATATATACACACAATAAATTATAAGAACCGTTCTAGTGTTATCTTTTATCTTCACTTAATTAAAACTTTATCCAACAACACTTATTTTTAAATTTCACGCAAACGTCCTTGGTACACAATACGGTACTTTATATTTCTCGACTCACAGATTCGGTGATCTTAGAACCGTTCTGATTTTATCTTTGATCCTCGCCAAATTAAAAATGCGTACAACATCACTTATTTTTAAATATCACGCGTATTACTTTAGCCGGTTGATACTGCCTTGGTACAAAATACAGTACTTTATATTTCTCGACTCATGAATTCGGTGTTATACAACGGCACTTTATATCACCACAAATCTTGGTATATGGAAAATCCCTCACAGATATAAAAATTCGCCAACTATATTAACATCACGATAAAGTTTTATTCACGTTAATCACCACAAACATAAATGTTTAATCGGTTGGTTTTCCATGTTTGAAACACAACGTCTTAAACGCACCAAAACTAACCCTAAACATACAAACCAACACATTTGCTTCAAGAAAACTTAATAGGTTAAGGAATTTCCTTAATATACACTCCTGGACAAAATTAACGCATATTTTTTTTTTTTTTTGTAATAAAAAAAAATCCTGCTGGTCAATTTTAATACTACTAGTGTCAAATGATAGCACAAGTCTACTGCAAGCCAATCAATTAAAATTGTCAAAAATGCTTAATCAAGAGTGAACTGTGTTTGAAATCCAACGCAACGATCGGTTTTTGTTCCATTGCGTATCAATTATTTGTAAATGCAGTACCATTAGTTCTTGTAAATGTATTCTAAAGCAAACACCTAAAATAACCCTTTTGTGAGCTGGAGGCGGTGAAAGTCGTCATGTTATATCAGGAAGATTATACTCAAGTACAAATCGCACGAAAATTAGGAGTGTACCAGTCTTCGGCTTCACGAATACTTAAGCGACATCGTGAGCCCAGAGAGTATATAAAAGAAAGCCCGGAATAGGACGAAAAAGGTGCACAACCGAGCATGACGACCAATTTTTAAAAATTAATTCGTTACGTGATCGAAAGCGTACTTCTACTAAACTAAAAAATGAGTTACTTAGTGCGCGCCAAGTGAATGTTAGTGCCAGAGCAATTAGACGAAGACTAAAAGAAGCGAACCTAACTCCAAAACGGTCCGTAAAAGTTCCACGGTTTCTTCTTCGCCACAAATCCAGCCGTTTAGAATTTGCTCATTCTCATGCAAATTGGTAAACTGTTCAATGGCCACTGTTCTCTTTTCAGATGAAACCAGAATCCAATTATGGAAAACAGATGGACATAATCTTGTACACAGAAGACCTGGAGAACGCTACGGAAACTGTACGCTTTGGTGGAGGTTCAATAATGTTTTGGGGTGGAATCAGTTGAGTGGGCCGTACGGAGCTGGTGGAGATTGGTTTGAGGATGAATGCAGACTGGTATCTTCGGAACATTCTTGACGATCACGTTTTGCCATATGTGGGCTCCAGTCCACGCAGCTGCAACGGTACGACAATATCTCCAAGATATCGGCATTCCTGCACTTAAGTGGCCACCAATAAGTCCCGATTTTAATCCGATTGAACGCGTATGGGAAATTCTAAAACGCCGCATTAGAGCTAGAAATCCCGCACCAGATTCGTTACCAGGGCTGAAAGTTGCAACGGAAGAAGAGTAGAATCTCATCCCACAAGAAATGATACAAATCCTTCTACTTAGTATGTCCAGAAGGATGGAAGCTATAATAAGTGCACCGGGAGGGGGGGGGGAGGAATACTCGTTACTAAATGAATCAAACTAAATTGTAATAAAGCTAATTTTAATGTTTATAAACCGCATTTGAAATTTAAAAATATAGTTGGACACATTTTAACATTTTGCAATGGAAAATAGATGCTATAATTCCATAGCGCCACATTTGTGCCTCTTTTGAGAAAAATATAAATTTGGGATCATTTGATACTAGCGGGATTTTTTTTTTATTACAAAAAAAAAAAATATGCGTTAATTTTGTCCAGGAGTGTATGTTGCTCAAAACTACCCGCTGATCGATCCCGGTTGAGCCTCAAAGTGTAGAGTTTAATTAGTTTTTAAGAAAAAAGCACGAGTTGTTTGCTACTCGAAACACCAAAATCACTTGATTTAATTTGATTGTATGGTTATTAATCGTTTTACATAACAGGAATAATATACAGTCGAAACTCGATTTTCCGGGATCCGATTATCCGTAAACCTCTATTATCCGTAATTTTTTTTTACACAGTCGATTTTTTTGAGTCACTTGTTTATCCAGATTTTCAATTGATTAACCGGAATTTTTCATTTTTCATTTTTATTTGTTTCGTTAAATTTTGGCAACAGTGTTGTTTCTGTGGTAAGCATATATCTACATATGTATATGGTGTATTTTTTTATAAAACCGAAAAATTCGATCAACCGGGATCTTTGATTATCCGGGAAACGTTCGGTCCCGAGCATCCCAGATAATCGAGTTTCGACTGTATAAAGTAATTATACAATTTAAATAAGTATAACATAAAATACGATACAGGCTGCATCCTAATTGAGTTGAACAAATTCCGGTACCTTAAATCCCACATATATATATATATATATATATATATATATATATATATATATATATATATATATATATATATATATATATATATATATATATATATTATATATATATATATATATATATATATATATATATATATATATATATATAACGAGACATTGAAAAGTTTAGTTGGCTATAAGCATAGAATAATGATATATAAGAAAAGTTATGCAGAAGAAGTAAAAAAATGCGGCGCTGATTACGTCAATTAATCAAACTACTAAAACCTCGCAACCTGTGCATGTGTTTATTTGGTTTTTTACGTTGTGCTACCGCCTATACAGAACAATATTGAATTTTATACTATACTACCTACACTTATTGAACATATTTACAACTACCATTGCAAAAGTCAGCAAAATGCAATATGCAATATGTATAAGATTAGTCTTTTCAGTACAAAAACATGTCATTCGAAATTTCAAAACGTGTTAACGTTGTAAGCGAGAAATATAAATATGCACAATACATACATATTTCTTTCCTTTTTCGCATTTTTACATAAAATTACCAAATTGCTTAAAACGTGTTTAATATAAAAAAAAATGAATATGTATATTTTCGAGTATAATAGGCGTGTCCATCTGTATACATATTGTATTGTAAATATACATACACATACATATTTTATATTTGAAATCTCCTGTATGAAAACTAAAACAAATTTTGGAATATATTTTTTTCTAAAAAATTACGATTTGGTTGATGCGGTTTGTTTTTGAAAAAGGTCATTCACCTTTTCTATTTGGATGTTATTTTTGTTGCTTTTGAAATGCTTTCTGATGCGTTTTCGTAGTTGCAAGAAACAAACACAATAATAAAAGGGATAATAAATTTGATTAAAATTTGAATTGATAACAATTTGAGTAGGCATATCATTTTTAATGACGTGTCGTAAAACATTCTTTGCTTCTTTGGTATTTGAAGAAATAAAAAAGTTAGAATAATTATTAGCGGTTTTCTGTTATGAATATGTTTTTACCGACTTGAGGAGAACGGATAATATATATTTATTTATATTGAATATGATCAGATCACTCACACGACAATCATTTATCAAAATAAATCTTTTGAATAAAATGAATTATTATAATCTCGAATGTGTGCAAACTGCAAAGTTCTTTATAAAATTGAATCAAATATTACATTGTACATAATAATTTTTATTAAAATGTTATAGTAATAATTACCAATTCTGTGGCAATAATCCTAAGCAAGGTAACTCGAGTTATGTAGTTTTTAAATTTATTCAAAATCAGAACAATTGTATGAAAGGAGCATTTTGATATAGGTGAAATAATTTTCACGATAACTACCAGTTGAAATTATTTCGCCTATATTAAAATATTTCTTTTGATGAAGTTGAATCGTTTAGTTTTGAAAGGGCACATGTCCACTTTTTAAATTTGATAGGAACTAAAAAAAACTTTATACTGTTAGCACAGATAAGTGCTGTTAGTAAAAATAGGCTTCAAAGGAAATATACATGTATTTATGAAAATTTGAGTTGCGGTTTCATAATCTATTTTATGCTAGTATTGTGTCGCCATAAAACGTATTTAAGGGGCTATGATACAAAAACGTTGTAATACTAATATTGTTCTTAATTAATTAAATTTGAAAGACTATATAACTCAATTTATGTACTATATATGTTGTTTTGGTTTATTGCCACAGAATTAAGGAATTAAATAAAAAAATCGACTATATTCGATCTACACAAAGGTTCGGTATGTTAATGATACAAATGTTTTAGGACCTCTTACAAACTTACTTATTGTTGATTTGAACCAGTAGCTGCAAATCAGCACACTTATTCTGTGGAGGACCCTGGCAAACATAATCTACATAGGTAATAATGCAGTTAGCAGCGATCAGGCGAGATTATCAGATTGGAGAATTTTAACATAATTTCGTTTTTTTTCAATTGCCCTTAAAGATAGGATTTGTTTGTCGTGTAACGGTTATTAATTTCGCGCACATCAATTTGTCTGAACTGTTAACGTTTTTTTGAAAATGGCATATTTAGGGGCTCGCGACAAAAACAGCTCGTGTTGATTAAAATTAAATCACATTCGCGTTAACCAGTTATCGTGTTAATGGATAAACAAGTGTAATAAAGTTGCATAAAATATTTCAAAAAAATATATTTACAATTTTTTAATTTTTTAAGCTTTCTTGATGCTTGGACCATTTGTAGTTCTTTCTAATCAAAACAAGAATAAAATTAAAGATAGAAACCATAGAATTTATAATTATTAAAACAACATTAACACACAAAAATAACATTTTAATAAAAATTATTATGTACAATGTAAAAGTTGATTCAATTTTATAAAGAACTTTGCAGTTTGCACACATTCGAGATTATAATAATTCATTTTATTCAAAAGATTTATTTTGATAAATGATTGTCGTGTGAGTGATCTGATCATATTCAATATAAATAATTATGTATTATCCGTTCTCCTCAAGTCGGTAAAAACATATTCATAACAGAAAACCGCTAATAATTATTCTAACTTTTTTATTTCTTCAAATACCAAAGAAGCAAAGAATGTTTTACGACACGTCATTAAAAATGATATGCCTACTCAAATTGTTATCAATTCAAATTTTAATCAAATTTATTATCCCTTTTATTATTGTATTTGTTTCTTGCAACTACGAAAACGCATCAGAAAGCATTTCAAAAGCAACAAAAATAACATCCAAATAGAAAAGGTGAATGACCTTTTGCAAAAACAAACCGCATCAACCAAATGGTTATTTTTCAGAAATATACATATTCCAAAATTTGTTTTAGTTTTCATACAGGAGATTTCAAATATAAAATATGTATGTGTATGTATATTTTACAATACAATAATGTATACAGATGGACACATCCGTTATACTCGAAAATATACGTATACTTTTCTTCGTGTTCCATTCATTCATATTTTTTATACTAAATACGTTTACAGCAATTTGGTTATTTTATGTAAGAATGCGAAAAAGGAAAGAAATATGTATGTATTGTGCATATTTATATTTCTCGCTTCCTTACAACCATTATAAAATAACACGTTTTGAAATTTCGAATGACATTTTTTTGTATTGAAAAGGCAACTCATTATATTATCCTACGTAGAACAAAGTCAGACTTTAAAACATAGCAGATAGAATAGGATAAACAATTTTTTTTATTTATAAAAAAACATTTTATTATTCTTTTGTTGTATATTTTGTGGCCATTCAACTACATATAAAACCATGGCAGAGAAATTTGTGATAGTATTAATTAGGAGAATAAGAATTTTATTTTTCGTTTGTGTTTTCGTAGTTGTGTTTATGACATTTAATTTTTTGTTTTTTTAATAGGCGGGACAAAAAACTAAACATAATCTACTAACTCCAAATTTCTCAAGTAATTTTTTTTTATTTCATTATGGTCGTTTTTGAATAGCTTAGTATGCGTAAGCGAGGTTGAGGATACTGAAATACTCAAGTAAATGCGAGGTTAAAGTAGGTTCGCAATTTTAATATATATGGTCTGCCGCTCCAATCGTTTTTGCAGCGAGTAGTTACTCTACAGGGTTCCTCTTATTGTTTGGTTTCTTTATGCTATAAGGCACAATTGAATACTTTTAACCTAGTGACATCTATTTAAATATTGCATGAATTACTGGGTCTAAACAAAAGTAAACAAAAGTTTAATTTGAAAAGTTTTCTGAGGCACACAGCATAAGCTACCTTTTCTTTATATTATAAATTTAAACGGTCTAATTTTTGCATTGAACTTTTTAGTTTAAAATATATGTGGCTTATTTCGTTATTGCACTGAAGGCCTTATATTGACATTTATTGTTAATAAGAGGTTTTATTGTTAACATGAATGCCCTTAAAATACTGCCCAGAAAAAATCCCAAATTTTACGTATAGACGTATATATGGGTTGGTATTTTTATCCAAAATAAAAAAATCGCCAAAAAACAAAAATTCAAAAATCAATCAATTTTTTAAATGGGATACCATCATATTCCCAAAAACAAAAATCCCCAAAAAGAATCCAAAAGATACAAAATATTGTACCCAATCAGAAAGGAAGGCAACATTACATTTTTGTTAACTACAATATGAAAACAAAAGGAAGCTACATGTCAACCTTGCTTTTTAAATCGCCCTCGATTAGACAAGCAAAAAAATCCCTAAACAAATCAATCCCAAAAAATCAAGATTTTTATTTATAAAATTTGTTGAAACTTTATTTTAATTCGTTGTATACTTTTTAGGATTTATGTCTTTTTAAACCTTGGAAGTTGGAAACACCTGCTTTGAGTATTTATTCAACTTCCAATATTAATCGAAATTAGAATGTTTTTCAACAAAATGTGTTTTTTAATAATTATTCACACACTAAAGCCAAAGCTTTTGTTACCAAACTGTAGTTGGTCGGATTTAATAAAAATCTTTTTTAGAGATTTTTTTTTGTTGAGAATTTGAGGGTATCCCAATGAGATACCATCATATTCCCGCAAATGAAAATCCCCAAAAATACAAAATAATGTGTCCCATTGAAATACAAACGTAAAGATTTTTACGAAAATAAATATTTTTGAATTTTTTCTGACATTTTCCGGCCATCCTTGCGGAAAGGGTCCAATGCTGAGGGGCTTTAGGGAGTTCTCTATTTTAGTATGCGAATAATTATTAAAATACACAAATTTTTCAAAAATGTTCTTATTTCTATGAATATAAGAATTTAAAAAAAAATCGTCAAACCGGCGGTTTGTGGGCGGCAGTGCTCATCTTCTAGGGTATAAAACGAATTAAAATAATATTTCGAAAATTTTTTATATTTAAATAAAATCGTCGGGCTCTTTTTCGCACAGCTTTAGGAATTTTGGTGAAATAGAGGGTATGAATCCGAGTCAATTGTAGTCTCCAAACTCAACCACTTAGCATAATATTTATTGATGAATAAAGCAATTCGTCAAATTTGGGCTGGTATGATGAAAAGGATCAAAAATCTTTGTTTCCAGATAGAGCCAGCCAGGAGTTACGTGCCAACGGTATAAATGCTGGTATTACATCAAATTTAACAATATAAAAAAAAACAATCAACCATGGAGTTTTAAGGCGGCAGATGTTAAAAGCCATCACAATGAAGTCCATTGACTTTATTATTCAATTTTGAAGAATAAGAACTGTAACCTCGATACGTCAGCTTCTCTGAATTGATTTTTAAAATAAACATGAGGTAGAGTGTTATGACTATTTCGTTGGTCTTTTATAGCCTGAGATCCATTGCAAAACCAAATTACGGCTAACAAAAAATTCTACTCAAATCGTCACGATTATCGATCGACAAAACTTCAATGAAAAGATTAGATGGGATTAGATAAGCGAAGCGCGATCAGTGGAACAAGATTAGCTAATCCACCACAAATACATTTGGGTTGACAGACTAGGGATTAGCTAACTCTATTTTGGTTACGCTCAAATTGGAATAACGCCATTTCATCCGATTCCTTTATAAGTTTACCCTGACTACTTCTATCCTACTTCTATCGTTTAATAAAGCCATTGCATTTTCAACAATGTCAAGTCCTTCCGCAACATCACTAAAACCAATATATCGAAATAAGCTCAAAATTTTTCAAACTTTAGTAGATAAGTAAATCTTCAACTGCTAATCTCGTTAAAATCCCTAAATAATTGCATGAAATTCAATATTTAACACTTTTGAAAATGGCTTTCAATACGATTTACTCTTTCTGCTGTTACAAGAGAATGACTACATTATGAAAAATTTTCTTTATATCTAAAAGGAAAATTAAAAATAAGGAAAAAAATATCCGTCTCTTTCTGTTTAAAATATGTAGTCAAATATGAGCACAAAAAATCACTGCCATTCAGCTTGAAGCTTCTTATGGAAAGTTTAGTTGAAATGCCAAGAAAACGTGTCAAAAATGCTTTGTTAAAATTCTTAGTTGTTTATGTTTTTAGATTTTCTATGGTTGGCTCAACGGTTCGATTTGCTCTTCTTTGTTTTGTAGGTACGGTTGAAAAATACCATAATAGGAAAATTTAAATGAAATGTTGCTTGTTGCTGAGAGGGCAAACTGAAATAGCTTCAAAGTAATATTCACTCAGGTCACTGTGACCAAGCATACAGAGTTTAAAATATTTGGTACCAACAATAAAATTCACATAAATGAAATGAAAGGCAGAACGCTTGATAATTTTCATTTAATATCTATTGTACATTATTACTGTGTTTAAAAAAATGGTTTCGCTACAAAAAATTGTTTGTTAGAAAATAGTCCAATGTTTTTTATTTCATTTTGAATTAGCGCATGTTCGTCTATGCTTATGTATTCATAAATGAAGCCCTTCTAATATCGGCCTCTTTGTAGAATATTTACATAATTTCATAAAAAAGAGTAAAAACTAACTAAATCCAGCTCTTACCGGACTAATCAAGTAAAAAGCTATTATTATTGTTTATCACCCAACAGGAAAAAAAAGCGCGCGCAAAAAACGATTATAATAACAATATTTTTAAGTTCATTACCATTTTATAGTTATTGTATAATTACGAGTATTATGTGTACGTATATAACTGCCAACCGCTAATAACAAAACAACAACAAAAAATTGAATCATTTTAAGGTTGTAGAATTATATAAAATATTGTGTATTCTAAAAGAAAACCGCGAATAATTTATTGAATAATGAATGATGAACGAGAAACGATGAATCAAAATCAATTATTTATTATAGCATTTTCATTCTTAACGAAACTATCGTC
Organism: Tipula vernalis; assembly: GCA_958295665.1. NCBI lineage: Eukaryota > Metazoa > Arthropoda > Insecta > Diptera > Tipulidae > Tipula > Tipula vernalis. Next base: position 195,511,980 of record OY282560.1, on the reverse strand, counting down.
AAAATATGTTCTTCTATATTGTACATCCTTATGAAATACTACATAAATAATTAAATGGGTTAAAAGCTCAAAGGCCAAACAAAACCAACTATTAGTTTTATAACATTTACCTATTTAATTTCACCACACCTAACATATTTTTCAAAGTCATGATTTACCATAATTATGCACGAGCCGAGTATTTTACCTGTTCAAGAGAGAAATACAAACTATAATTTAGCATTGAACTTGAAATAAACTTATAACGATCATAATATAGTATTTATTTATATAGTAAAAATATATTTTTTGAAAGTCAATTTTTTTTTTTAATATTTAATAATCAGTTTTGTCATTTACCTGCAAAACGTAATGTAGTATAATGATCATGAAGAGAGATTGTGGAGTTTTAAGAAAAACAAATTTGTACAATATTATTCGTGAAGCATAATACCTAATAATTTAAATTACTAAGAAGAACTCGTCACAATTTTTTATAATTGTACGTAAAAATGTAGATGGAGTAGTAGACGAGTCTTCAATTTAAATTATAGTCATAAAGTCAACGTACCGTGTAATAATATTGTACAAAATATTAATAAATATCAAATTAGCACATTTTGTGTCATTTCTATATTCCAAATGATGATTCGTGCGTAAGATAATTGTATGATGCTGTGCTAATTTTATAATGTCTATAAGCATCTCAAAATTGCCTTAATTACTTCGTTTTGACAATAACATTAATTTGAACATAGCTAACCTAAATCTAGTACGCGAGATGTTTAGATCACACTATGTGCTTTTCCATTGACAAGTAGCTGCACCAGATATAAGGTTTTTTTTAAAATCTTGTTAAACGTCGTTCTTATTTTGTCTACTAGCAGGGTTCTTTAAATCATACAGTAGCGAAAAATTATTTTATGCTTGATAAACCTTTATTAAGGGTGCGGAACAAAAACTTTGACAATAGAAAGTTTAAAAATGCGTAAAGCTAGAAACACTATTCAATATATTCGAGAGTTCGAGAGTCGCTTAAAATCTTTACAATTATTCACTTTCCCTTTCACTAATGCAACATCACATCGTAGATGTTGATATAATTAGGTAGGTACTTTTCAAACACAGGGTGTCTTACAACTATAATATACTACTGTTTTCTCTCTGTACTGGTGGGATGTGTGTAGTTATCTATGCACCGCCGGCAATGGAGTGGAAATATTTTAACCGTGACTAAAAATTTACTATTGACTGTTACAGGCAAATCAGATGAATGACTACCGGCATATCAGAATTATATAAATTAATAATTAATTCAAATTAATTTAAGTATTTTATCATTATTAGATGAGAAATACGCAAGTTCCCATTTTTAGAAACTCATTTCCAACGCACATGTCAAATTTCATCATAATCTGTTGAGAACTAGGCCAAGGTACACCATACTTGGCCATATTCCAGTACTTCACCAAGAAGTCATTTTAGAATCCCATTTCCAATGCACATGTCAAATTTGAGCATAATCGCTTTAGAAATAGGCAAGTTCCATCGTACTTGGCCTTATTCCAAAACTTCATCCAAAACTCATTTTAGAATCCCATTTCCATCGCGGAAATCAAATTTCACTAAAATCAGTTAAGAAATAAATAAGTTCCATCCTAATTGGCCATTCATTTAATTTGCTTTAGGTTTAATTTGAAATGTAAAAGGTTCAATTTGAGGTTTGAGATATTAACAGTGACCTTTCTTAAGTCCTAAACAATATTTGTGTAAGGTTTGGTTCAAATCGGTCAAGTCGTGTGGATTTGTTTAAATATCATACACATATGCTGTACATACATACAAACACTCACTTTATTTTATAGATTGCCCAATTCTCAATAAACACTGGTTCAACACCATCTTAACCCCAATGCAACCTGCAAACGGCCTCGAACTCAACCCTCAACCCAACCGCAAACTCTCTTTCAACTCATTCCTCAAACCAGCATATATAAAAAGTTGGTCAACTGCCCACTATATCTTAATTCAACCCCAACTCAACTCCAAATCAAATTGAACTCAACCCGCAAATTGACCCTTAACTTAACCTTCAACTCAACTCCAAACTCAATACCCAACTCAATATTCAAACCAGCATATATAAAAAATTGGTAAATATTTCTATAATACCAGGTATTTTGGGTGAAAAAATTCTAAAGAGAACAAGCCGTTCTCGAGATACCAGGGGTGAGTACAGATATACACAGACATTCAGACAGACGGACGGACATTTTTTTTTTGTTTTGCTATTTTCGACTCAGGGAATTTCAAAACGTCGAAAAAAGCTGTTTTGGACCAACCAAATTTTTGATCATTTTTAACCGGATTTCAATTCTTTGGGCTTTTTAAACCGAAGTTATATGTACTTCTAAAAGCTAACTACATACATTAAAACTCAAACAGATTTGTCGCCACTACAACTATAACTCATGTTATAGTATCAAATTTCGTATTTAGAAACCGAACCAAACGATTTGTAATATAATGTTACAACTTACAACGTTTACAGTTATTAAAATCCATTACCATGACTTTCAAAAATCGTTGCTCTAATAATAGCAATAGTTACGACTATAAATTAGTGTCTTAATGTTTTCTTACATGTTACCAAGTGATTAAGAAATGTAAAGCAATTGTTTCTTTGTTACGAAAATTATTAAATGTTTAGTCGCATACATATATGCTAGGTGAGACATTTTAATCGACGGATCCAAATATTTCCTAAAATACGCTAGCTACAAATTAAAGTGGTTGGGAGAAAAATTGTCAAGGACAATGGGAATTATCTAACTGCACTATTGCCTTTGACCTTCAGGTCAATTTTCAAGGTCATTTAAAGGTTAAGGTCATTTTTAAATAGAAACTCCTATTTTCGACAGGAGCTGGACACAATAAATATGTAAAGGTGACATAAAGAACGCATTGACTACTCTGATAGCAGGTTATTAACAAATATGGATCCAATAGAAACTATTTAAAACAAATTTATCGATTCAATCGATCGTCTTCGTCAAAATCACCATATTTTCATAATTTTTTCATTATTTCAATTATTAATATAGTTAAATGCATTGAAATGTAACCTAACCAAAAAGGACATAAAATCAAACTTCGCACAACATCGCACAACGCATAAAAAATGAAAATCATAAGTATACTGAGTTCAATAAAAATTTAACCATTATGCACAGAATCAAAAAAAAGACCGAAATTAGACAGGTTAGAAGAGCTGGAAATATACAAAAAAACAACAACAATTTACTTTAAAACAAAGGAGGTGCCAAACAACAGTGCATAGTAACAGTAGATAGATATATAAACAGTTTAAAAATAAATTATGTAATAATAGTAAAAAAGAAACCGAAGAAGAAATGACTCTAGAAATCGATATTTCTAACAAAGTTAAAAAGTTGTCACAATAAGGCGGAAATAAAAATTAGAATAAAAAATAAAAAATGAAAAGGTTTTTCTTTTAAATATATCAGTGAGAAAATGCAGCAACTGCGATGGAAATCACGAGAAGAGAGAAATGAAAAGGAGAATCAATCCAAAGCAGCGAGCAGAGCAACGAATCCTTAATCTTCATTCTTCAGCTAGAAAAGAAGCACGGCAAACAGTACGCAACTGTAAACGGCAACGTGCACCAAGGGGTTGCATACGCAAGTGTTCTTAAAGGTACCGCTCCTAAAGTGCAAGCAACTGAAGAGGAAAACATCTCAACAGCTTTAAACAAATGGAGTAATATAATGCAAAGCTTCATGGCGATGATAGACAGAACCATATGGATAGCTGGGTAATAAATTTCATGCGGGTGGTCATTACAATGCTAAACATACTCATTGGGGTACCAGATTAACATCGCCGAAAGGCAAACAACTTTATGATGCTATAGAGGAATAGTCCCTGGTTTATTTATCTGCCGGTAACTCAACTTAATGGCCTACGGATAAAAAAAAAATTCCTGATTTAATTGACTTTTGTGTAACTAAGGGCATTCGACGTACATAAGCAAAGCCCACCGATTGCTATGTTCTGGCTTCTGAACACTCATCGGTAATAGTAACAGTGAGTAACGAGGTCCTAAGGAACGAAATGCCGAACCGTTGGGCAAACTAATTGGGATCAATATATGAAGCTAGTCTAACAAAATTGTCTACTTAATATTCCTCGATCACACCAGCTGATATTGATGCGGCTGCAGAAAATCTAAAAGATGTCATGACATTATCCGCTGAAAGGGCTACACCCAGCATAAGTAGTTCGGAAAAAGTTAATAAACTGTCACATAATATACAGGAACTAATCCAGCAAAAGCGAAAAATTCACCGTCAATGGCAGCAAACAAAATCACCGTTATTGAAATAGAAATTAAATCGAGCTATTAAGGCCCGAAGCTTTGCTTTGCGGGAAGAAGAAAACCAGCGCGTATAGAACTATTTAAGTGATCTTTCGGCAACCTAGAGGACAGATTATTCTTTGTGGAAGGCAACAAAAAATTTAAAAAGGCCAATAATTTTGAATCCACCGATTAGACTACCAACTGGAAATTTGATGAAGAGTGATGAAGAAAAAGCCAATGCTTTTGCTCCTCACATAACAGCAGTATTCGTCCCACACGAAGAAGATATTTATGTCGTGCTATCCCAGCAAATGGATGATGGTTTATCCTACAAACCTCTGAAGTATAATTGGAAGAAAGTTAAGAATATAATTAAAACTTGCATAAGCCTGAAAAAGGATCTCATTACTGGTAAAATGATAAGGGAATTGTCAGATATGTAAATGCAAAAAACTAATAACATTTGTATTCAACGCGATCATGCGAACCAGTTATATTCCTCAGAAATGGGAGATATCTTTGATCACATTGATACATAAGCCAGGGAAAAATAAAACGCAAATCTCATCATATCGTCTAATAAGCATGATGCCCACAATCCCAAAGCTATTTGAAAAAATGTTACTAACGAAATAGAAACCAACATTAGAAGAACGGCGCGTTATTCCAGACCATCAATTTGGGTTCCGAACCCAACATGGTACTATACAGAGCAAATACAAAGAATTGTAAATGCAATCAAAATTACCTTCGAGGAAAAGTAATATTGTTCTGCTGCCTTTTTGGATATCGCCCAAGCTTTTGATAAACTTTGGCACGATGGACTAATTTACAAAATTAAAGAGCTTCTACCGAAGAAATTTCACTCAGTTTTGGGAAACTATCTTCTTCAAAGCCAATACATGGTCAAACAAAACAGCGCAACTATTTCTTTATATGATAGTAATGTAGGTGTCCTGCAAGGCATTATTCTAAGACCAATATTATACTTGTTGTACATAGCTGATTTGCCTTTAACCAACAAAGTAATAATATCAACATTTGCCGAGGACACGGCCATCCTGGTGCCTCACATTAATCGTGAAATTGCCTCAAAGGAATTACAAAATCATTTAAACAAAGTAGCAGTACGACGGTAAGATTTGGAAAAATCATATTGAAACAAAGCGAAATCAAATAAAAATTACATTTTCCAAAATGTATTGGCTGATAGTAATATATATATCACGACCTTGGGATTAAAACCGTTAAAGAAACAATTAAAGAATTCAGTTCGAAATATTACTCAAAACTAGAAGCACATCCCAACGAATTGGCCGCCTTCTATTTTTTGTACGGCATGCATTTGCCATCTGCATAGATGGCAAAATACTGGAGCCGCAATATCAGTTGGTGTCCCGATGGTAGGGATAGATCCACAAGTACTTGATCCAGTTCATGAATTCTGGATCGTTACTTTTATAGAATTTCTTCCACGGAAAAACCAAAAATTCATATGGATGATACTTTTAATAGCAACGCTGCAACACAATATAGATTGCTGATATGATATTTGATGACCAGCTTCGTCGTAATTGTGGAATTTAAAATAAAGCACAAAGCTCTCTAGATGCCCCCACCTCATCGTAGCACGCCTCTATCGTCCAGAAAATGCCTTAATCGTGTTCGTCGGAATCGAGGATTACCTTTCACAATGGCTTGAAATTCCTCTTTAAAATATTTCTTTTAGCATTTCGCCCTTTGCAGTCATAGCTCATGCTAATTCTCGAAAATACTTTTGACTGTAGCGACTATAACCTGTAGTTTCTCTCGACGCTCATTGGGTGTCTAACACCTTGACTTCGTGCTGATCTTCGAATAATTGTTTTCGCTTGAATGTCTAGGTTTCACAGATATTCAGTTTGGATAGAACTTCAGGAGAATTGGAGGACCATTTACGGAGGTTTAACCGTTATTTTATCATTAACTGGGAAATCTGCTGAGTGCCAACTTAATTGCTTCAGGTTTGTCACTTGCTAAAGTTTGGGATGCATTGGGATGTCGAGTAGCATTGTCGTCAGAAATTTGTTTTATAACCATAGTTGCCAAATATGGTGCCGGTACATACCGTAAGTTAATATGTGTTCAATTCAAAATGCTTAATGACTTCTTTGGGAGTTTTGCGCCAAACTACCGCCATACTTTGATATCAACAATCGTTAGGGTGTATCCAAATTTGGCGATATATCTTTTCCGCATCTGTATTGAAATCTTTTTGATGGGTTAAGAATATTATAGCAGAATATCGCCGACCAGACTTTTCAGCGTCGGTCTGGTTAACAAATTGTCGTTCAACGTACATGATCCAGTTCAACAGAAAAAAAAATTGGTTGTTTGACATACACTGCAACGACATATATGCTCAATTATTACCACTGCCGCATTGAGATAAAATTCCTGTTCCGGAAAGATCAAACCCAACTGAAGAATATTTACTACCAGCATTTGAATCTGATGAAACCGGAGAAGCACCTGTATCAATAAATCAACCATCAAATGTCACTGCGCCGTGTAATCACATTGAAATCTCGCAAAATCGTTTGGATATTATGGTACGACGCCTGAAACTATTGCAGCGGTAACCCATTCTTTTGTCAAAGGATTTAAAACAATTGAACATTTTGGCTCCAAATGTTCGGATATATGGAGCAATAAATCGTCATCGTCATTTTACGAACTTTTTCAAATCAATTAAAAATAATTCACTCTCGTTTTGCACTGTTATCCGTGGTTTCGTTTCTGCAATGCACCATGCATATAACTCCGAAGATTGTCGATTGTTTATCGATTCCTCCAAAAACTGTTTGAAGACAGTTCTCCTCCACGTTACCAACTCAAAAAATTTCTTTTCAATTGCACGCAGCACAAATACAAAGAAAACTTATACATTAATGAAAAAATCATTGATTTGATTAAATACAGCGACCATCAGTGAAAAGTTTGGGTGAGACTGCACTTGTGCCAATTGAAAAAATATTGCTACCACCGCTTCATTCTTGGAATAGTTAAAAATATTATAAAAGCGATGAATCCAGATGGAAATGCGTTCGTTGAATTGTGTCGCATTTTTCCACGGTTAAGTTAAATGAAAATAAAAGAAAGTTGGTGCTTGAATCTATTCGAATCTAAGTTTTGATTAAATGAAATTATTTCGCATCATGTTTATTACTACAGGAATGCTTAATTCGGATTTTCGTCGTTTGATGAAAAGATGATACATTTGAAAATGTTCTCAGTGAGCAACAGTTTGTGGCATGGAAATATGTAAAAAAAGTTGAGAATGGATCTGATGATTCTTTGAACAATCACCAATCGAATCCGATTAGTACGGCGAGCGTTTCCACAAAGTGACGGCAAGGCTCGAACATTGGTACAACGGCAAAAACCTACATACACTCTTGGGTGACATTTGTTCTAATTTACAAGAGAAAGAACATCCCGAAAACGATACAATAGAATCACAAAATTAAAATTGAAAATATTATGAAAAATCACCATAAAATCGACTGAATCGATTTAATTTTTTTTAAATAGTTTCTTAAATTCAATAAATGATCAAAAAATGATAAAAAAAAGTTGTTTTCGTGGTTGCGCAACAACTTTGCTGAAGAAAGCATATGAACAGCGAAAAAAATGCCTGTTTTTTACGACATTTTGAATAAAAAGACCCAATGGATGCCATTTTCCATATTTAATTGATCGGCAAAATTGTTGGCTGAAATAATAGGGACAAACTTGCTGAAGAAAGCAAAACGAAAATCTTAATGGTTCAAGAGCTATCAACGTGAAAATGAGTGTATATTTTGACTCTGAGCCAAAACATTTCGAAAGCGATATCTCAAACATGGGCACTAACTTTGAAATGGGACTAGCACCATTGGATTCAGCGTACTCACTAAAAATTCAAGCAGATCTCGAATTACAAATCGAATCCAAAAACGTAGAACTACGTAACCTTGTCTTGATAAGTTCATGAATGACCAAAAAATACGCAATGGATGTTGTTAATGTTATTAGTTTTTTATTTTCATATTTTTATTTATTTTTATTTTCTGTGTACGTGATAAAGTTATTTTATACAGCCAAGATGTTCATTCTGCTATTTCTGAAGTTATTGTTGCTGGTGAGTTCGGTGGGCTCTTAATTATGGCAAATAGCGGTCGGTTGTATGACACATAAGGTACATAGGTTACTGTACGAAACAGTTGGATGCCACGCGTAAATATCACATCAATAGTCGTGCTTCCTAGCGTCGTGTGTTTATCCGGATCAGTAGCTAAGCTCATCTGAAACTCGGAGTCCGACTAGGCGACACGGATTTGCTCACGACGTATGGTTTAGCCTTCAGGCGTAATGTTGCACCAATTTTGTCATTGTCGAACTGGAACCACAATCAGCTTGCCCCACAACTCGATTGTCCCACAATTACCGCTGCATGGTCTGTATTGTCGTCCATATTAACTAATCCAATCTCTCCGAGCAGAGGTTGTTCGATATGCTTCAGTTCGCCGATCAGTCCGTTAACAATCCCGTCGGCCACATCTACGTTTGTTGTTATCATGTACGACATACCAACGCACAATCGCAGCAAATATAACAAACCACTTGTCTCCATCACAGTCTTCTTGAACATATCGTTCCGGCAGCTCGTCAACTATTGTTGAGTCCTCAACCCCGAGAACGTATCATCGGATATGCAATCGGTCGTAGATTCGAATGCATTGGAGTTGAAACCATCAACATCTCTGTTTACATTAAAGAGCCTGATCGCCCCTGGTACATTTTCTCGGCACCAATTAATTGTTCGAAAGCGTGCGTTAAGCAGCGCTTTCTCTTCGGAAAGCAAAGCTTGACCGTTACCAATTTTTGTTAGGATTGTCGAGAACATCACATCACTTTGGCGCATAACTTGTCGCAATGGATAATACTCCAGCGAATGCCAGAGCACTGCTCCCGCAATTGATTGTTTGTACGGCTTGTAGATGGGAGTAGCGTTGACTGGTGGCAGTTGCCGCAGATTGCCGCAGAAGATTATGTGCATCCCGCCGAACGGTTCGTCGAAGTTTCCTGTGATATGAGTGATGCTAGAATGATTATTACTTTTACATTAGCGAAAACATTGCGATAAGCTTGCAGTGCTTCATGTCCCAAGCTGCTACACTGTCTTCTGGCTATGGTTATACTGAATGCAGAATATATTGTCGTCCGTTTATGGCCACTGCAGCTTTGCCTGTGGTTGCACAAGCCATATACGCGTTGTGCGTAGAATTGTGAGGCGCAAATCGGTTGTATGTTTCCATTAGTATTCGCAAAGTGAATGTCTTACCGCAACCAGCGGGCCCGGTGAAGAAGGTTTGAATTGGTCAACACTCACCAGTGTTGTCATGTAAAACATGAATTGCCTGCAGCACCAAATTACGTTGCTCATCATTAGTCAGTCGTATACCAATTTGCAGTATTCTTGTTTCGGCATCACGTTCGATCGCTGTCGAACAACTGCCGAAAGCGCACCGCGTACCGGAATACTCGCGATATCATCGTCGTTTGATTCTTCAAAACCAACTGTTCTTACAAATTCTTGGCGTTTCTGTCCGGCTTGCTCTGCTTTGTCATCAATTTCATTGCATATCTTGCGATACTGCTCAACGGCTTGTTCGATATTCATTCCAACTTCGTATTCTTTACGTTTAGACATGATCGATTCTAAGTGCAAAAACTTGTTTCTGACTAGCAAGTCACATAATTCGTTTCGGAATGGAACATACAATGTCACAATCTCTCGTTTCCAGTTAATCAGATCGTCAATATCATACTGCCGGGATCTAACAACACGGCTTTTGTCACGTTTTCGGTATTGCGCATTAACAGCATTCTCCTCGATAGCGTTTACATTGGCATTATTGCTCTCATTGTCAACGCTATCATCGCAAGGCAAACCTCGTTCATGCCGTTTCGTAATTCATACTTTTGGATAATATTCAAAGTCCACACATTTATAGAGTCTTCAGCAACTCCTTCGTCGTTCATCTGCTTGATTGATTTGTGTGATCTAGTACACTCATGAGGCCACATTGTCGGCACAAAGACGACTTCATGGCTTGATTCAGACATTGGTATTCGCAGCAAATACCAAGCCACTTCCTAACTGCTCATTTCGACGTGTGGTGTAATCATGATCCGGGTTCTCGCTCTGCAACTCGATCAATTGACGATGAAGATTGGATATGCCTCGATTGGTTTTATTCACGTATTCGACAACGTACGCTGCACAAGAGTACTCCTCTAATATGAATTGTAAATCCATGTTCGAGTTCAACAATCTAGCGATCCATGAGTTAAAAGAATTTGTCCATAGCTATCTGATTCCTCGCTTAAACATAACAGATGGTCGATTAGTCGATGCCCGCACACAGTCCAAATAGTATGGTAATGTTACGTTTAAGTCAATTTAGAATCTTTCCAACGTATCATACGATTTTTGTTCCAGTAGTTCCCGCAATTTTCGCGCGCGTTTAACTAAAACTTCCCGCCGATTGTCGCCTTTGGTGATAGGTAATATGTACAATTTTTGTTTTTTTCAATTGGCCAGTATGGAATATTAAATCGACAGCACTTGTTATTCTTTTTATAACACGTAAACATGTGCTCGTGTATTTGTCGCGCATACTGTGCCTCGCTCAACATACTGTCGTCATTGGACACAAAGCAGGTCTCAGGTATCTGTTCACTAACCGTTTCTCTGGGATCGTTTTCCAGCCAAATAAGTATGTGAGCATGTGGACTACCTCGATGTTGGAATTCAATGCGCTTGAAATAATCGACGACTCGATATCAACCAAAAGCATTGAAGCCTTTAGGTGATGACAAGATGCCCATGATGGTTTTCACCAGACGATCGAAGTATATACAGCCAGTTACTAGGTCTTCATTGACAAGGTTCGTACGCTGCAGGGCATACAATTGTTGCAACAGATCCAATAGGTCGGCTCCAATGCAAGTTTTAAGTCTATGTAACGTACGCAACAAGTGCAGCCAACGGATTTCATTAGCACTTAACGTAAGAAACATAGTCGGTTTGCCTAACTGCCTAATCATAGCAAATAGGTCTTTCTTACGCTGAGCCCAATATTGTATTGAGTTAGGTATCAACTTCAAAAAAGACAAATTCTTTTCAACGCACTCCTCTAAAAATTGTCGGTCTTCGATCATCTTGCGTGTAATGTTGGCGGTCAATCCCTGTCACTTGAACATGTTATACAGTCCTTCCGTTACACGTAATCTTAATATCTTCATCGCCATGTTCAATATATGTTGTGGTGTGGCTCCACGACGATCACGACGGCGCACCTCACTCGTTCCCACCATAAATGGTGTCACGCGCACACCCTGCCGAAACACTCTGGCTCGTCCCAAGTAAATCGCCGGAAAAGATAGTTCTTCTGCATAGTCATCATAGATAATCGACAATGGTTGTTGATTCATACCGGGAGCTATATCCTAGCACTGATCTTCATTCCATGTCATGGTGTGTTGATGACCAATCAAAAACTCGGCATCGTTATTGTGTTTTATCTTTTCTAAAATGTCCAATGTATAATTAAGTATTAATAAGGTAATTCAACCAACTCTTCACCGTCGCCTTCTTCACAAAACCAGACAGATAAGAAGTCTTGTGTATCGTGTGTTTCTTGATGTTGACGTTAAACGTGTAATCGTCATCTAGTTGTCTCGGTAATTGTTGAACCATGTTGTTTACGTCAACAGGTACGTTTATTACCTGTCCCATGATGCCGTAGCTTCTAGTCTCGTGCATCAACCGACGGATCTGCATAAATGGCAGCCGTGGCGCTATCAGACGTTCAGCGATGCAATCCAGCGGCGGCAATTCGTTTGGGTAATCTGGATATGTGAAGCCATTATATTTCGACAATGCAGGTAAACGACTTTTCTTTAAATTAGTTCTGCAAGTAACGCACGCTTTAAAGTGAGTCGTCATAATATTGGGAATCAAATTACGAATAACTATCTGTTTATTCTCATCTCGATCGCAGACGCCGCATACTCGACCAAACTCATTGTTAATGAGTAATATACCATATTTTAAGTATAGATTAGTGTCGATTGTACCCAAAATCAAACATAAGAATACAAATAAGTGTGTGTAAAAATAAAATATTGATTGATTGATTGATTAATTGATTGCGATGTACGATCAAGCATTAAGCAAGTCTCCCGTATTATAAATGCGAATACCATACCACTATACCCATGTTACAACAACACGACACACACCATTTCTTCATGAAGCCCAAAACTCCGAAAAGAAAGGTGCCACATCGATAACCACATAAGTCTAATAGTGTGATATCCGCCCCTGGCCAGGCCGCTGTTATATATGTTTTTTATATTTGTTATAGATTATATTTTATTTTTATTTATTTTATAATATATTTTAAACAAAGTTAATGTTTTATATAGTTATTTATTCACTTAGTATTTTTTGCTAATTATAAATGTTAATAAACAAATAACATTATACTTATTCTATTCATTTATTTATTATTATATTTATTTATTTATTGATTACAAATTTGATGCAATTAAAAATATTATATGTATATTTTAATAAACCGACTGGCAATATAATTTTAGACTGATCCTCTGATATTCAGAATTTGGTTTATACATATATGCTAATCTTCAGTGTCTTCATCACTCAAATTTGGCATTCAAACATAAAATTATTAAATTTAGTGTATTGCTACACCACACCTCACCCCCCAAGAAAAGAAAACGTAGTTTTCTTTATAAATAAATATGTTAATTATATAATAATAATAAATAAAAAAATATATACTATATATGCAAATTTAATTAAGAATACAAAAAATAAAATTGTAAAAAATAAAGCTAAGATTTTACAAACAAAAATAATTAATCTAAATCTTTCCATGATAATTAAGAATATAATTTATAATTGAATTTTAATATTTATTGAAATTTCTTAATTATTTACATTGTTATTTGTTATGTTTTTTTTTTGTTATTTTTTTCAATTTTTAACTTATTTAAATATTACAGGTAATATAAATTTTGTATTTACATTCTAAGGCAGTTTTCATTTCTTATGTACATATAATTAAATATTCGATTTTTCCCAATTTTTAAATATTTTTACTTAAAATAAAAAATATTAATAATTCTAATTTGTATAATAATTGATTTCATCTGTACCAAATTTTTAATAATAAGATTATTTAATTAAAATGAATTAAATAAAAAAAAAAATAAAAAAAATAAAATTTATTAAACAGAATTATTTTTAATGAGTCTCATTTATTTCGTCGGTTTTATTAACGATAAAATAGTTTTAATCTATTATTGTGAAACGTTTTATTTTTGTTTCCTACTTGTATAGTTGTATTTTCATCTGACAAAATATTTGTAACGTGATAAGGACCTTCCCACAATTCATCAAGCTTACTACGTGTTGCTTCATTTTTAAGTAGAACTTCATCTCCTATCTTAAAATTTTTATAATTTAGGTTTCTATCATACAGTCGTTTAGTATTTTCCTTGTTTTTAATTAAATGATGTTTAGCAATTTTCCAAGAATTTTGTTCGCGAAATTTAAGTTCCTGTACGTAATCGTCGTAATTATAAATTGGTTCGGGATCCTTCGTCAACGAATTTGGAATTGATGGTTTATTACCAAATAAAAGTTGATATGGCATAAAATGTGTAGATGTGTGAGGGGTTGAATTATAGGCGAAAATGGCGAATGGAATCCATTGGTCCCAATTCAACGGATCGTCTTGGGAATAATTTCGGAGATACTCTCCTAAAGTTTTGTGTGACCTTTCCAAAGCTCCATTGCTTTGTGGGTGATATCAAGTACAATTAATTTTGTTTATTTTCAGAATCTTACATAATTATTTGAACAAATTACTCATGAAATTCTGACCCTGATCTGTTAAAATAGAAAAAGGGCATCCGAAGGTGCAAATAAAATTTTCGGCAAATGCTCTGGCAATTGTGGTGGTTTCTTGATTTTTGATCGGAATGGCACAAAAAAATTTTGTTAAATCATCTTGAATCGTTAGAATGAATTTATTTCCTGTATAAGATGTTGTTAGTGGACCAACGATATCCATAGATATTTTATCGAAAGGTGTTGTTGATGTTGATGTAATTTTCATAGGCATCTTTTGAATTCGACCATGTTTATTATGTTGACAATTACTACATGATCTAATAAAATTTTTTATATGACTTAACATTTTCGGAAATTCGTAATAACTTCTAATTCGGTTAAATGTTTTAATGATTCCTTGATGACCACCCAAAGGAGTAATATGAAAATCTTTTATAATTTGAGATATGTCTTCTTCATTATGTAACTGTATTCTTTTGTTGGATTTTGTATTTGAAGAATTTGAAATAAAATGTGGATCTAAATTTGTACTCGTAATAGAATTATTTATTAAATTTGAAATGATTATTATCAGTTGAACTATTGGAAAAATTGTTTTCAGACAAGTTAGGAATTGATGTTGGATCAAAGTTAGTAATGCTGTTTGTTGTTTGATTTGTTTGAGAATTGTCTAGAGTTTGTGAATTATTAGAATTTGTAAGTTTTTGTTGAGCACGAGTAACAACATTTATGAAATTTCCATCGCTTGGAATTTCTATTCTCGAAAGTGCATCAGCGTGTGAAATTTGTTTTCCCGGTTTATACTGGATCTTAAAATCAAATTCCTTCAACTCAATTCGCCATCTGACTAATATTGAATTTGGATTGAGAGTAGAAAATAAGTAAGTAAGCGGTTTGTGGTCGGTTACAATGAAAAACTTTCGTCCATAAACGTAAGGGCGAAAACGGTTTACAACTGCCCATTTGATAGCAAGGAGTTCTCGTTTAATCGTAGGATAATTTCGTTCAGACTGGTTTAACACTCGACTCGCATATGCGACTGGATGGTCCTCCGAATTAATAACCTTTGATAAAACAGCTCCGATAGCTACATTGGATGCAACGGTTGTAACATAAAATGGTTTGGAAAAACCAGGAAATTGTAATATAGGTAATTTCGTCAAGTAAGTTTTTAAAATGCTGAAAGCTTCATCTGCGAATGCGTTCTATTGAAAATTTTTCGGCTTTCCTCTTTTCAGAGCTATTAGGGGTTCTACTATATTTGCGTAATTTTTTATGAAAGATCTATAGTATCCAGTCAATCCGACGAAAGATTCTAAACTTGATTTATTTGTTGGAATTGGATACCTAGAAATTGCTTCTACCAGTTTCGGATCCGGCTTAATACCTTCATTTGTTATTAAATTCCCCAAATATTTGATTTCGCAGCGAAGAAAATTGCATTTTTTGGGTTGAAGCTTTAAATTAAATTTACGGAAACATTGGAGTATTTCAACTAATTTTTTATTGTGATCTGCAAGATCATATCCCTAAATGACGACATCGTCTAGATAAACAAAACATTTGTAACTATTTAAACAGGACAATACATGGTTCATTAGCCTCTGAAAAGTACCAGGTGCTCCTTTCAAGCCAAAAGGCATTCTCGTAAAATTAAAATGACCCATGTCAGTGCTGAAAGCTGTTTTCTCTTTATCAATTGGATCTAACATGACCTGGTGGTATCCGTTTGCTAGGTCTAAAGTAGTGTAATAATTGGAATTTCCGAGTTGCTCTAAAATTTCATTAATATTGGGTAATGGAAAAACATTATTAATTGTGATTTCGTTCAGCTTACGAAAATCAACAACCAGACGCCATTTCTTCTCATTTGTATTTGATTTTTTTGGAACTAATAAAAGTGGAGAATTCCAAGGACTGACACTTGGTTCTATTATTGAATTGTCTAATAATTGTTGAATTTGTGAATTTATTTCTGATTTCATGGATTGTGGTAATCTGTATTGTTTTTTATTTATAGGTTGAGAATTTGTCAAAAGTGGAATTTTATGAGTAATTACATTAGTTGCAGAAAGTTTATCTCCCTCCAGATAAAAAATGTCATTGAACTCACGATAAATATTTTGGATTGATTTTTTCTCTTCATTATTTAAATGGCTTGTATCTATTTCTTCATCTTATCTTTTTAGACGTTTTTCCAACGAATCTGACCATTGAGTTGCATAGTACACATCGTACTCTGATAATTTTTCTTGCAACTTCGTATTCGCTATTATTTAATATACTAAAAACTCCATAATTATGTTTTTGTTGTATGATGCAATTTGCAAGAAAAACTTCCTGACATTAATTCTTGAGATGGACAGAGATAATCTTCATTATCACAAGAAGAAACTGGTAATGAGATGTATATTTCTGATCTTGCCGGTATTATATATTTTGGATTCGGATTACTTACAAGAGGAATAATAAATTTTAAATTATTGTAAATTAATTCAATAGTTTTAAAATCATAATCAATTTTACATTTATATTGTTCTAAAAAGTCTTTTCCTAAAATGCCAGTACAAGGTACAGGAAAAGAGTCTGGGACAATATGAAATTTTTGGAACAGTTTAGTCGATTCTGGTAATAAAATGTTGCCTTTAACTACGGCTAAAGTTTCGACACAATTTAAACTAATTCCTTGGATTGAAACTCTTAAATCAGGATAACAAATTGTTTCTGGATTCAAAAATTCCTTTTTTATTAGGCTTAAGTATGCCGCCGTATCAATTAAAAAATAGGAATCATCATCAAACTGTTTCATTCGAATTATAGTTTGGATATTTAGAATAGGAACTTGAAGTTGGTTTATGGCGTATTTCTTCTTCGACTGCTTGTGCAATTGCATCGTTTAAATTTTGAAAATGATGTGATTTGATGATTATTTTTAGATTATCCTTTAATCCGTCTTGAAATGAATTTAATGCAGTGGACTCATTGATATTTTTGATTATTTCAGCATTCGCTAATCCTTGCTTCGAAATACAAATATCATTTATTTCATACAATAATGACTCTACTTTAGAAGCAAAACTTTTAACACTTTCGTTTTTGTCTTGAACGATACACACTAATTCAGCTGAAACAGCACCTTGCGACCTACGTTTGAGAAATTTATTCTCCAGCGCAAGTTTCAAATCTTCCCATGCTGCAAAATCTCTGTAATGAACCACTTCATAAGCTTGATCACACAATTTTGTTTTTAGAATTTTCTTAAATAGATTTTTATCATCCGCTTTTGTAATTTGCGACCAAAATACTTCGACGCATGAGCAAAATCTATGTAGCTCCGTTAGTTTTCCGTCAAACAACGGAATGATTTTTAGAGCATGACTAATATTGAAAGCCATTATTTTTCCCAATTCAATTTTTTTTTTTGTATATTTTGTGAGTTATTTGGAATTTCAATAGTTTTAATATTTTCTAAATTACCTAAATTGAATTGTAGGTTGGCATCCTCACTATCACCTAACGACTCATCTTCAGAAAATAATTCGACTTTAATATTTTGTTCGAGAATTTCTAATAAGGGTACATTGTTATTGTTATTATTCATAAGAAACAAAAATTTAAATTGTATTTGTTTTGTTTTGATTGAGATATGAGAAAAAAATATTATCACGACAGATTAATTACAACGAGAATCATTAGAGATAAAATTAACACGTATGTAGAATTCCGTAAGGCAAAAAAAAAATGTAAATTGTGAATTTAAAAATAAAATTTGATAGAAATGAAATAAAAAATTATTACTTACAGTTTACTTTAAAATCTTTCGAAATTAATTATATGTAAAAAATGTCAGCTGATAGTATTGCTGTTGATACCGGTAAATTTCAATACAATTTTGTGATGTTTACTTGTTCCGTAAATTTGGTGTAATCGGATGTTGAATGGCACGGTTTTTTACAATAAATGTTGAATGTATGTAGTAGAGTTGAATTAAATAAATGATTAATAATCTTCTCATCACGTACTTGTATATGTATTTATGTATATTACAGATGACTTCTTTACAGATGCTTTTGAGATTACTTCATTTGTTGTAATTTAATGTTTACTCTTAACATATTTCTGCATGAATAAATTTGCAGATATGTTGAACGGTTTAAATACCGTGATGTTCATTTGGTACAAACAAAATTTAATAAAAAATTTTATGTTTTGGTTTATGAATTGCAGACAAAAATTTAAATTTTTTTTGATTCATAAAATTTGTACAATAAAGTTGATTCAAAATTTGCTTAGTTGTAAAGTACCAAGTTGAAAAAAAAAAATTGTGCACTTAATTTCGACGATGTGACTTTGGCAAAGTTGTTGAATGATACCGAAATTTTAATATACGTTACGAGTATTTAAGCAAAAATTTTTTTTTAATTTTTTACACAAATCACAATTTGGAAATTTATAATATTATTTATATATAATTGATTTGTTGATTAAAATCAAATTTATGACACTAATTTGTTTAAATTTTGAAACTTTTCACTATGGATAATTTGTATGGATTTTGTAGGTTTCGCTGCCACCATTGTTATATATGGTTTTTTATATTTGTTATAGATTATATTTTATTTTTATTTGTTTTATAATATATTTTAAACAAAGTTAATGTTTTATATAGTTATTTATTCACTTAGTATTTTTTGCTAATTATAAATGTTAATAAACAAATAACATTATACTTATTCTATTCATTTATTTATTATTATATTTATTTATTTATTGATTACAAATTTGATGCAATTAAAAATATTATATGTATATTTTAATAAACCGACTGGTAATATAATTTTAGACTGATCAACTATTATTATTCCCTCCTGACTGTAAACAACTATTATTATTCCCTCCACCATTTTTTCCACCGGCGGTTGTGAGCGGGGGCGAGATTTCGTTCCATCATCATGTTACCATGCGGTCACCCAAATTTGTACTATCTGTAGGTAGTGTTGCTTGACGTTGTTGTTGAAATCCTTGCGTCTCCGCTGTCCCTGCTACTCGCCCCTATAAGTGGCGTAAAAATAAAATCTAATATAAAATTTACTATACCGTATTTCTATTTAAGTTAAAATCTATTTCAATACTATCCAATTATTAGACTTTAGTAATTAAAAATTGAAATTTGATTTTATGTACAATTCCACAAAATGCCAAATCATGCACTTTTAATTTTTCTATCTACAAAAATCAAAACATTGCCTGACAATAGCATCCCGGTGGATTGCATTTTCCAAAAATACAATTTAATTATTTTCACTACACTTTGATTATTATTACCCTAAACTTGAATTTAATTAGAATTAAATTTAAAGTTTAAAATTAAAATGTAGGACTAGCACCATTGGATTCAGCGTTCTCACTAAAAAATGCGCAATAAGAGCCTTATGCTATATAGGGTGCATTGTGACTGACAGCTACCTCCTAACGAGTCTACTTAAACAATCCTTGAATCTTAAAATCGATTTATCCAAAAATCCAAAACATCAAGAAAGAACTCGGCCGACGACTTGATAGTTTTTATATTACATATTAATTTAGTATAGGTAGCGCTTAAAACCATAAATTTAATTAGCCAAAATTTCAATTGCAGAAGTAAGTTCCGCTTGGTAATTTTTTATTCAAATTTTGCAAATTGCCCGTCTGCATTACACTTATGTTATTATCTACGATTAAGAGCATTTTTTACCAACCAAGTTTCTTCAAGAAGCTGTCCAGCCGCATTTCTTAAATCGACAAAGCCAACCGCCCGACAAACAATTTCTAAACTATAAACAGTCATCGGTTAATTATAAATACATTTTTAATTTACACATACATAATATTAATTTAAATTAAATTTTCTTTTCTTGCAGGTATGTTGAAAATTTTGTTTACTTCCTGGTGCTACTTTACACAATTACAAATCACATCTAGATAAGTATTATTAAATGAATATGTATAAACAAACAATTCTTCAATTAATTATTTATTATAATAAAACAATTGCGTATGCGAGTACTATAAAAACGATTTGAAATAAATAATTTATATGATACGAGTAAATTTCCGTCCTCAAACATTTATAAATAAAAATATCAATGAACTCGTATCTCATGCAACGATCACACATAAAATAAACAAAACACTCAAAATTAAACCACCTTGAATAATAACATAATGTAATGGCCTAATAGTTATGCAGTAATATGACATATTTTGTATTGCAATGGTTTGTTTTACAATAACATAGTTTGGTCTGGAATGCATGTTATGTAACGCATGTTAGAGAGGAAATTTGAAATTTGACACTTTCAAATATTTTTGAATAAAACTATAAAACCGCCAAAATCCCCAAAATTATTTTAATTTTATTTAAAATAAATTATAAAAACTAAAGATGTATATAAATGTCCGAATGCATATTGCAAAGTAACAATTAAAATTAAAACAGAAATGCAGGTGAAAGTTATTTATTTTCGCGGTTTTGATTGTTTTCATAAAACACAAATTTAATTTTGAACAAAAGTGTCATATTATTTTATTTTTATATTCTATTCAAATATTTAAATTTAGTTTTTTTTAGTTTATGTATGGACCGGACGATTATAAAATTGTGTGCCAGCGGCGCAAACAATTTCCTTATCGCACATATTTATTACCAATTTATCAAAAATTTGTACACTTAAAAAGTTTATAAGTTTTCTCCTATCCGTATATCCTGATGTATCTGATTATCTTCAAGCGATGCATTTCCGCGTAAAATTATTAGAAAGTAAAATAATTTTGTTTAAAATTAAATTAATTAAGTGCCTTGAAAATATACTCCAGTACGAAATAAAACCAGTTCAGAATTTACTTTCGCTGCTGCTTTAAGAGAAACCTCCCAAAAAAAAGTGAATTTCCGTACCAAATAAAATAAAAAAGATTTATTTTACTTTAGATACGGACACGTAAATTATATGAACCATCACAAACGTCATACAAACCAACAAAAATCCATTAATAACTTTATAATTTATAGTCTAAAATATAATTACTAATTATACTCATTGTTGCAATATTTATATGAATATATCCCGTAACGATATTAAATTCAATTGTTGCGCACAAATATAACAGAAATATTGTTTTATAGTTTGGTTAATGATTACGTACGAGTATGGCATATGAAAATGCATAACGAGATTAAGATTTTGTGTTTCAAATTGAGAATTTCTTTTCTTTTTGTTATACATACAGGTACGATACAGGTATACGTCATTTGATCAAGCTCGTGTGCGATTTAACTTTCAATTATTTATATTAGAAAAATAAATTGATTATATGTTTGAAATAAGATAATCCACTTATTGATCTTTATTTTATTTTACTTGGGCCCCTATGATGTTTAAATTTTTTATTCTAGCATTACTTGTACCGATGCATAAATTATATTTAGCTTTTGTACAATAGTATAACAGTTGTAATTATGTATGTAAACATCACTAAATCCGTTAGGCTAATTTTTAATTTTAGTTTTACAAAATAACAATTTATAATGTGCGATTATAATAATATCTAAGATCTAGATTAGAAAATCATGATAAACTGGTATAATAGTCGCATATTTTTATTTTTACGCGCATTTTCAAATTAAAATGAATGTACAACCAAGTACCTAGTTATGTACACCAGTTGAGTGGTTTTTATGTAAAAATACAAGCGACAAATTAACTGGTTTTCTCATTTTTAATTATACCAGTTTTCCGATGGTATATACAATGTTCTTGAAAATAAAGCTTGGGAAAACTGTACATTATGTATGTACATATATACGTGTATAGAAATGTCTTTTTTAACTATATGATTATAAAATTAGATTCGAGAAAACACATTAAAACACTTAATGCCGAAGGCAATGCAAATTAGTCAATCATTATATACAGAGTAATAATTATAGGAGGTACCGGAACGATGCAAACAACATCACTTTCCCATACGTTTCGAATTTTAAGTTTGACTTAAAAGATTTTTTGTTATCGTCGACAGTAGTTTTTAACTTTAATGGAGATGCCTTCCATTTTTAATAATTTTCCGCTCTATAGGAATTGATATTCAGGTATGGAGGTAGAAGCATAACCATCATAAAACATAGCGACAAGTGAATAAAAGTAACCGTCGCTTTGTATTTAAAATAAATCCTTTTAATTGGTGTGCCTAATTATTTTAAGTTTATATGAGCTTTTATGAAATGTTTAATTAAAGCATTTAGTTAAAACATCTAAAAGTTCTACCAACACTGGATCAGAGTTATTGCAATAATTTAAATTAAAAAAAATTGATAGATTGGAAAGTGTTTTAGAATATTGTGACCAAAACGATAACTTATACTAAGAGCTGCGATCTCTGTAAATACTTTGGTAAAATCTGTCCATATCTGATCAACTGTGTCTGATATTTACTGGAAATGGTGACACGTCTCGTCAAAATTGTCAAGTCGCAGGTGTATCAATAGTTGTTAATTTTTTTAATCGCTGTTTTCTTGAGATTACTAATCTTATAATATCTCTGAAGGCTATTTGCATCACTCTATCTGGGCTTAATGTACTCCCAACTAAACGTTTCATTCGTTGGAGGATAATGGTTGTACAATGGCCACCGAACATGTTCCGCTGATTCCACTTCCATGTCACAGAAGCACACTCCATTTGTCGTACTTAGACCCTTGTTCCTATCTTTGAGGCAGCCAGTTAGTAGTTCCATTCAGGTTTTCTTAACTCTGGTTGGCGAAGGTGATATACCTGGAATTCTGCGGCAGTAAAACTTTTTCCTTTCGTCCCGGCGCCGTACCGCTACTTGAAGGGGACCCTTAGCAACTCCGCAGAAGGTATCTGACCGAATGAATAGAAAGGCAGAATCCACACGGGCAAGATTTTCAGCAGTCTTTCCTCTAGATTCTAGTGTGCCCTATTACCCATATAAGTGTCACCTTAGTTATGGGTACCAATTGTAGAACTGTGATTAGATAGTCACACTTTTTAGGAGTCTTCAGGGCCGCTGGCTCTCTGAAAAAATGTAGATTTTGCACATTTTAGGCCTTAAGCTATGCTAGCCTTGGTGCAAAGTTCTATTGCGTGCAATTCTCCTGGAAGACAGTAGCATCCATATCCAAGGATTTCGAGAGGGAGGCTTCCTTCCCATATATTCCTTTCTTATCCGTCGTTTATTTTCGGCACGTCTGTAAATACTGCTTGGACCCTTTTCAATGAGCGGCCCGGCTGAGCTCTCTATCTAGAGTCCGCAGATCACACTTAAGGATCTATGGAAGTTCAATCTAATTGACATACAGTCGGAAGTCATCTCTATGGTATGGTTCATCTGAAATTTCTTTATGATTTTCAGATGGTTCACCCTATTACCTAGCTTAATGTTACCTTCTGCCGGCATCTTCAAGGCCGTATTTACAGCGTCCTTTTTAATATGCTGGTACAACGGAGTCAGTCTTAGAAGTGCCTCCGTTGCAGCAGTCAGGAAAGTTCTCATTAAGTCTGTAATACCGAGGCAGGTTATGCATTGAATGGTATGCTTTTTTTTTAGGTCATGGAACTAATGATCGTTAGAAATGACCAGTAGAGCATTTTTAGTTGTATACCCAAAGTTTGTCTTTAGAGTCTCTAACAGGCCCAGAAAGCTTTGGTGGCTCTATTCTGAATTTTAAATAAATATAGTTTTCAATTCAGTTTTGGATCGAATATTACTTTTTTTGGGATACTGAGGGAGCTGTAAGCGCAAACTTTGTCCTGCTCGCAAACGAACTTCCTGGATATACCAATTCCGTTGAGTATTGAGTGAATTCTGCATGAGGTTGAAGATGATTTCATTTAATGTCCCTTTGATTATGGCAAACAAATCATCCGCTAGTCCATCAATAATAATCCGCTTATGGCATTATTGGTTCCTGACACACTACCTAATTTAGCCTTAGTGCTACTAATATTTTAGCAAGGAACGGATTCACCTATTGTGGGTTGCGGAATCACCTTTTCTGCTAATGTTCTCTCTATTGATATCATGCAAGGTATTATTAAAACCCTCCTAAATGTCCTTAAAGGCATCGAGAGCGATTTATTTTTAGCAATAACTTTTTCAATCCTAGTGACTTTAGCGGCCTAGTCACTTTAAATTTCGAACCATCACTTTGAATTTATCACCTTCATACGGAAATTGGCTCCGGTCACGCGGATTTACTTTTTCCTTCGTGTTCATTAGAGGCTATGAGAGGCCAATTGGGTGATATGCCTTGAGCTGGGTGTCTTGGCGCTGCCTTCCTTTGATATAACGACCCCACAACTCGCCCTCAATACATTTTTACAGTAAGGCTTTAAAAATACCATCTCCTTCAGAAAACTGAACAGTTTGAAAGAGCTAATGTCCCAACTAATTTCACTGGGAGTAAAAATTCTTCCATAAAGACTAGAAATCCTGTTGTGTGGTGCGCATCCACCTCACATTGATTATGGTAAGAGTCTATATGAGATTCCATTACTAAAGAGTCCGGAAAGTCGATCTCTCTCTAGTCGAATAGAACCCTAATTGTTTCTTTCCGCTTCTCAGTGAAACTTTCATAGGCCCTCTGGACCAGTCCTATACCACTGGTGCTGCAAAAACCAATTTATTGGTTCCTTCACAGAAACTTTTCTAGGTTACCTTTTTGAAATATCTCCTTAGATCGAGAATATATTTAGCCAGGACTAACTTGTATTCGCCCCATTCATTGTTGCGTCTTGCATCTTTAAATAATTTCCTTGATTCTCGTCATAAGTTTATCAGCGCTCCACGAAGGAGCCATTTTTATGGACCACTCTTCGCTTCGTTGATTCACAGGGCGACTGATCTCAAAAGTTTAGTGCATTGGAGTTGTGCGGTTTACTTGAGCTGCACTTTAGCCCCTTACGGACTCTATGTACACCTATAGCCGAGAGTATTTTTGATCCGAGAATTACCTTATATGTATAAGCCCTGATCGGTCAGTTTCGGAACTCTATAATTTCCTGCCTCTGTGTGGGTCCGGCCGCTATATGATATATAACGCATATAATGAACTGGCCGCTTCAGATACGTGCCAGTTGTTTATTACAGATACCAAAAGCGAGTTGGCAAGCGTCAAATCCCTCTTGCCTAGCCGCATTTCGGAAAGTAGGTTTTTCTAAAAGGTAGTCACCACTGTTGTCGATGTTACTGCTGTTCCACACCGTTTAGTACGTATTTCCATCACATCCTATCTGGTAGTTCAACCTGCTTTGCTTGCAGTGAACTATGCGCATAACCTCATCAGGAGAAGTTATATATTTCTGTGTCACCAGGAAATTAGGCAGAGATCGTTACAGTCTGTTCTTTGCCACTTTCCCCCACACCAACACTATTACTGCTACCAGATCCTTGGAGGTGAGCTATTGAATTCGAATAAGATTTTTTTGCGGGCTGACGAAAATATCCGCTCTGGGACTCTGAGTTCTGTTATCAAAAATAAATTTACCCACTTATTTAGGGAACCCCTTAACTTAGTTATTTAGAGTCCATGGTTCCCTCTCGATGCGTTGGCAGGAAAACTTCGGCTAAGGACTTCTGGACACGGCCTTAGCTTGATGCAGCTTAATATGTATAAATTTAATACTTCCTGTTATCATAGGCTAGTCGACGACTTGGAGTGGATGGAGTGGGTTGCCCTCCTCACTGCTCTTTATTGCGTAAGCCTTGATAAATTTGTTTCTCTAATTTAGGGAATCTGCAGCCGTCTTTTGTTGAGCTTTTCGTTGCACCAATTTGCTTTGCCTTGGCGGAGATCATTGGTCTAGTGATGGACTGGAACATCTAAAGTACAATCTGTGGGTTCTGGCCGCACATTGTTTGTGATGTATTTTAAAAGGGGGTTTCATATTACTTTTTCATCAAGAGTATCTCCCATATACTTAACTTCCTTTAATATTAGAAGGGCCCCTCATTAAGTGTTAGCGATAGAGGATTTATTTTTATTCGATTTCTGAAGGGGCTACGAAACATTTTGTTTGATACGATACAGAGATCAACCTCAGTACGCCTCAGTCTCTGGGAACTCGGTTTAAATTTAAGCTTGTTACATTAATCCGGTATCTTATCAGAACATACAGGATTCCTCAGTGCGACAGAGAGATAACTACCTGCTCTCTTGGTCCGTATTATGGTTTAGCTTTTTCGTTGGAATTGAAACCCTTTAATTTTCTCGTTTTTGGTCCAATGCTCTTATACGAGCTGTTTATTCATGCCTCTCCAATTCATGTCTCCCCAAATTTGTTCCGGAATTGTCGCTTTACTGGACGAAGGGTTTTTATTCATTTTCGCCTTCAATCGCCTGACAACCGTTTATTTGGCACTGCTCTATAGCTTTGTCACGGGAAAGACTTGACCTTTTAAGGCTCGAGAGGAGTTTCCTTGTGGCTCCGCTAAGGTGTGTCCTCAAGGGATTCTGGAATGTCGATAGTTATTAACGTGGATGCAGTATCCAAAAATGTTTGTAGTTGTTTGCCTTCTGCTTGTTTTGCAATTTTGCAATTTTACAACTTTAATTAGCCTTGAGAAATATTTATAATTAAGCGGTTATTGTTTGTAATTTAATATTATGTAAGCGCGACTTACTAATTATAAATTACCCTTGAAAGTTGTGTGACCGCGGAAATTGACTTATTATAAATTAATGAGGAGTGTTTCCTGTCAGGCTTTTATGTGGTCCTGATAACCGATTGGTTCGCTTAGGGTAGCATCAGCCTGGTTTTAATTTTTACTGTTATTATCCGTCCACTTTAGATTTGAAAGAGGAAGATAAGGATCACCACGGGAAGTGTGGTTCATAACGGTCTTAAACCAGGAGAGGCCATGTATTACACATCACTGTCTCCTGATACAGTTGATACTATAATTGGTCGTATTGAACATGGCATTAATTTCAATTAACACGTAAAATCGATCTATTCCAGAGAGTAAATTTGTTTCATTACTAATTTTTGATGGCAAAAAAAATGTTGTTGTCGCTTTACATTGACTTGTACTACAGACAACCTCACAATAATTGAAGAGATACAATACTGAAATGAATTTCCGGGGTAGTTCACTGAACAGCTACCACCCCCCCCCCCCCCGCCGCTATAAGTAATAACGTAATAACGTTACAACCTCGCAAATTCTGCAATAATGGAGTAAATTAATATCCTCAATTTTGACAACAAATATGCCTGCATGGAACACAAAAATTCAAATAAAAATCCGAGATATACTGAGTAATTTTTGAAATAAAGCTTCTAATTTTTTTATTAATAATTTTTTAAATAATTTCCAATTCAAAATATGAAATTTTAGAAATACCATTTTCAAAATGCTGAATATCAATATCCTAGGATTTTATATCTATTTTATAGCTATCAAAAGTTATAAAATTTAAATTATAAATAAGAGCTTACAGTATATCGAGAGGTGGTCTAGGTTTCCAAATTTTGGGAACTTTAAAAAAAATTGAAATTCGTCTTTATGTTAATCGAGAGGACTTCTAGTTCTTTGGTTGTTTTTTTTTAATTAGCTCTGGATTACCTTTCTGAATTTCTTCAATTTGTGAACATGATTGGGGAATTCAACAAACTGCCAAAGCTCAATGATTTTTTTTCGCTATACGTGATTCTTCTAATAAAAATCGTCGATTGCTTTCCGGAGATGTCTTAGCATTAGGTTCAGGTTTAGGTCTGAAGAGGTCAAACGGGAAATATGAATTTTTAAAATTGATCTATACGATACATTGGTATTTTATTTTACCATCAATACCTCATTATGGCAGATGTCCTTTTTGGTATAAAATTTATTGGTTACTACGAGAGCTATTTGATAACAATGGTTGATTTAACCACAACACACACAAAAATCGTAACCTGGAAACGAAACCTGCTTGACTGGGTATTTCCATTATCTAGAAAACATAGGAGTTTCACTTGGAATCTGAATTTGTTTAAGTTGCTTTAATTCTACTTTGATTTTATTGTATAACGCTGAGAGTTCATGAGGTAAATTTTCACCATAACCTAAGTTTAACATTCACTGCCATTTCTGGCAATGTTCTCCGTTTTATTTCAAATTTTTTTGAGCTAAGTTCGAAATTATTTGATTAAGTGGAATACTTAAATTCCTGATTTCAGTACGTAGTCGATTTTTTCTATCAGTATAAAAATAATTGAAGATCGTTGGGTGAATATTAAAATTCATGTTAGCCACTGTTGTTTATATTGAACACGCTAGGTCGAATTTTACTGTGTGGTAAGTCGATAATTGCTAAATTTGTAACTTGAAATTTTACGAATTACTATCCGTTCACAATGTTGATTGTATCATTGAACCTACAATAATTATTTGACTAAGCAAGGTTCCGGTTTTACAAAATTCGTCAAAAACAACATGAACCTTTATTGTTGAACTTTATTCGATTATAGTTTCAATCATGGATGCGTCAAATTTTAGTAACCGTTTTCTTGCAATTAAAATTTCTTCGGGAATGCGTCCCAATTATGTAATCATCTTTTGCCTCTGCTTATTCGCTTTTTAGGGTTTATTTTCACTACATTTTCATATTTTTATTTGTTAAATCCAAATCTAAATATCTTCTATTTTCAACATTCATATTTAAGGTGCTCCCTACCAAGCAAATACCTCAGGATAATTTTTGATTTTTCTCGAGGAAATTTAAGGGCACAAGCCTCTGAAAAAAACGTACTTTGTGATACAGAATCCAATCGCAGTCTGCTTCTTAATATGGAACAGTTCTTTCACGTTGGCTGTCGGGAGAAGCTATTAGTATTTAACCGTGAATGTTATACGCGAATGAGTTTCCATAAAGATAAACTCGTTGACGAAGTGATTGGTGTTTGTATGATGACTGGATCGTGGGTGATACAGCATTAATTTCCATTCATAAAATAGAGTCCCAGAAAAACTGCTGTCTCACTGCATTAATACATCTACGAATTATGTTTATATATACACCATACATAACATGAAATATTCTTGCTTCTGGTTGATCATGCTTTGATGTAATTGGCCCAGTTATTGCTGTATAGCTTCATAAGGCATATGAAATGAATATCCCAAATAAGAATATATATTCAGTATATTACTAAAATCGACGGAAGCACGCGACAACGCAACATTACTTTCCATTACTGAACTCTGAGTGTTATATTTTTAACTATGGGCAGCCAATATGGTTGTTCTTGCATTTTACTGCTTTTCCAGATTTAAAAATTTCTATGAACGGATAGTTTGTCTATCAAAGAAATTTTCCCCTTTCAATACTCTCGCTTGTATAGAAAAAACATAAAATTATGTTGTTAAAAGTGCAGATTTATTCCTGATGGAAGTACGAGTATATAACTAGTGTGAAGTTTATGACAAATAATTTTGACAAAATATAAAAACGCGTTAGTGTTAGTAAATGTAAAACCTAACAAGAGCCGACTAAAAAAAAAAAAAAATTATCTAAACTAAACCCATTTTAGTAAATGGTAACACAGATCAGCGTATGCCATCACCCATAGTGCATCTGCCTTTAGGGATGTTTTGGAAAAACCGAAATATTTGCGTGCCGTTTCAAACGATTTTATGAATTTTTCACAACTGTTCTACTAAAAAAAAAGTTGAGCTGCGCGTTTGACGGGGAGATGTCTACGCATATCTAAGTGTGCCATCGTATTGTATGTGCCTTTGGGGATGTTTTGGGTCATACGAAATAATTGAACGACTGGTCAAACGGTTTTTATGAATTTTTCAAAATTGTTCTTTTCAAGAAAAAGGTGAATGTGTTCGTTTGACGGCCATTGACACGCAATCGTAAAGATGGCTACGCTTATCTGAGTATGCCATCTTATTGTATGTACCTTTGGGGAATGTTTTGCGTCATACGAAGTAATTGCGCGATTTTTATGTATTCACACGGTTTTTATGAATTTTTCCAAATTACTCTACTCAAAAAAAGGAGAAAGTGTTCGTTTGACGGCCATTGACATGCAATCGTAGAGATGGCTACGCCTATCTGAGTGTGTCATCGTATTGTATGTACCTTTTGGGATGTTTTGGGTCTTACGAAATAATTGCACGAGCCGTCAAACGGTTTTTATGAATTGTTCAAAATTACTCTACAAAAAAAAAGGTGATTGTGTACGTTTGGTGGCCTTTGACATGCAATCGTAGAGATGGCTACGCGTATCTGAGACTGCCATCGTATTATACATACCTTTAGGGATGTTTTGGGTCATACGAAATATGCGCCATTAATTATGTATTTAGACGCAACGGGCAGTGTAATAAGAAAACCGAAATGTCACCCGGAGCAGTACAGCAATAAAATATTTTATTGTGATTGTGTTGTAAAAATAGGAACGACAATTGTCCCGGTTGTTGAACTGATATCAAGCAAACACGACACTACGACTTTAATCCAATTTCTAATGAATTTTAAATCAGAAATCGCGCAGATTTCGATATGGAATTACCCATTAATATATGTCGTAGATTGGACTTGGGCGTATATTCAATCCATTCTCCTTGAGTGTATTAACATTAGCATTACATATACAATTGTATGGATAATTAAAAAGGTCCAACCAAAAGTATGGTATCTGTATTTATCTGCTGCACTGTGAATATTATAGCGAGACAGATTAAAAGGAAAATTCCTCAAGTTAATACAAGCCTTTTTATTTTAATTTTATGTACACATCAAATATAATACCGAAGCTGTAAAGCAATCATTTAGCCAATTTATTTCTTTTGCGCGAAATATTTACGCCCAAGAAAATACCACTAAAACCGATGAAGTAGATTTCCAAGAAGTTGAAGCAAGTAACCATACATTTGAAAATGAGAAAGCTCATTACTCAAAACGTCCTTTCTACAAAAAATTCCTCAATTTATATGAAAATACACAATCTGAAAAACGACACGAGTAACCAGATTTGCCCGGAATTTCTTCTGTTTACAATGCAGCGGTATTTTGCTTACCTTCCGCTTAGGAGTATTTGCTTGTAATGTGAAATGTGAAAATTAACGAAAATTAATGGAATGTAATGTGAAAATTAACGTTTATTCGACCTGGAATTGACAGAGAATTCTTTAATTTTTTAGAGCACTTTTTAAAATATGGAGTGGTTCGTATTACAAACACAGCTTTGCTCGACGTGAATCAAACGAACTCGTTTGATTCACGTCGAGCAAAGCTGGGTTTGTAATATTTCACAATGTATCGAATATTTTTTATCCCGTTCCATTAAATTATACTATAATTGCCCAAAATACTTAAAACCACACGAAAAAGACAGTTTTTATATCCCAATTGACTACGTTAATTTCAAAGAAAGAGATCTTAAAACAATTAGAGATTCGTTTAAATTTTACGGTTCAAACTGCACTAATTGTAAATCGCCAATCGAAAATCCCGATGAACTACAGCTTAAGACTCGGGAAAGGTTTACGTTAGTAGATCTTCAATCATTTCTTCCCAATACAAAGTACCAAAAATTAATTGATATTATTCACTATCAACATGCAACATGTTTTCTTGATACCGCAATGTGCTCCCTCTGGCGGACTATGTTCATTAATAATCGTTTGTTTGGTCATTTCCGCTGGAATCCACAACTTCCATGTGGGATATCAGTAAGATTGACATGGTTTTTCAGTTCTACGCGAATATAAAGTTTATTTTCATAAATGGTCAGGTTAGGGTAGGAATCGAGTTCTGACTGTACTTTGTGACGTCGTGCCTGGCTGTGTGCATGGCTGTGTGCCATGTGACGTCGGAAAGACCCAAGCCAACCGTTACATTCGTCGGGACATTATACCGGATTCATAAAAAGAAAAACCGGATCGTGGGAAAACCATGATGATCTACCCGAAACCATTATGGATACCAACGCGGAAACTAGAATTAACCCCACATCTTTAATTTACCTTGAAAGTAGGCCGTAAAATGCCATTTAATTGGCTAAGGAACCTGAAATCAGGATTGACAAGAAGTTTAAAAATTAAAGCACTTTCGATTTAAGAAATCATAATTAAAAAGCAGTTTAACGGACCACACAAAAATTCATCTAACACCTAAAAACTAAAGATAATTTTATAATCAGATCTACTCAATAATCGTTAAAAGCCTATCTGCAAATTTTTTTAGTAGAGCAGTTTTGAAAAATTCATAAAAAACCGTTTGATGGGTCGCGCAAATATTTCGTATGATCCAAAACATCCCAAAGGTACATACAAGACGATGGCATACTCAGGTAGGGTGTCAATGGTTGTTTACAGCGTTACACTTTTACTAATCCAATCACATATTTTGTCATGTGTCAGAAAGTTCACGTTAACTCGTATACAAACATAATGGACTACACGACGAGATTGAAACACATGAAAATACAGAGACGGGCTGACCATTAGTAAAAGCCACACAGACGTGTTATTTATATGTGTATGATTCATAAATTTATTTATGTACCTAAAAGTTGTATAGAAAAAAATCTACCGGACCATCTGTTATTACATCACAAACCGCGTGGGCCACAATATCTTTTGTTAAACAAAGAAGATTATCGATAAACATTTAGTCAGTTTACCGGTAAATTTATCATCCACTCGCTTTTTTTCTCAAGAATAAGAAAAAAACAAACAAACCATTTTTTGAAGACGTTTACCATTGCCAAACAACAACTATTCAAATAACCAAAAGCCATTAATTTTCTATCGACAGATACATAATAACGATTCTTAAACATTTTACTACTTAGCGACTGCATGCCATAAAACAAAAAAAACAACCGACATAACCTTTCACCTCTTCAAATAAACTTAATATCATGTGTATATCCACATTCTAACAACAAAGGATCCTAACCTACCACAAATCTGACATAAATTACTTTTCTTCCAAATACACACGCATTAAGCAGCGCTACAGTAAATATAAAATACGAAAATCACTAGGTAACCGATATAACCAGTTTTTATTTACTTCATCATCAGTTTCTTGACATTGGTATGTATATGCATTATGTACGTAAGTAATCTTGACATAGTGTAGCATGGTAATAAGAAATGAAAATAATAACAAAAACCAAAACAAAATATTAAACCGTTATCTTTCTTGTATAAAACATATACTTGGGTACTCTATCTTGTCTTGTGTATATTAAATATTACGCTTGTATTTAAGATTTTGGTTAACAACAAAAAAAAACGTGAAGTAAATTAAAGTGTAGCTATTTCGTTCCACATTTAGCCAACAGATTATTTTAATGAATAAGCACAAAAAATACGATACCGTGAATTAGACTCGTCGTCGTAAACAATAATTTATATCTAATCACAGAATATGTATGGTATGTACATTATACAAAAAGCGACTTAGAATTAAATTGGTTGAGGTGCATTACAATGGAACAAAATTGAAATTGGAATACGGAAATTGTTTGTTAAATTTGTTTTTCATTTAGTTTCGTTCTAAGTGGTTTTATAGTAAATTGTTATTTTTTTTTTATTTATTGTAGCAGTAAATTTAGATTATCAATTATTTTTATTTATAGGGCAACAAGATAATAATGTCTTAGAACTTGGTTTTATGTATTCATAATTATTGGTTGCTGTGCTTGATGCGGTTTTATTGGAATTAAAGTCAGAAGTTTTGTGTGGTTTACATTATGTGGAATGATCGCAGGTTGATATCCGGAATATTTCATAAATCTGTGCTGATCATTACAACCATTACAAATTCAAATTGAATTGAACTTGGACTATATAGAACAAACAAAAAATCAAAATCGAATATGGAAATTATGTGTTAAATTGGATTCGGATTCGTTTTAAAGTGGTTTTGTTGAAAATTATTTTTTAAACCTGTTAAAATTAAATGTAGCACAAATAATGTGTGTGTTGATCATTTTTATGTTTTATTCTTGATTATTGGGTTGTGCAGTTTTTGCTGCATTTATGAGTCGCCAACTGGATTTGCGGTCTAAATGTTGTGAAACGATCGTAAATTTATGTTTGATACTAAAAACTAATAAATTGTGATTGTGGCTGGCACGAATGGGCTTCTGTAACAAAATTTGATCTGTCAAAGCTTTAAATTTTGCCTTTGCCGACAAATCTGCTTTTATAATTTGGGATATCTTTCAAAATTTTTGACAAATTAAATTTTTTAAAATTAGCTCAGTTTATTACGTGAACTGAATCAATTTAATCAAAGTGCGTTTTTGGCCTACAGTTTCCATCCAGTAAGAATACCAACCAAATTGGTTAGCTGGCAATCTTTTAAAGATAAGACAACGATAGTAAACATCAATTTTGGCTCACCAAAAAAGTGATCCGCCTTGCCGTAACTAGTAGCAAACCACTTCTGCCGTTAAACTATTTGATTGTAAAGTTTTTCAAATTCTTCTAACTGTTGAAGAAGTTAATAAAATATTTATAGTCCTTGACCAGTTTGGAAAGGGTTAAAGAATTAGTTGATGAATTCCGTACAGATCCGTAAAGAAAAAAAAAATTTTTGTCGTTCAATGGACTGCGATAAATTCTCTATGGGTAAACGTATTGATTTCAACTCAAAAAAATTCGCTACCTTAACATGTTCTGTCGGAAAATCCGCTTTATAATTTTTAATTTTTTTTAGGTTCATAAAATGGAGGTTTTGTATACCGCAGGATATAAAATTAGCGTTTCTTCTCGAATTATCTTCCGCTGACATTTAGAGAGCAAATAAGAAAACGAAATTGTTACAACACAATATGTTACAATGATCATTGCCGTCCTCTTATATTTTGGTACTCAGGCAGCCTGGATGTGTGAAATAAGTAGCGGAGGCCAATTGAACACTCTAACAATGACGATTTGAACCCACATTAAGCAATATGTATTCGTAATAAAGGTCATATTTTGAATTATTGCACAACAAAACTATGCGTCAAAGTAACGAAGTCCACCTGCTGCGAATAAATATTCCGCCATTTAACGGAGAGTACACGCTATGGCCGTCTTTAAAGGATATATTTTAGAGGTTAGTGCATAAGAACGACTCGATATTAAGTGTTCACAAATTCCAGCTGCAGAAGGTATTGTTTGAAAGAAGCGCTGCTCGGCTAATAAACCAGTTTTTAATTACTCAACAAAATGGACGATGAAACTAAACAATAATGGGTATTACATTCTGTTAACATCGATGTGCCATAAGTGTGAATGATTTCCTGAAGTTTCTCGATCAAAGATGTGATGCGTTGGAAAGCTGTTACATCACCATAAAATAATTGAAAGATTTTCAAAATGTATCGCAAAGCCACATCCGTTAATCAGTGGTTACCATCAACCAGCAATAAACGCTGCTATGGCGAGTAAAAAAGATGTTACCTCTAAGTCACCGAGCCCGGATTCATCAGTACGTTCCGATTTACAAAAATAGACTCACACAAAAGTTATAGTTGGCGGAAATCAGCAAGCAATATTACCAACGGTTATTATGTCAACAATGGATATCTTGGGAAAAATTCATAAGGTTCGGGGATTGTTCAATTTGGAATCAGAATCTATACGTTTATCACTTGAGCATTTACTAAGAAATTGTACCATGTATTCATTACTTTGAATGGATTAGCTTAAATTTGAGCAGGCAGGCGATTGGTTCACCTAAAATTAAGCTCCAGATATGATGCAACCAATTTGTAGAAGTAAACGCTCTAGGATTAGGTAAGCTAACTAAATATCTACCTTCTCAGGCAATTTTGCTACCGAAATACAGTAAGGCCCAATTGAATGGAAACTGAATGGAATATGTCTAGCTTTTACATGTTTGCGAGATTATCTATAGCTTATCCATTTCATAATGCATGAGAGGAGGGTATTACAGCAGCCAAACTACGACCAGCGATTTTGAGAAACGGTAGAAATCTCAAGGTATATAATTTACCACATCACGCTGTGTACAAAAAAGCATCACATCCAAAAGGTCACGCTTTGTTTTGATGTCTCTTGTAAATCGAGTTCCGGGCTATCTTTAAGTGTGAAATTGAATCGGCAAGTGACAGGGGCGGGAACATTTAAGTAGCGAGATGCCGCATTTCATATTTTAAACTGTGACTTACGGGCTGGGCTGACTCGTTCGGCGCACCTAGCCATTAGATCCCTACATCAGGTAGGAAATAGCGCCAGGCAGTTGTCCCAACAAATTGGCAACCATCATCAAATCCGGTTTCTACGTAGACGATTTATTGTCGAGTTGTGACAACGTTTTGGAAGCATTTACCATGTATCTTGAACTATCAACCACAGAAAATCAGAGAAGATGTCCCATATGTGGCTGACAAAAATTCTTTGATACGATACTTTGCCAGATGATATTAGTCAAACATGGTGCGTTACAAGAAACGATTTGAGATGCCTTTCAGGTAAAAGCTATCCAAGATATCTTCAGATGCAAACAACTTGTAATATTCAACTACTTGGTTAATGTGATGCTATCGAGAAAGCTTATTCAGCAGTTGTGTACGCGAGATCAACAAATTACAAAGATGCAAGCTCTGTTAATCTAAAAGAAGCTAAACCGAAGGTCTGGCCATTAAAGAGCTGTCAATTCTCCATTTAGAAAAAGCAACTCCAAAAGGTATCAGTAATTTTCGAAGGAATTCCGAGAAAATGGAATTGTTTCGTAGCCAATAGAATGAGCTATGTAATGGACAAAATACCAACTAATAATTGAAAACATGCACCCAAGAAGTTAAATCTGTCGATTGTACGAGTATCGCCAAGGAAACTAGCCAAGTCCAGAATTCTTACAGAGATCAGCATTTTATTGGCCAAACTATGAAAATGCTTTAATTCAACCTACCATCGTTGAAGAAAAGAAAACTGTCTTAGTCGTAACAACAGCCTGCATTACTACATCAAAACATTGTCCAGTAAAATTCACTAGCTTTAGACAATCAAACCATGACCATGAATGTTGGATATTCAATGGGGAATCCAGTAATTTTACCAAAGTAGCTTTGATTGAAAGAGAAGCATTACCTATACACTTGAAATATTTACATCTCAATCCATCAACATTGCTGTTCATTACTAGAATGAAATATCGGATAATTAGGCCAAATGTAGTTGTAAAAAGCAGACCCGCGCCAAAACACTAATACGTCCTTTCATGAATGTTGAAGTCGACTATGCTGGCAGTATCACGCGATATGCTCAAGGAAGGGTCGAAGTTCCAAGTGGTTGAAGGTATTCATACACGTAT
Source organism: Tipula vernalis (assembly GCA_958295665.1). Lineage (NCBI taxonomy): Eukaryota > Metazoa > Arthropoda > Insecta > Diptera > Tipulidae > Tipula > Tipula vernalis. The sequence continues at coordinate 195,474,309 of OY282560.1, read as the reverse complement.
GGCAATAAAAGTCATTACCTAGAAATGATTTGCGATCTTTCTACGGATGTTTTCATCGAATCATAGCAAGTGCAATTTAGTGTAACAATACAACTTTTCGCGATTGTAGCTTGCCACAAAGACAGTGAAAAGGTAGATGCTCATCTATGCAGACAAAAAATAGAGAGATACACAATACCTTTTTCTGCTCTTCACTATGGATTCATGGGTAGTGGGAGTGAAGTAAATTAAAACTCAAAATCATCAAAAACTAGGCGAATCAGCGCCTACATTTGAAGAAATGCAATGGCAATGGGAATATCTTTTCATGTTAAAAGAAACGGTCCAAATGGTACACAAACAGCAGAACATCAAAGAAGGCGAGCTCGTCTTGATTAATGAGGACATCGGTGCTTCACTGGCACGGACTAGAGGCGAATCATTAAAGAAACATAAAAAAACAGCACAGGAAACATCCAATGACAAAATTATGCAAATTAAATATCCAGTAGTTAACATGTTACAATTATTGTTAACGTCGCTCACCGCATCGCAGAAGAACAATTGTTGCTGACCCCGAATTTGCATCTGCAAAACACAAACAAAACATCGTTTAAATTAGTCACAACACATTTAGGTAATTGAATCAACATTTGTGAAGACAGTAAGAACTTGTGTAGATCAATTAGAATAATGAGTAAGTTTTACGTTCAAGGCTTATAAAGGTCTTTTCCATGTAGACAGAAAAAAACAGATAAGAGGGATTATGACCTCCGGTCCCCACCCCAAACAAAAAAATTGAACTTAAACAAATTTTTTAAGAATCGGAACCAACTGAATATGGTCGCAAAACATGAGATTCAAAAAAATCTTAAATGGGAATCTAAAATAAAAAAATCATCTTGATGGTTGAAAATTATTTATGTGACCGATCTCAATCAATAGATATTTAAAATTAAAAATAGAAACTATTTTTTAACGATCGCCGCACTAAAACTTTTTTTTGTCAGATTTATTATAATAAAATAAGCACGTGAGAAAAACGTACTATGAAAAAAATAATTTTTAACAAAATTTGTCGAATAATTAAAAACCAGCACATAAATGCAATCAACAGTCCTTAGCATGAGCCCTATAGAATATTTATTTATGCGGGCAGAACATTTTCTCAAAGAAAAGAGATCAATTAAGTATAATTAAAGCAACTTATTGAATGTTGCTGTAGGACACTTCATTTCAGAGATAAAAATTCGTAAACGTCTTTTACATTTAAATCTGTACAAGTCGTATTTTCGCCTTCTCATTCTTAATTATGCGCAAGGGCAGAGGACTTCTGCAATGTATGTGAAAGTTCTAAATAATCAGCTTACAAATGAGTTACAGCGGGAGGGTAAGTCGCGGTTGATTTTTATTTGTTCAGGTTTTGCATCCGTTTAAGAGTACCGTAAGAACATTCAACAAAGAAATGAAAGCTTAAGAACGTTAGCATAATATTCTGGAATATTAGTGAAGAGAGCACGATATTGTTTTATAACCCACCATCCGTCAATAGAAAGGTTAGTTGCGCCTCTATAGTGAAGTATACATTTCAAACCGAATTTGTAAGGTCAAACTTGTTAAAATTATTAAGTTTTTAACTAGTTAGGTTACCACTGATGGGGCCAGACAAGTAATAGGTAAACACTTTATTTGGTGTTTAATTTTATTCCGATTTATCTTATGAACAGTGTTTAGGTACAAAATTGTGATTGAACATTTTGTGTTTCATTTGACGGAAATTAACATAAAATTTAGATTAGCATTTATGCCTGGTTTCACAAAAAATTTCGAATTTTCAGTTATAGAACATTTCTTCTTTTATGGAAGCTAATTTTTTGTTGGACATGCCAATTTCGCCCAGTTAAATATTTAGCTAAATGGAAAATGTATTATGAGACAAACTCAATTTCGTAAACAAAAAGAGCAATAATAGTGTTTAACTGGAGGTTGGCTATTTGTTTGTGAAACCGGGCATAGCGTAACCGATACAGTTATTGACACTCGTAAGGAAATTTTGAAATCAAACTAGTTTGATTTGTATAGGTTTTTGAAATTCATAAAACTGAAAGGTTTTATATATATTTTATACATTTTTGTTTAATATTATAAATCAAAATTAGTTATTTATGCATTCAGTTTTAATGTATAACTAATTTACGAAACGATTAACAAAAAGTATATTTATTGACACTTGAACACAATTATTGACACTCTATTGTTGTACAATTATTGACATAACTTTTTGTACTATTTTGGTAACCATTAACAATAAAAACTCAGTTTTTTTATGTAAATTAGTTTATTCAGGAACTTTGTACAGATTTCAGAAAATTATCACAAAAGATTCATTATATCACAAACAAAAAAAAAGTAAAATAAATAAAATAAAATTTAAAAATAAAATCCATTCAAAGTAAAACTTGCACGTCGTAATGTTTCATTTAGGAAGTACCTAAACTAGCTAGACCTACTCCCTTACATTTGTTGCATATAAACGTTGGAATATATTCAATATCCATTTTTTTTATGCAAGCAATGTGGAACTCCCTGGTGCATTGGTAGCATTTAATTCCTTGTTTTCTTTTAAATGAAAAAGTGCATTTGTAGCACATAGAGCCCACTGCGATCCTATTATTTCCAATATTTTCAAAATTGTCTTCATGTAAAAGGTTTTTTACGTGACTTTCTGTTTCTGGTTTATTTTGATTGTTATCACAGAGTTTTAGATCTGTAAATAAAATAATTTAGCCCCTTGAAAAATATAAAAACATATAATTGGTTACCATTGATAGGATCAAAATGTTTATATGCTGTGAGCGGTTGAGAGTTTGATGCACGTTCTAGGAATTCAGCGTCTCTAACTGGAATATTGGACGATGTGAAAAGTGACTCATCTGGTGAAGCTAGAAGTACATTTTTAATTTGCGTGAGCACTAAAAAAAAACAATTTAAACGGAACTATAAAACTTACCTGGCAGGTTTTTAGATGTACTTGCTAAGCTGGTAGTCAAATCCTTCAGGGGAAAAGGCCTTGGTTGCAGTGCCTTTTTTGTTGATTTTATCTTAATTATCTTCGAGTTGGCTCGGTTATTTTTGGCTAGAACTTTTCTTTCAGCATTTTCTAGTCTTTTGTTTTTCCTTTCTTGTTTTTCTTTAATTTGTTTTTCTTTAAATTGCTTTTTGTTTTGTTCTTCTTTAATCCACAAAGGATCAGTTATTACAAAAGGTTTTTTAGGTTTCATGGGTTTAACGCCTTGCCTTTCTGGTGTAATAGGCCAATCTAGATAATCATCTATTACAGGAGGAATCTTAAATGGAGTTTTAAATGCGGTACTCATGGTACTTGCGGAGATTTCTTCTACCTCAATCTCTTCACTTACATACAAGAAATCGTTAATAGAATTTACCATTGAGACATCAATATAGGAGCCAATCATATTGTCAAAAGGTGTTGTTTCAATCAGCAGGGAGTTTTCAGTAGAAACAGTGGTATCCTGGTTATTTTCTTTCGAGATTTCAGGCTTAAACTCTAGAAACATTTTGTAAAGTATCGTTAAATCGTCGGACCACGATGATGTCATAGATGTGCTGCTTTGACAGAAAGCGTTTTCAAATTGTTCAATCCTATGTGCTCCTACCAGTTGTACAAATCTTTCATAAGGAAGTTGTTTTAGCGGAACATTATAAAACTCTGAACCTGGTTGATGAGTATTAGATGATTTTCCGAGGCACTTGGAAAAGTCAATTGCGTTTTTGTCCCATGGAAATAAACCAGTTGCGCGAAAGCCATTTTTTATTATTTCAGGTCCAATACAAGACTGAATTACCGTATCTAGAATGGGAGCGAACTTTGGTTTGGTTAGCAAATCTCCAGGGTATTTCCGCCGCCACTCAACAACTTTTTTGTTCCATCCGTTTTTAAGGGGTTTAAATGCGCTAACATCAGCTGGCTGCAAAATACGAGTGGCGTTTGGATAAAGTGCTATCAAAACTATTCCCAACTTAACGCATAATTTGCTTAGTGGCAATGTTTGGTGGGTAGCGTGGCCGTCTACGAAAAGTATTACTGGAAATGTTGTTCCAATGCTGACAAGAAAAGGATGAAATATTTTCGAGATGTATTCGTAAAATACCTCTTTTGTCATCCATCCGTTCTCGCTAATACCTAAACCCCAGCCATTCGGTAAGGATTTTCTAATTTCATCGTGTATCCGTTTATACGGATAAATTACCATTGGCGGAACCAATGTTCCCGATGCAGCAAATGAAAACATGACCGTAAGGTTCGCTTTGGCCAAACCACGATCAACTTCATAAATATTTCTGGCACCTTTAGCCGCCAATACTGTTTTTGTCTTGGGACAAAGTAGGAAGTTGGTTTCGTCACCGTTAAATACTCTGGTTGGGTCACTTAAAATTTCTAATAAATTATTTTCCGCCAAATATTTTTCGATTGACGTAAACCAAGATTTTATATCGGATGCACCTACTGTTGAACTAGCTGAAGAAACGGGATCTGGGGTTCGCAAACATATATTAGGGTGTCGTTTTAAAAACGCACGGAACCACCCATTTCCGGGCATATTGCTGGATCCAAACGGATGATCCCTTTTGTCAAGATCCAAAAATTCCTTAACAGAATGAAACACGTCCTCTTTCCTTTTAGGGAATCCCTTCTTCTGAGATGTGATTATCCATTCTTCAATAGTCTCTTCTTCCTCTGGGGTTAAAACCGTCGGAGGGCCAGGTCTTACTTTTGTAAATTTATCACTTAGTCGAAATAATAACGTTGTCCTGGGAATGCCAAAATGTTTAGCAGCGGTTTTTTTAGGCATGTCACCTCTCTTTATTGCTTCAAGGGCATTTTGAAGCATCGCCTCCGAATAGCTGCCTTTAATTTTGGGCATTTTTAAACTTAATATGAAAAATAAACGGGTATATAATTATTGACACATATTAAAACTACAACTATTGACACAGTGTCAATTACTGTACTCCAATACCACACAATTATCGACACCATGTGTCAATAGTTGAATACATAATTTATTCTATTATAATTATCGACACCACAATTATTTAATTAAATAGGTTAGTATTACACGATTTTTAATGCAAATCTACTAATACACATCTTAATGTAACTTAATTTTAATTAGTAAAATATTTAAATTGAGAATTAGTTGAAATAAAGGGTACTTACAAGTTCCAATCCCTTACCAAAATTTGCTACTTTATGCCACCACACAACTAGTTGTCATAACGTGTTGTTTCTCACTCAAAATTCATAAGTAAACTGAATGATCAAAGCAAAAGCGATAATGGTTAATCAATTACGAAAAAGGATAGATATATATAAGGTAAACAAGGAAAGTAAAATGTGTACCAAATTGTTTTAAAACCTTATGAAATGGAACAGTGTCAATAACTATAATAATAAATCGTGGTGTCAATAACTATACAGTTTACGCTAAGTATTTTATATTTTACATTGTATATACGCAATCGTTACAATTTCACATTATCACTTAATTTATTCATGTTCAAAAATGTGATTGAACAAACTGCTAGCTCAAACAATTCAAAGATAGAGATCATGGTATGGGTGGTAGTTACATTGGCCTACCTATTGATGTTGGCTGTTCTTGGTTTTCACGTCCCGAGAGTAAGCAATGTATAAATTAATACAAAATGGTGAATACGATTTTGAAGTTGTCGGCCGTTTCACTTGCTTGGGAATTTGTTAGGATATAAAATTGCTATGTGAAGAGTTTATCGGTGTGGTTCTTCAACAGATTAACGTCGCACTGTGTGTTATAAATTGCTGAAATATTACACAAAAAATACTAATTGTGTTTTAGTTCAAAGCGTCACTGTTGTCACTGCAAAATGTTAGGGAGATAAGTCATTTTTTGTAGTTTTTGTATGTGTGGGTACGGGTATTCTGTTAAATAATTTATATACTTGTGTATGCGAATGGTATGTTCACAAGGAACAAAATATTGTTTGCTGTAACTCGTATGTGAACCGTTAGATATTAACTCTAATTGTGTCCATGATCGACATACATGCGAATTCGTAAGATTTCACCTTCCAGTTGTTGTGTAGTTAGCAAGGTTGGATGGAAATGGCCGCGATGATGTCGGTACTGACTTTGAATTTTTACTTTCTGCTTCATGATCAACATTATTTGAATCGTGAAAATGGTAATAATCTATACGTTATGTGCCGCTCGTGTTTGAATATTTTTTTGGTTACTATTTGGTTCTATTATCGACGTTTGCTTGTTGATGAATTTTAATATATAGTCTTCGGTTAGTTCATGCATTTTTAAGCTGCATTTCTATGTCTGCGGGTTCGCTTTTATTCTAAAGTGCTCCTAATATCCTGTTTTCTTCGTGCCTAACTTTTTGATGGTTGATGTAAGAAAACTATTTTGTATCATGATTTCCTGGATTTGTTTATGCAGTTTATGCGGCTATTTAATTACGAACCCTTTTGACAAGCCTCATTTATATATTTGATATAATGTTTTTTAAATCTGATGTCTTCCCAATATTCGATTGAATTATAGTTTATGGTGATTTTCCAACGTAATCATATTAAGTTGACTTTTCCAGAACTATAAAATTGATTCCCGGAACCGTCGGGCTTAGCGTATCCCTGGGTTCTATTTTAATACGGTTCAACCATATTAAACAGTGCCACTTTTTGCAAAAATCTTACTAAATGTTCCTTACTTAATATCGCAAAGATTCATAGAATATATCTAGCAATTTCAATGTCATACTCAAATATCTCGAATAACTGTCATCAATAATTTCGATACCTAGCAACACAATATCGTTCGAATTCGTAATATCTGAACGCTAAGCAAATCTCGAATAGCTCAAAACAGAAAGTTATTGATAAATCCACCAATTCTATAACAAGAATAATATCAACCTCTTGCAAATTTTAAGAAACATGAGAAACATGAATAATCTAAAATACTAACGAAAAATCTCAAGAAATCAGTAAGCTACCATGTAGGCGTCGGATCATTGTGCAATAAATTACTCGATGTCAAGCAACTAACTCAATTTATTTAATTCCGTAAGTGTAAGTAAATCCAAAAATCTCGAATTTACAGAATCTCATCCCAGTAATGCCATGTAAGTTCGTATTATGCAAATCTTCATTAACACCATCTGTTGCTTCGTATGCTAGCTTATCAATGTGTCGTTTAAAATTCAGGCCTAGGGTAGATGCAAATTTCTTGCAGACATTGAGGCCAATAAATCAACCGGCTATCTGTTCTGTTCCACCTATCTTTGATTCTTCTAATAACAGCTCACTTTCTTCTTTTTTTTTGCACGCTTATTCTTGTTTATCGTGAAACAACGTTCTCGCAAAGGAGGTTGCCTTGATAGCTCGAATTGAATGGTGTCATTGCGATTTTCAAATGGTGTGAGTCAAACAGGGTTGAATTTAACTCGAATAATTTTCAATCGTGTCTTTTCATCCGTAGAAATGATACAAGTCAATACACACCATCTTTTGAGATTGATGACTCTAGTGTATGCAACTCCAAATCTATTAGCATGCTCACCTTAGCTGTATCTAATTAAATTACTTGGGCCGATCTCTACGATCTTATGCCTTGTCTGTCCAATCCAATACGTACATTTAGGCAATCAGTTTACAGGTATAATCTGGAACAAAAATTTGCAAGGACCAACAAGTTTCAAAACCCTTTATTTCTTCGTTTGTTGTACGGGCTGGACGATAGAGCCTTTCCTGTTGTCTACAATACACAGAAATTTAAACTCAATATAAAAGCAAGTAGAATTCTTGAAGACAGAACTCCAGATCCTCCTTAATAATTTAATATCATTCTCTCTTTAGTCCACTCATTTCTTTTATCGTTATGATGTGTGTCGTTGCATTTGGGTGTGAGGACGCTAACCTTTAATACATAAAAGTCTTAATCCGGTTTGGATATCCCGACCTGTAATGTCTTCTGTAGCTATAATAAGTACGTGAAAATGGTCCAAAAAAATCCAGTGGCAACACTAAAATTAAAATCATGTTTATATTTGTGTCAGCCCAAAAAAAAGGTATAATCTGATACAATTTAATATCTCAGCCTAAAACAATTATTTTTCTTCATAATACTGTTTATAATGTCAGATCATTCCCTCCCCTTACCCCTCCCTCCTCCCCCTCCCCCTCCCAGAAAAATACTTTCATGATAGCAAAATTTAACACGACAGATACTCAACCGAAAAATAAAACTATCATGGGCAAGGAATCATGCTCGTGTAAGGAGAACTTTTTGAATTTTCGCAGTTCAACAGAATATTTACTTAAGTCCTTTACTGTTGGCACCAATCTCATGGTGATTTTCTGTTATATCTATCAATTGCCAGTACTCTGGAATTTTTTTAGGATTTTATCATGGCGATGGCCTGGTCAAACATGGCCGTAAAGATCGTAAATCGTATTTAATTTGATTTTCGCAATTCGACTGAATATTTTCCCAAGTCCTGTATTGCTGCCACCAATCCCATAATGATTTTCTCCCATATCAATTGCCAGTATTCTGAATTTTTTTCCGAATTTAGTCATGGAAATGGCATGGTGAAATTTGGCCGTAAAGCTCGTGAATAGAATTTAATTTGATTTTCGTAATTCAACCGGATATTTTCTTAAGTGCTTTACTGTTTGCACCAATCTCCCGATGATCTTCTCTTAGACATATCCATTGCAAGCCCTCAAATATTTTGAAATTTCGTTCACGATTTTTTAATGGGGATGGCATAATTTGATTGTCGCAATTCAATTGAGTATAACCTCAAGATCTGTATTGTTGACATCAATCTCCTTTTGATTTTCTGTTAGACGTATCAATTGCTAGTACTCAGGAATTTTTTCAGAATTTTGCCATGGGGTTGACATGGTCAAATATGACTGTAAAGATCGTGAATCGTAGTTATTTTGATTTTCGTAATTCAACTGAGTATTTTCTGAAGCTCTGTATTGTTGGCAGCAATCTGATGATGAGTTTCTGATCGATAAATCAATTGCCACGCAATGGCAATTTGGCATGGTCAAGTATATGGCCGTAAGGATCGTGAAATTTGTTTAATTTAGAGTATAGCCTCACCGTGTTTTGGTGGGACCAACCTCATGATGATTTTGCGAGTACTTTGGATCTTTTTCAGAATTTGGCCAAAAAGGGACGTAAAGTTCATAGATCGTATTCAACTCGATTTTTGCAATTCAATTGAATATTTTCTCAAGAACTGCATTGTTGGCACCAATCTCATGAGGATTTTATGTTAGTCGTATCAATTGTCTTAGAATGGCTTGGCCAAATATCCAGACTAATTACCAAAATAAAGATAAAAAATCCAAACTAGGTGCTGGGAATTGAACAGAAAACCATCATGAAGTTGGTGCCTGCTGTTCGTCTTTCTATTAGAACAAGATATTGATTAGTTTTGATCAAAATGTTAATAATGCAAATTAGGATGTCAAAATAGGCAGCCTGTATAGACCTCTGATAAACAGCTGACATTTTAAATTGAATCTCCCAATTAATGTAAATTCCCAATTTTTTTCGAACCAATTTCTTAATTTATCTTGAAGTATACTGCTAGATTTGCACGGTTTTGATTTAATAGAATTCATGAAAGGCAATTCCACCATCTACATCGAAGGATGAGTGTAAGTTGTTTTATTTTTTAAAAATGGCCTAAATTTATGTTTTGTTTTACGCAAACAGCGGTTAATAAGGTAACTCACATCTAGTGTTTTTGAAATACGATAATTTGTTTAAATTATTTTGTCAATAATATTTACACATCGATGGTGTTCAAGAAAACTGGCACAGCTCAAAAATTTGGTGGAAGGGATGCTCACCAGAGCTGTCGCTCTGAAAACAACTTTAAACGGAGTACATTTCAAATTTTCAGCGGATTATTTCTAGTTAGAAGGGAGTTCATACCAAATGCAATAGTTAGACATAAATAATAATTGTTGGTGTTTTTTTTAAAACAAAAACCATGATCCAGCAAATTACACTAAAATGGTTTTTAGTTTTTGAGCCAAATTTAAATATTAAAACTGTGTTATTTATTGGTTTAGTGCTCTTTATCCGTTTTACTATTAAAGCGCTAAGCTCTGTACGCTGCTCGAGCTAAATAGTTTTTTTAAGTCCACCACAACTCTCCACGAAATTACAGATATGTTTAGATTATCGTTTTGAGATTTTTAAGTTTTTCTCTTAGGAAAAAGTAGCGATCAGCAAAACCGTAAGCGAAATTTTTAATTTTTAGCTATTTTTACGTAAATTTTAACTTCGTAACTTTTGAAAACTTTTTAATTTCAAAAACGTAAGTTTGGCAGATATGCGAATTCAGACATGTCAAATATGCGAACATATATTTTCGCCATTTTCAAAAAGCTAATTTTTGAGAATTAAGATATTTTGGTGCAATTTAAAGAATTGTCATTGCCAGCCGATACCGTAGTAGGCACTTATGACCAAGTCAAAAATAACTAAACCTGGAGGATGTCTGAAAAATCGCCTTGAAAAAAACAGGACATTTATTAAGTCACGAAATATGATATATATATATACACTGAGAAAAAAGATTGCTCATATTATGCAGTTAAGGCATAAAATCAAGCAGAAAACCTGCTTAAATGTGCGCTAAGCAAAAATGTTCTTGTAGATAGAATAACTTTTGATGATTTGTTAATATTTTTTTTTATTGAAATTATTTAATTCAAGAAACACGTGTTTCTCATTTCTAGCACTTTACTCTTATTATAGTGAAAATTTAATTTAAAATATTCATAAAACTATTTTCGATTTAATCTCAATTTGCGAACTTATTGTTGATTTTTAGAATACATTAGGGCAATTTATAACTAATTGAAGAGTACTGTATTGTTAAGTTAAAACCAACCATTCTCAAAAGAAGTAAATAAAATATAATTCAAGAATAAATTGAAGACCAATATTCCTCAAATTAAGAAAAATAGTTAAATTTGAGAATAAAGTGCATAAAACCAGAATAATTTCAAAACTAACAATTCACAATCTAAGTAGGAAACTAAAAACTTGAGAATAACGTTCATGATTCCAGAATAATTTCAAAATCGTTAATTCTCAAAATATGTAAACGAATATAAGCTTGAGAATAAAATGCATGATTTAATAATACTTTCAAGATCAATTATTCTCAAAACAAGTAAAAGAAATATAAACTTGAGACTAAAACTCATGATGCCAGAATAATTTCAAAACCCGTAATTCTCAAAATATGTAAACAAATATCAGCTTGAGAATAAAATGCATGATTTAATAATACTTTTAAGATCAATTATTCTCAAAACAAGTAAAAGAAATATAAACTTGAGACTAAAACTCATGATGCCAGAATAATTTCAAAACCCGTAATTCTCAAAATATGTAAACAAATATCAGCTTGAGAATAAAATGCATGATTTAATAATACTTTCAAGATCAATTATTCCCAAAACAAGTAAAAGAAATATAAACTTGAGACTAAAGTTCATGATGCCAGAATAATTTCAAAGCCCGTAATTCTCAAAATAAGTAAATAAATATAAACTTGAGAACAAAGATTAGCACTTTATTCTCAAGTTGATATATATTTTTAATTATTTTGCGAATGGTTTATTCTTAAATCGTGCTTTTTGTTTCCAAGTCCAGAATTCTTACATATTTAACGATTCTCATAATGATTAAAGAAATGATTAATTTCAGAGTGAAGTTTCTGATTCCAGAATATTTAATTTAAAAACAAATTACATATTAGATTTTTATTTTATTTTATTATTTAAAAAAACTCTCTATTTTTATATATTTTATATACATATTATTATTAAAAAAAACTTAATTGTTTTACATTTTATTGAAATCCCATGTATTTGATTCCCTTTCAATTTTAACAATTTTCTTTTAATTCAAACATTTGTTTTTAATTTCAAAAATTTACATATACATATTACAATTATTTTTAGTTGTATATATGTATTTATAGCTGTATAATTTTTATTTTAGTTTTAAAGTAAATAATAAATTCAAAATAATTAATAATTACAATAAAGGGTATTTTATGTATGGTTTTCCCTGTTGCGTTTTTCGCATTGTTGTTAGTCTTAAACGAACATTACTTAAATCAAAAAATGTAAATTCTAATAATTCTTCTCCAACTAAATATATTTTGTAATGATTGTCGATTTTGCTTATATTTATATGTTGCCCAGCTATAATTATTTTATTGATTTCAACGAAAATATTTATAATTTTAAATAATTGTTTCTTTTTTACATCGTTTTCATAACAAAAATAATTATTAACCTTAAATTGCGTATTTTTATACTCTACATGAAGAACTGATATCATATTTTGATATTTTAAATACTGTTCAGAGTTACAATATTTTCTAACAAGTTCATTAATATTATTATCATTTTGTTTCTTAATTATCTTAAAACTACTTTTAACATGTTTATTACTTATAATTAAGTACACAAATTTTATGTTATATTTTTTTGCAATAGACCAAGGTAAATTTACCCTTGAAAAGTTTATATTGGTATAGTTTTTGATTTCCCGGTGTTTTGCCTCATATCGCATGCACCAAAATAATCGTAAAGGCCCTGCAATTTTAATTATATTTGGATAGTGTATTAGCATGTGATGCTTCGGCTTTAAATTTTCTTCAAACGTCTCAATATATAATTTATTATGCGATGTAATAATTTTCTTTAAATTCACTAAATCAGTAAGTTTAAATGAATGAAATAGCATAAGTTCTACCATATCGTGTAAAACACAGACATATTTCCAGTGTTTGTCATCTCGGGGCACTAAGCTCCCTAAACAACATGTAATATAGTTCAATAAACTCACAGCTTGCCTTGCTGTTAGTTTAATTTTACCTTTGCGTAAATGCTCAATTTTAAAAACAGGTATTTTATTCGAATTTTCGTGCTCTCCGCGATTAAAATATTGAATACAGGAGTTCAAAACAGTAGTGGTGAAGTAGCCATGTTTAAAAATAAAGTGTTGCAATGCCGGTAACAGACCGTATGTGATTACACCCTCAAATACATCATGCATAATATCCACACACATATTTTCAGTAACATGAAAACTAGGGATATTATTTAAAATTGAATTTTCTCTTATACCTGTTCCAGTGTATGAATCAAGTTTAAGATCTTCTGCATAATTAAACTTATTCCGTAATATTACCTGATCCTCAGAATGTATTTGGTTTAAGTCATCCTTATTTACTTTACATAATCTACAAAAGAACTTATGTGAAAAAGATTTGGCGTACCCTAAAAGAGAATTAAGTCCTAAGTTATCTCCTACAACCAAGCCTAATACGAAATAAATGGTGAATTCCTCGTCATCTATAACAAATTTAATGCCTTCTGTCTCTAGTTTTTTGATTACTTCAACCAAGGCATACAAGCATTTAGTATTTCCGTATTCTTTTAGAACTTGCGATCTAACCAACATACAAACAAAAATATTTTCAAGAGAAGAATTATTAACAGGAATGGTTGGAAAACTATAATAGAAGCCGGCAATTGATTGATTCCCTGCGGAACTACCTAAAGGATCACCTGTCTCAAAATCATCATAATATAAAAAATACGGCACTACCAATTTATTTTGAAAATTTAACATTTTATTCTTCCACAAATCTCCCTGAATGAAATTCGAAATATTATCACCACTGCAATTCATTAGGTGTTGACTGTATTGTAAAGTACATTTAAGCATACCTGGAAGTTCAAAAAACTTTTTGATGTGAAATTCCATTGGCATCAATACTCCAATATCTAATTGTGTGTGGAAACCAGCTTTTCCTTTTTTTATTGCTTCTTTAATTTTTGTATTCACTATAAATTTAGTTGGTGGAAAGTACATATTATCTTCAGTTAATGTTTTGAATAACATGTATTCAGATTTAAGTTTTTGAAACGGGTCGGAACAAAAGTTTAAAAAATCATCTACAGATTCCTTTTGTGAAGAACACACAACAGGTAGGACATTTTTTTTAATTTCTTGAACTATGGTATTCAACACAATTTCAGTGAAATCTATAATTAAACTTTCAATTGCCGAATTTGTAAGATGACTGCAACCAGATTGCTTGCAATAAAATTCTAGAGCTTTCGAAGAGATTAATTGCCTAGCGGTTTTTAAATTAAGATTTTCGCCGAGTGAATCATCGGGTTTGACCATTTTATCAGAAACAGAAATTCCGATTGTTTGATTAAAATTGCTTTTGTCCTTATTATAATAAATTATAGGACTTACCACAGTATGTTCGGCTACAATATCAGAAGTAACATTATTATGCGAGTTTTTCAAATGCCTTTTATATGAATTCATTTTAGAAAATGTACTTGGGCAGTTGTTTATGATACATTTAAAATTATCATCATTTTTTAACATATGATGATGTTTCAAATGAACACATAAGACATCAACACTAATGAAACTTTTTGCGCAAACAAAACAACAATACATGTCGAAATTTAAATAGATCAAAAATAAGCAAGAACTAAGAAGTTTCTGAATTAGAAATTGAAGTAATATTAGGTAATCTTAATTTGAACGTTTATTGATAAGTAACTAATATAAACTTATATAAAAAATATACAACAAATTAACATTTGTCATTATTAAATAAGTTAAATGATTTTAGAAAGAGAAAAATATAAATTTTAATTAAATAAGCTTATTATCTATTCTAGATCGATATTAAATTATTTTGAAAATATCTTAATAATTTGTCTTAGTATTTAAAAAAATTATTTAAATATTATTTTATGTTACTACATTATGTTATAAGTATGTATGTATAAGGTATGTCCAAATTAATTTATTTTTAATTTAATTTAATTTTAATTTGTTAAATAAAAAATTAATTATCGTGAAAAGTAAAGTTTTAAAAAAAATCAAAATTCATTTTTATTATTTTTTGGTATTTTTAATAATAATATTATTTTATGTTAAAGATGTTTAATTTAATTTTAATTTGTTGTAAGAAATTAACTAACGTATTTATTTTAATTTTTTTGTATTTTCAATAATAATATTATTTTACATTGAAGATCGTAATTCCGAAAGCAATATTATTAATTTTGCGTCGGATTGGTCGTAATTTGTTGAAATTTGGTAAAAATACTGTTGAATAAATAGCCAAACTTTATTTGATTCTATGGGATACTTTACATTAAAAACAAAAAATAGTTTGAAGCAGCAGTCTACAGCCGACAGAAAATGCTGAAATTTATAAAGTATACCATCGAATACTGTCACAAACTCTTTTTCCGAGCCTTCCTCACCAACCACTAGGATCAGCGGTTGTAAGTTTAAACTATATTCTACGTACTTATTTTTTATTTCTTCCAACTTTGCATCGATAACGTTGTGACTGGCGACCTCCAACACAAATGACGAAATTGAATCCCCAATTGACGGCTTCCAGAATTGTTTCTTGTTATCCTTCTTTGAAATCCTTGACGTAGGTGGCAGTGCGTAGTGAATGAGTTTAAGTAATTTCAAGTTTTTTTCGTCTGTTGAAATATAAAAATACATAAAATATAAGAACATTTTCCAATGTACTTTAAACAAATAAATTTTACCTGTATTGATTATATTTTGTAGTTTAGGAATGTCCTTCCTAATTTTATTGTCCTTTATATGCTTCTGCAGAATGCTTTGAGCTTTTTCTGCAAAATCGTTCCACTTGGACATCAGCAGCGTGCTCTTTTCTGGATATATAATATTAAAATCTATCTCAACCTGAAATAAAAATGAATAATTGTTTATAGTAGAGACATTTATACATAAGTATTCAAGGAAATTTACCAGTCTAAATCCATTTGCAGATGTATATAATGGCCAGTCCTGCAAAAAATTTTTAATTTTCCCTCCCGATGACTCAATTGCATCAAATTCATAACGTCTGCCCTTCGATGTAGCGGTCCATTTAATTTCAACTGTGTCCCACGGTTCGTAAAAACAGCTCAACCAGTTTTTGTTTGATGGAAAGTCCTCCTCAAAAGTAAACTCAGGACTTCTAATGGTGCTTCTATCTGTAAATTAATTATACATAATCAAAAACATATTTTTTTAAAGTAAATAGTTGTTTTACCTGATGATTTGGAACTGTTTCGCCGTTTCCGACTTGTAAATATTCCACGAGATCGTAATCGGCTTGCCGAATTTCTATATTTATTATATAAAGAACCTGAACTACATCTTTGGTTTTCGCTGGCTGGCTTAAAGTAATATTCCTAAACAAAGTCAATTAAAAAAGGAAAAACCGTAAGTTGTATTATTTATTTATTATATTACTTAAAACCACATTGTTTAAGAATTCGTCATTTCATGAAAGAAGAAGATATAAAATATTACAACATGTTTAACATGTCGAATTGTACGTATTATCGTCGAATTGTACGTATTACAATCACTTGGTATTAAAAAGCACTCAAACTTCGGACTAAATTTTTTAATTTTTGGTGGAGTTCTTAAACTTTAGAGTATCTATTTCAAATATTATTAGATGTGATTTTACCCCTAAGAGAGATGAAACCAGCACTAATATAAAATATCAATAACAAATAAGGCATTGAATGAGGTAAAATGGATGAATTATTTATGTTTTGTTTATTTTGAGAAATACTAGTATAGTAGAGAAATAAAACTACCTATCCAAAAATATTTCTAATGTGTATACAAATATAAAATTAGCCCGAAGTGAGAACACCAAGTGAGTATGGCTGTACAACTCAAAAGAGAAGGATACAATAAAATAAATTTTAATGGATGTGTTTTTGCACAATGTTTTTCCATGTAGGGTTCAAACTGGCTTGAGTTGGAGTTAGTGTTCATTAAACAGAGATTAAAATTAGGTTTTGTTAAATTAATTAGAATCGAAGAGATTGCAAGGTGCTTAAAACCACATCAAATAGGATGTTTTGCTCTATTTATTTATTTATTTTTTCAAATTATGGAGGAAAATATTAGATTAAAACTAATTAAGGAGAAAAATTAGAAACACTAAAGTTTTTAGATTTATATTTTAATTTTTCATCAACTCAAGCCAACTCTATTTCATGGAAACAACGAACGGCATTTTGAAAGTAACGAAAACCATATTTCAATGTAACATAACGAATTGTTGAAATTTCATCATCTTTATTACTACCCCGGGGTAAAAAAGTTGACGAAATTTCAACAATTCGTGATCACGAGCTAGCAAATTTTTCTCGCTGAATCCACCATCAAGGTTTAATTCTATAATCTGTGTTAATAAATTTATTGAAAATAGCAGAAAATTTAAAAATGACTGACACTTGGAGCAGGCAACAAACGTTGGCACTTATCCAAGCGTTTCGTAATTGCCTGTGCTTATACAACCCGTTATACATGCATTTTACCAATAAGGGAAAGCGTCATGAAAAATTAAACTTTATTTTAAATGAATTATAATTAATACGTCTTGAATTAAAATTTTCCAATTGTTTCACTAAAATTTTTGATGTAATTCACTGACAAAATCAACACTAAATAAATTATTTATCGTTCTTTATCAAAAAAAAACTAAAGTATTAATACACGTTTGTATGTATATTTGATTTTTATCCAATAGCCAAAATGGCGACGACTAAACAAAATTAAAAATGTTTGATTTTTTATTTCTTGTTGTTGAGTATATTTATTCTCAAAGCATCACAATGAAATGAATATAATTTTACACATGCACAGCAAATTACAATTGGTGCTGAGAATTTGAGATTTCACGTGTGAACGCGAAATGTGTCTAATTACATCGGGTAGATAATATACGTCTGAACAGGCTGATTGTGAGATTAAAAAAACACAAAAGTTACTAGCTTAAATAAACTGAAAGTAATATTTATTCTACGAACTAATATCCACAAAAATTTCCAAAAATTCATTTTGATCCTAGATAAAATAATGATCCCGCATCATTTCAGGTTTTTGAAGAAAATCTTTACTTTGAACTTCATTCGATTTAGTTTAACTATATTTAATTTATTTAAAACACTTACAAATCACTAACGTTCAAATTTACTAACGTCTGCACAACACAAAAAAATGTATATTTTTCTTTAAACCAAAAGTACTCGTATAATATTCACTATAAATTTTAGCACCACACTTTAGTTTATTTTTTAATTACGATTTTACGTCCGTCTTACTCCAGAATTTAACAAGAACTGAATAGTAAAAACACATAATTATAGTATAAAGGAAAATAAGGAAACCATAAATGTTTAATTTTCGCTGAAGAATAGTATACTCAAATTAAGAATATAAATTCAATAAACTCGAGCAGATATAATTTCAAATGAATGCCAATATTCTCAGTTCTTGTTAAACGTTATTTTTATTCTCATTTTTAAATTAGTATACATAAATCAAGCAATATTTATTAATTTTATTTATGTTTTTTATGATTAACTAAACTTAAAAAATATACGAATATTCTCAATTTGAGAATGGGAATTTTTCGAAAATAACTGTATATTAACGAATTGATTCGTCGTATATATTTGTATTTACAAATTCACAATGAAATGACCAAGTATAATCTCTAATTATACTTGTTTAATATTCGCTTAAGAATACTATTCTCAAAATATGAACATAAATTCAATTAACTCGATTAAGTATAATTTTAAATCAATGATAATATTCTCAATCATTGATAAAACATCATACTTACTCTCGTATTTAAATTTGTAGACATGAATCAAGAATAATTATTTCTTCATTTTATTTATTTAATTTGTGATAAGCTTTACTTCAAAATATACGATTACTCGCAATTTGAGAATTGCAATTATGGGGAAATAAACGTTTATTACCGAATCGATTCGTACATAATTGTAATTACACTTTCATAATTACCAATTAACATCACACATTCATAATTTCCTTATCGTATGTACTTTTACTTATAATTTAAAATCACCAAATTTAAATTATACTGATATATGTACGAGTATTGTTGAATGAAAGTCTGTGAACGAAAAATTAGATCTAGAATCGAAAGATTGGTGCTGTTGAAGTTTGCCAAAAGTTTTTTCAACAAATTATTCATTTTCAGAAAGGAACTTACCTGTATTTTAAATTATTGCGAAATGAACTACATTTGCAACAAAAGATATACGTACTTTTTGAGGTGTTTTATTTTCTTACAAACAATATATTTTTAACCGATTTTCTATAAAATACATTTTGGAAAAGGATGTTCCGTGACTCTTATATTCTACTTTTATCCGTTTAACCAGATGCATGATCTTCTTTTGTGAAGGCTGACCCATCTTTAAGTGCAGTCATAAAAGAACTCTAAAATAAAAATTTAAGCCTTTCCGCACTTCTATAATAAATACATAATCTGTATATTATATAAATATAATGAGGTTTTTAATTACACACATTCTAACAGACAAAAAAATTGTTATTGCTTTTATTTATAGATTTCATTGCTTTAAGAAAATTGTATTTGCGAGAGATCAAGCAAAACAAATTGTCATTTAGTGATGTAAATTTGTTAAAATTTTAATATTATCAAAACAAATATTTTGTTTTGGTATGTGAAATATGAGAAAAATTATTTTACCAATACAAAACCATAGAAAAATAATTCTATATAAAGTTTTCATTTTTGAATGTACGGTTTGGTTTTCCATTTTTAACTGTACGTTACTGGAGAATAAGTATTGAACAAATTTAGCAACTTGTAACAGCCAGATTTATGCAATTTTATTACAATGCGTTAATAAAATTGTATTTGCGAGAAAACAAGCAAATGTAAACTTGCCGAAATTTCAGTTTTATATCAAAACTAACATTATGTTATGGCAAAGAGGAATATATACCCTCGGTATATATTCTCTTTGGTTATGGTTTGTGAAATATGGGAATAAATGTATCAAAATAAAACCTAAAAAATAAAGAAAGTTTCCTTCATTTGATTATATGTTTGTGGAATTAAGAATAAATATTGACTAAATTTAGCAACTTGTAAAATCCAGATTTATGAAATTTCAAGCAGACATAATTCTTCAATTGATTCTAATTTGTTTAATACAATTAAGAATTTATATATATTTATACGAGTACAATTAAGAATTTATATATATATATATATATATATATATATATATATATATATATATATATAATACATATATACACTCAATTATATACATATATACACTCAATTATGTTTTATGCGATTTTTTTTATGCGGTTTTGGAGTTATGCGGTTTTTTCGTGGGGGAATCCCCGTTGAATATAGTTTTTATTTATTTTCTTGTGCCTTTTTTATGCTGAGGAATGTATCTACCGCATAAAAAAAGAATTGAGTATGTATATATATATATATATATATATATATATATATATATATATATATATATATATATATATATATATATATATATATATACATGTATATATATATATATATATATATATATATATATATATATATATATATATATATATATACATACTATATACATATATATATACAATATGATTACATATTATTTAATTCAAAACAAATATTTTGTTGTGGTTTGTGAAATATGAGAATAAATGTATCAAAATAAAACCTGTAAAATGAAGAAACTTTCCATCATTTGATTATACTTTACTGGAATTAAGAATAAATATTGAATAAATTTAGCAAGTTGTAAAAACCAGATTGATGAAATTTCATGCATACACAAATTCTTTAATTGATTCTATTTTTTTTACTATAATTAAGAATAAATATTGAACAAATCCATAAAGTATTTTGAAATAGTATTTCAAGCATAATTTTCTTTAATCAATATCTAATTACTTGTAACAATGGTAAAGTTGAGTTAAATTGTGAATTATAGACAAAACTAAAATGAAGAAGATAAATCATGTTTTGTAAAAGTTTCTACTTACTAGTATTGAGCAACTTAGGGTTTATTTATGAAAGTAAATCTCATATTGCGCAGTACATGTATTAAATTGTAGAAAATTTAGAATTCGTGTTTTTGAGAAAGTACTATTCTTAATATTGGAATATTATTTCTCTCAGTGTATATATATATATATATATATATATATATATATATATATATATATATAAATTACTACATAAAATTGGTTTAGTAAGGACGACTGGGTACAAAACATGCACGTGGTGAAATATCTTTTAGAAAAATTTTAAATCCGGTAATTTGATTCATATTGGTTAAGTCAGATAATACATTTCAATGGAATTCGTACATAATCACGACAGTTCCATTTGGGGCAGGGATGGAGTTTTTTAAATAAAACATGTCCAGAATTCCACGAATATTGCAAGACACTACTAGTATAATGAGATTTTGGTCATTAGAAAAAAATTTGGAGAAATTAGATATTCTAAAGAAAATCTTTTTTTTACATATAGTACTTTCGTAACCACTCCAGACCTTTACTGCATTTCCAGGTTCCAGCAACAAATGGAGTACGTTTTACAACGGATTTTAGTGAATTGTTAAATCTGAGTTATTAAGCCGATTCTATCAATAGCTCTCAATATAAAATCGAATTATTCACGCTCTGAAAATTTCTTGGGTCACCTCATTTGGGGTCGGATTTGTTAAATAAAATTAAAACTTAATTCAAGAAATATTACGGAACACCCAATCCAACATAGACAACCAATCCAGGCAGTGTACTACGGCTCCAGCTTCAAATGAAACCAGGTGGCACCTTTTCCTGGCATTTTCATCGATACCATAGATCAAAAATTATATTTACCACTTTTGATTTTCCATACACAGCCTACCCAGACAATTTTCTTCCCCTCCAGTACCCAATGGAACACACCCATTTGTCGATGTATTTTAGTGAAATTTTATTTCGGAGATATTAAGCCGATTTGATATAAAGTTCTGAAGAATTTTTTGAGCCTGTCATTTGGGCTGGAGTTCGAATTAAATTTTATAAAGTTTAGGGATTTGAATGAATATTATCTAAAAACCAGGACAATGTAAGATATTTTCCTCGATGCCCACAGAAGTTTGAAAACCCAGAACAGGCCTAGAGAAACTTGGACGTTTGGTCACCCTGATTCTACCTAGATCCTACATAGGCGAGAAGAAGAATGTCAAAGTAAAACTGAAAGACATTTTCTGGTGTCAGAATTGAACTTTGCGAGGCAAGAAAGATGGATAGGAGTTTGGATTTTATTCAAATGTAAACAAAGGATTTGAGGAGATTGATGTCAAGGTGTATTTTACGAATGAAATTTCCCATATCACAATGTAAAAATCCAGACTTCCGTATAACTTTCTAGTCTAGAAAGGTTAAATGACTGCAGAAATTATCTTACTGTATTATTTTTATATAGAGGTCGTAGTCTAAACTTAAGGAAGGATTTGAGAGTAAGCGGTAAGGCTAAATGACCACATAATTTGATGTGTAACGTAATTTTTGTATTCAGGTGAATATTTAACCAAAAGCAGATAAAAGTTTTTTGATAAAAGGTAATCTCTGTCATATTTGAGTTTATCTGGTGCCTCATACAGAGTGCCTAGGTGTTTTTATAAGTTGTAAAAAACTCGGAATTACCGTTTTATAAGTTTAACCAATAAATCTTCAGACTCTGAAGGGGAAGCATTGTGAAGTTGGACCAATTTAGTTCGCAAATTTGACATGTAGAATTGATATTGTCTGCTAAAGTGGCTGACACATGAATGCAAGAAAAACATTTTATGGGTTTCTGCAGGACAACGACAGAAATCCTTATAAATTAAGTTTGAAAAAATGCTTTCTGAAAAGCCAGCTATCTCTCAGAATATTTTAATTATTGCAAGCAAAAGCCGATAGTATAGCAATTAGAGGAGTACAAAATGAAAGTGCGGAGTACAGGAGTAAGCACTAGGCGAAAGTAGTACATATACTCCGATCGTACTCACTTCCACAGCACTGATACTCACCTATTACTTCGCGGAGACCGAACACGAAATCCGTGCCCGAATTTTCTTTAATCTGGTACCAGTCACCCGATTGGTAGTCCATCTAATTTAAAAAGAATTCTTACTAGGTAACGGCCATCTGTTTCTCTGTCCGTCCATCTTGCTCCGTTGGCAGAAGTTTGAATAAACCAAAAGTTTGATAAAAGCTGCGGTTCTATTTAGTATAGATGTTGTTAGCCATGTGGCCACAAAAACTGTACTGCCCGTTAGGTCCTCCCTCTTCTTGTTTATTTTTCTGGCAGCTTTTTCTATTTTAACCGTAGTCGTGGCTAGCTGTGTTAACAAATCGTCATCAGATTGGCATTAATTTTGATATCCGGTCACCAACACTGCGGCTTCCAAGCATCTTGGCGTCTAAGTAACTGATAAATCTTTCTGCACTCCCGAGCTCTGTCGTTTTTAATTCGTGCATTTTGACGGTTTGATTGAAGCCGTCATTTTCATGCAGTATTCTTCTAAACGACTAATAGAAGGGTGCTCATTAAAACGTTCTCTAAAAAATACCGAATTTTAATTTGATTTAGCCTATAGCTAAATTTGGTATTGTTTGGAGTACGAATATTTTTTCTCTACGAACCAATTCCAATTTAAATGTAATGTGGTAAAGTAACGCAATTTTTACCAGTCAAAAGCCCAATTCGGTATTTTTTGTTATAAAAGCTTCTACATTGTTTTATCGGTTTAGTCATGAAATATTTGTTTATAAAAATTTTTGATAATTTATTCAACTAATTGAGGATTTGCTTAACAATAATAACCTTGAATTCAATTAGCTCTAGCTCTATGTATCACGCATCTTTTTAGAATTTTTAATTTTAATTCTTATTAATTGACTTACATAATAACTATATAAGCAAATGCTTATGTAATTTGCTATGGTTTTATTTTCATTATAACTAGACATTTCAATGTCATGGCACTATGTTCTTTTGTTGCTTTGATGTACCAATGAGAGCAAAGACCGTAATTTCCAAGTCGGTTGACTAAGATTAATATGCCAAATAATTCATATTGAACATTTTAAACTAAATTATAAATTTCTCACAACATCGACCAATTCAAATCCACACACGAATCTTTTGATTTGATCAATTCAGGTTAATTATCTAAATTTCATTGTCAATACTATACTATTATTACCTATACAGTATACTACACAATAAACTAAATAAGTTTAAATTGGTGAAAGCTTTAAAAATGTTAATATTTAATTTTGGATATGAATGGATAACACATGAGATGTTCAATATTTATCTAAATTAAATTTTTTTTTTAAATTGCATCACACTCGCACGCAATGCAGATTATACAATTAATTTCTATTGTATTTAATCAAAGATCAAAACAATGATTTGTAATTTTTGTTGCTTTTTGGTGTATGTACGTCAGCGAGTCTATAACAATAAATTTCCATTCATGGTGTGGAGAGACCTCCAAAAAATCGTATTCCCTATTACTGTGTTAAGTAAAAACAAATATCTCGCATATGTATGTAAAGTGGTCAATTTGTACTTGTAATAAATTTCCTAATTTTCTAATGGCTTCTATACAATTGTACAAATTGTATCTATATTACTATTAAATAAAACAATGACTTCATTTGTGGTTTAATGACAAAAATAACACTTGAGTTACATATCAATTGGCTGCGTTCATATGTACGAGACAATACAAAACAAAAAGAAAGCAGAAGCCAAATTGCAAAGTTATATACATATTATGTTGAAAGTCATGTCTGAGAGAGGTATGTTGTATCATAAAATAAAATAAAAAATCAAAATAACTAAATACAAAATTCAACACAGCTTGCATATTATGATCTGATTTTATAAATTTTTTGGTATTATTTAATATTTTTTGTCGCATGCTAATAAGAACAGCCGTTATTATTTGGATATGCAAATTTATTGCCATGGTATGCGCCATACCATGAAACAGTTGATCATTATAAAAAGGGTGTTGAACTTGTGCGTATTTTTAGATCGCATACTATACTCTAAAAATTTCTATTTCTAAATTAAATGTGTCTCGCCTGTAAATACAAACCTACCAAAACATAATAATTATTTATACAACCGGAACCAAATGATGGGCGCTTAAAAATAATTGCGCCGTGTGCTTAATTATACCGCTTCAACGATTTAAATCCATTTATAACAATCATAACTTATAATTATTGATCCACTCACTTTTATTTTGTTGTGGGAGACCCCACACAATCGAAAATCAAAAATTAGAATAAATTAATTATGTGCGGCTGAAGTTCGAAGAAAACGAAAGATCTAAATTATTAACAAAAAAATCAAAAAAAAAAAAAAAAAAAAAAATATTTACATGATCTAAAAGAGATGAGACAAGATCAAACTTGCGTTAAAATTTTTTATCAGACTTTCGAAAAGAAATACCAGAAATATTATGTGTACCAAATAAAGTCGCAGATCCTTTCTAAAAACACAGTAAGACACTCATCATCGCGTATATATGTATGTATATCGAGATGGTATCATCAATATCGTAACGGTTTTATTTGAGATAAAATGCAAAGTAGGATCAGTTTATAGCTGAAAATGATTGTATAATTTACGGTTTTTACTTTTTTTCATAAAAGTGAAACGACGATAATAAATGAGGCCACAAGACCGTAATATATATGGTACTTTATGTTGGAATGAGATGATGCTAAATGAAAGTGATTTATCAACTTAAAATAGTTGCAGGTTGATTTTTAGTTTTGGTTAATAAAATTAAAGCAAAAAAGATTTAATTTGTTTAAAATTGAATTACATTCACCTGTAAATCATAAAATTTTAATTGTAAAATTTGCAACATTCGTATAATTGATATAGAAAGATTTGAGATTTTGCTTTCTGTTTTTTTTTGTTTTTGCCAAATTCATGTGTAATAAAATATTATTATTTGCGTATTTCGCATTCTATTTTAGTGAAGTCCAGTCCGAGATTGTTTGAAAGTGTTTAGAGCCAAGTATATAACATTTAATAATGTAGTTGCACAAAATGTGAATTGTAGTAAATTTTTAGCGTTAAGCTCATAAACAATGTATTATAATTTCGAAATGTGAAGAGTGCAAAATGCATTTTGAAACAATTTGGAAAAAGATTGAAAAGATTCGGGTCCGTAGCCGAACTCTATAATGCTGAACCATATTTGAAACTTGCATCATATTATCTTGAAATAACAAAACATGCAGCAATCATAAAAAAAATAAACCATGGAACCATTTTTAAATGAAATTAATGTACTTTTTGTAACAAATTCACTCATTCAACGAATCAATTGACTTATTTTATTGCAAACACTGTTTATTATTCCAAAAGCTTTAGTTTCATACATTCCAGAATAAAAAACCAATCCATCCTGTTCAATTATTATTTTCTAAAGGCCTCTTTTGATGATCTTGTTTTTCGTTTTCGCCTGTACAATCTGGTTATCTCAAAATTGGTATTATATGTCGGCCAATCTGGCTTCAGAATGCCCTCGATCTAGCATATTTTCTCTGTAGTTGTATGATCAACTGAGGAAATAATTTTTTTCAATGCCGTTTTCCAGAATTTTTATTTCCCGCTTCTAAAGCATCGACTTAAAACATTTTGTGGATTTCAATATCAACATATAAAGGATTGATACCTTACCATACATGAATGTGCATACATGAATTCAAGTCAATCCCCAGCTCATCATTCATTTTAATCTAGCACTAAATGTCTAACTCTCAACTCAACCACCAATCCAAACCCAAATCAACCCTTAAGTCAGCACCAAACTAATCGCCTAACTCAATCTGTGAATCAACCTCCCAATAATTCCCCGACTGAACTCCTCACTCAACTCCATCTCAACTCAACTGCAGATCGAACCAAATCTCAACTGTCTAGTCAACTCCCAACTCAACGGCCAACTCAATGTTGAAATCAACTCGATTCGAAATCTACAATATTTGCATACTAATATGTATACAATCAACTCAATTTGACCTTCCAACAAACCCTCGACTCGACTCCAAGTTGACTTAAATCCAGTTCAACTTCCCCCTTCTTTACCCTCAACCAAAGCCTAAAATCAACCCGACCTCAACCTGCAACTCAATCCCCAACTCAGCTAAATTAACCTCAATACAACCCTCAACACAACGCCCAACTAAATCCTTAAATCAACAAGGTGCCAAAAACTAGCAGCGCATATGCACTAAGAACTCAAGTTAATTTCTAACTCAAATGGAAACTCAACCTTTAAATAAATCTCCAAAAGAACAGCTAAATAAACCACAACTCAATCTAACCTAAACCTTAACTGAACCCAATTTGACCTCAAATTCAGCCCTCAACTCAACCCTAAACTAACCGCCCAACTCAACCCGTAAATCAACAAAATCCGAAAAATATATACGTACGTGAACTTAACTCAAGCTAACTCATGTATTTGACCTGCAACTCACCTCAACCCCATACTGAGTGCACAACTCAAAAGTCAAATCAACTTTGTCCAAAATCTGCAAGGTAACTTATGACTTAACCATCAACACAATCCCAAAAAAGTTCCCAACTGAACCACTAATTCAACCTCAACTCAAGTCCAACTGTGCCCCAACTCAAGTCTAGCCCAATGTCAACCCAACCCGTGCTGTTCTATAAACTACATGAAATCAACTTAAATCAACTCTAATTCAACCGTCAATTCAGCCCATAAATAAATCCGCAGCTCAACTGCTCACTGAACCATAACTCAACCCGTAAATGAAACCAAACTCAACCTTCATTTTTTGATCCTCTTGACGTACAAGTTCCCAACTTTTCAATTCTTCGCCTTGACCATAGAAACAGATTTCCGAAAAAAAAAATGCAAATCAGATGAGCTGTTATTGAGATACCGTGAGTACAGACAAACATCCAGACAAACGGACGGACATTTGCTATACTAGTTGACCCAAAACCACCTCTTTATTTAAATATTTACCAATTTGTTATATGCTGGTGTGAGGATTGAAATATGCTTTTAGTTAAATGCTAGTTAGGTCTGAGAAGGAGTTGAGTTGAGGTTGGATTAGGGTTTAGTAAGCAGTTGGCAAGTTTTTTGTTGGCAACTTAATGCAGACAATTCTAAGTTTGAATGATATATTAGTGCAATATTAGGTTAAGAGATATAAATTATAACACTTACGTGTTTATAAGATATATAACAATATGCTGATTTAAGGATTGAGTAGTACGTATAATTTGCGGTTGAGTAAAGGGTTGAGTTGGGTTCCATTTGCAGATTATATTATAGTTAAGTTGGGTTGGGCTTGGTAAGCAGTTGAATTGACAATTAAATTAGAGTTAGCGCGAGTTGAGTTCATGTATGCATGTAGCTTTTAAGACCAAGTTAATTTGGGAGTTGAGTGAGATTGTAGTTGATTTAAGGTTGAGTTGAGATTAGAATAGGGCTGAGTTGCGGTTTTGTTGGAGTTTAGTTGGGATTGAATTGATTAGGAGTTAGCGGTTAAACTGAAAATTGTTTTAGGGTTATTTTGACGATCGAATTGGAAGTAAGCTTGAGTTGTTTTGAGTTGATTTTTTGTACGAATGTCGTTGGGGGTTGAGTTGAGAGTTGAGTTGCTGGTCGAGTTCAGTTTTAGTTTGAGGGCTCAATTATGTGTTTATTTAGGAAGAGTTGTGAGTTGACTTGGAAGCTAACTTCAGTTGAGTTGATGTACGAATGTATTTTTTCGGAGCGTGTTGACTTAGGGTTTGAGTTGAACGTTGAGTTTCAGGTTGAGTTGAGAGTTGAGATTAAATTGAACGTTAAATTGGAGTAATATTTAAGTTTGAAATGGCGAATTTCTGACTTCATATTACTTCGGTCTCAAAAGGCCAAAGCATTGAAATCCTGTCAAAAATGATAAAAAATTTGGTTGGTCCAAAACCACTTTTCTCGACGTTTTGAAAGTCCCTAAGTCTAAACAAGCAAAAAAAAATGTCCGTCCATCTGTCTGGATATCTGGATGTCTGTATGTCTGTACCAATGGTATTTGGAGAACGAATTGTTCGATTTAGAATTTTTTTTTGCCAATCTATTTCTATGGTCAAGGCCGAGACTTGAAAAGCTTTTGCAACCTGTGTGTCAAGAGGGTCGGATACCTGCCATACGGATTGATCCAAAATATCAGGTTATAGAAATATTTACCAATTTTTTATATTTGCTGGTTTGAATAATGTAGTTGGGTATTGAGTTTGGAGTTTAGTTGAAGGTTAAGTTAGGGGTCAATTTTCGGGTTGAGTTGAAGTTGAGTTGGAGTTGGGTTGGGTTGGGTATAAAAATGTTTACGAATGTTTTATATATGCTGGTTTGATTATTGAATTGGGCATTGAATTAGGGGTTGATTTGAATGCTAAGTTATGAATCAATTTGCGGGTTGAGCTGAAGTTAAGTTGGGGCTGGATAGGCCATAGTGAGTTGTTGACCAATTTTTTATACCATATATGCTAGTTTGAGGAGTGAGTTTGGCTTAAAGTGTGCGGTTTAGTTGAGGGTTAAGTTGGGTTCCGTTTGTGAGTTGAATTAGGGTTGAGTTTCAGTTTACTTGGGGTTGGATTAGGGTTTAGTAAGCAGTTGAGCAATCTATATATATATATATATATATATATACATATATAGGAAAGCCTCACTACAACGGAAATAGACGGGCCCGGTTTTATTGGGATTCTATATTTTATCCGATTTTGATGAAATCCTTTCCAATGGAAATGGGATATTCAAATGATTTTTAGACAAACGTCTGGAATATGATCAAGTAGGATGGAACTTGGCTATTCCTTCATTGATTATTATGAAATTTGACATGTGCTTTGGAAATGGGATTCTAAAATGGTTTTTGGATAAAGTTCTGGAATATAGTCAGTGAGGACGGAACTTGGCTATTTCTTAACCGATTATGATCAAATTTGATCTGGGTGCTGGAAATGGGATTCTAAAACGATTTTTGGAAACAGTTCTGGGATATGACCAAGTATGATGGAACTTGACTATTTCTTAACCGATTTTGATGAAATTTGTCATGTGCGTTGTAAATGGGATTCTAAAATTATTTTTAAATGAATTTCTGAAAAAGTCAGTTAGGATGGAACTTGGCTATTTCTTAACGGATTGGAGTGAAATTTGACATTTGCCATGGAAGAGAGTATGGCAAAGTAAGATGGCACTTGGCTATATCTTAACCCATTATGATGAAATTTGACATGTGCTATGGAAATTTGGTTCTAAAATAAGTTTTAAATCTAAAAATCAATTTAGAATTCCTGTTCCAACGCGCATGTCAAATTTCATTTATTTGTTTTTTTTGGCTATATTCTAGAATTTTATCCAAAAATCATTTAAGAATCACATTATCAAATATCAAATTTCACTAAAACCGGCTAAGAAATTGCCAAGTTCCACCCAAATTGGCCATACATATAATTTACTAAAGGTTCAATTTGAAGTGTAAAAAGAACAAATTAAAGTGATAGAGTTTCAATTTGAATTGTACTCGTAAAACCTGTATCATCGCAGAAATATCTGTTCGTGTCCGCTCAAATAAAGTGTCCGCTTATCTAAGGGAGGTTTTCATTGGAAAACTTCAGTTGCATGGGACTTAAGAGTTTGTCCGTTGAAGTGAGGATTCCGCTAAATTGAGTGTCTGTTGAAATGAGGTTTCACTGTATTCAAAAGTGAGTGTTTATATATATGTACAGTATATATGTGTGATATTTAAACAAATGCAGACGCATTGAACCATTTAAACCAAACTTTACACGAATATTGTTTAAGTCTTAAGAAAAGTCAATGTTAATATCTCAAACATTCATCTTCTTCTTCTTGAGAGATGATTGTCAGGTCTAAAGTTACTACAGAGGAATTTCTTAAACTTCAAAAATTGAGTCGATTTTTGATGATGGTATGATGGTATTAGGGTATGATGTTATGATGGTATAATGATGTGGTGGTTTGTATATAAGAATTGTGTGATGGTGATGTAATGATCATGATGATGGTATCATGTTATGTAGTATAAAGGTATGTTGGTATGACGGTATGAGTTGAGTAGATGGTTGAGATTTGGTCCGGGCTAAGTTGAGTTGAAGTTGAGTTAGGGTTTAGTTAGCCTGCATTGGGGTTAAGTGAGTTGTTCGGTTGGGCAATTATTTAAAAGTTGATTTGGAGTTAGGTTAAGGGTTAATTTGAAAGTTGATTTTGAGTTTATTTGATGATTGCGATTTGAATTATGTTGCGATTGAGATTGAGATTGATTTATATATTGAGTTGAATGCTGAGCTGAAGATTGACTTAAGAGATTAATTTCGAGATTAATGTGGGAGTTGAATTAATCAAGACCGAAGTTCTGACCAATCCATGAGGTTTTAGCCCTTAATATTTTACGTTTTTGAGTTTCTTTAATATTTCGATCTGTTGTCGAATTGGGTTAATAGTACCAACAAATGAATCATTTTGTTCCTTTTCATCGATAATTTTGTCTCTTTGATACGATATTTTTCACGAATTTTCAATATTTTTCGCTCACGTAATTAAGTAATTTGCGATTAAATATCCATTTCTTCTTCAGAAATTTCGCCAATAATTATATGCCAATTTAATACGTCAACATGGCCCATACTCCCTTTTTGCATGAATTACGGTGTAATTATAATTTTACAATTCTAAACCCAATCTAGCAATACGATTGTCGACATTTTTGTTAGCAAAAATAAGTGAATGGATTGCGATCTGTTATAATTTTAAATACTACACCTGACAGATAATGACAGAACCTGATGGAACCCACTAATAAAATATAATATCAAACAACTTTTTTCCCTTCGAAATTTTCAATACCATCATCAATTAAAGGCAATGGGTAATTATCTCAGATGGCTAAATTATTCAATATAGTCTTTAGTCTACCCACATTGTTAAGTCGCACGGTTTTTCTTTGAACTTGAAACTTGCTGAAGACAGTTTTAAGAGTCTGGTACAATAGTTAAGACCGCTTGATAAATTCTAAAGCTGCTAAATGTTTTGAGGATTCTCCATCATTGTATATTAAAACGTTATATTTGATAGAGTATAAAATAAGGTTTTTGAAGAAAATTTATTTAAAAAAAGTTTTCATTGGAACGTGTTTTTACTTCGGATGATACTCGATAAGCTGCCAGAGGTATACAACAAACACGAAAAGAGGGTAAATCTTATCAAATTCTTCAGGAAGACATCTAGCAATTAGTCCTAAAGTTATTTACTATATTAATCATGCTCCAGAAATGTTTGGTAAATATGGTATTTGTGTTTTCATAGAGAGTTGTGGAATGAGTGTAAAGTTTATGCTAAAAAAAAAAAATGACAAAAAATTACACTGTTAAATTCGTTATTCTTCCAATTGGAATTTAAATTTTACGAAAATTTACATTTTTTGTGATTTTGGATTTTTCGTCCCACCAAACAGGTTCTTTTCATCACTTTCAGATAGCTGGACCATCTGTTTATCTCGTTAACCAAAATCATCCAATTGTGTTGAACATTACTATATTTCAGATAATTTTAAAACTGACTGATTTTTGATGGTTTAAATAATTATTTAGTGCCGATCCTGCAAATGTCCCGAAGGCCTCGCGCATTTCTTAGAATAGCTAAGCCATATAGCGGTCATGTTACCGAGCCGATCCAATTATGATGAACTATAATATATTTCACAGTTTTTGGAATTTTTAATAATGTTGGATTATTTTAAAAGTTTTATATCGCCGAACGCAGAGATGTCTACAAGGTCTTGCACATATTCTCGGATAGACTATATTGTCGGATAACTTGGCCATATGGCAGTTTACGTGGTCAACCTGATCCAATTGTGATGAACTCTCCTATGTATATTTCGCGGAATTTAGAATTTTTCGAATAAATATGGATGGTTTTAAAAATTGTTGTATCTTCGATCACAGAGATCTACACAAGGTCTTATTCACATTTTCAGATAGCTTGGTTTAGTAGCCGTCTCTGTGGCCAGCGTGATCCAATTGTGATGAACTTTACTATATTTCACAGAATAAAAAATTTTCAAAAGTAAAAAACCAATTGATCACAGAGATTTTCACCGGGCCTTGCCCATATTTTCGGATAACTTGGCCTTAAGCCAGTTTACGTGGCCGACCTGATCCAGTTGCGATAAACTATACTATTCTTCACATAGTTTAGGATTTCTAATAATTTTGAATGTTTTAAAAATTCTTGTATCTCCGATCACAGAGATGTCCACAAGGTCTTGCCTAAATTTTCGGATAACTTGGCCATGTGCCAGTCTGCATGGTCAACCTTATCTAGTTGTGATGAACTACGAGTATACTATACTTCACAAAATTTGGATTTTTTAATAATTTGATTGGTTTTACAAATTGTTGTAACTCCGATCACAGAGATGAGGTCTCTCCCATATTTTCGGATAAATTGGTCATGTGCTAGTCTACTTGGCTAAGTTGTTCCAGTTGCGATGAACTATAGTATACTTCACAGAATTTAGAATTTTTAATAATTTTGTGTGTTTTAAAAATTGTTGTATCTCCGATCACAGAGATGTCCACAAAATCTTGCCTAAATTTTCGGATAACTTGGCCATGTGCCAGACTACGTGGTCAACCTTATCCAATTGTGATGAACTATGCCACACTTCACAGAATTTAGAATTTTTAATAATTTTATTGGTTTTAAAAATTGTTGTATCTCCGATCACACAGATGTCCGTAAGGCCTTGTCCATATTTTTGGATAAATTGGCCATGTGCTAGTCTACCTGGCTAAGCTGATCCAGTTATGATGAACTAGATAGAGCTTCTCCTTGCCGAAAACCGGAGTTAATTGCAATGCAATGTACTTTGTGACCGATTTTATGTCATTTTACATAGGACCTTGTGAACGGAGATACGAGTACAACAATTTTTAAAACCATCAAAATTATTCAAAATTCTAAATTTAGGAGATGCAACAATTTTTAAAACATACAAAATTATTAGAAATTCTTAATTCTGTGAAGTATAGTATAGCTCATCGCAACTGGATCATGTTTGCCACGTAGACTGGCTTAAGGCCAGGTAAGACTCGGTGAACATCTCTGTGATCGGCGGCACAAACTTTTTTAATTCATGAAAAAATTTTATTCTGCGAAATGTGGTAAAGTAGATCACAATTGGATCACGTTGGCCCCAGAGACTGCTACTAAACTAAGCTATCTGAAAATGTGGATAATACCTTGTGTAGATCTCTGTGATCGAAGATACAACAATTTTTAAAACCATCCATAATTATTCGAAAAATTCTAAATTCCGCGAAATATAGGAGAGTTCATCACAATTGGATCAGGTTGACCACGTAAACTGCCATATGGCCAAGTTATCCGACAAAATGGTCTATCCGAGAATATGTGCAAGACTTGTAGACATCTCTGTGTTCGGCGATATAAAACTTTTAAAATAATCCAACATTATTAAAAATTCCAAAAACTGTGAAATATATTATAGTTCATCATAATTGGATCGGCTCGGTAACATGACCGCTATATGGCTTAGCTAGTCTAAGAAATGCTTGAGGCCTTCGGGACATTTCCAGTATCGGCACTAAATAATTATTTAAACCATCAAAAATCAGTCAACTTGAAAATTATCTGAAATATTGAAATGTTCAACACAATTGGATGATTTTGGTTAACGAGATAAACAGATGGTCCAGCTACCTGAAAATGATGAAAAGAACCTGTTTGGTGGGACGAAAAATCCAAAATTACAAAAAATTTAAATTTTCATATTATTTAAATTCCAATTGGAAAAATAACAAATTTTACAGTGTAATTTTTTGTTATTTTTTTTTAGCATAAACTTCACACTCATGTTGTGGATACATGTCAAATGTTGAACCTCTCTTGCATCAATACTTTTATCTAGCTAAAACGTAACGGTTGAATATAAAACTGATTTTTTTATTAAAGGAACTTTTGTCAAACCTTGTCAGTCAATGGATTTTCATTGATTACGGTTTGAAACGGTGAGTGCGGTCGTGTAAAATACTTTGCAATAAATTAGAATTTTTTGCCTGAAAATTTTAATATTATTGAAGGCAAGTTACCTTACCAGTGAACAACAAATTATGGTTTGTAATCGAGAACCATAATTTTTTTCTGATCCAGAACTGCTGAATAATTAAATTAAACTTTTTTTGCAGCAGTAGGATTCCTGAATCTCAAATTCCAGACAGATAAACGCTTTGATAATGAGATAATGTATGAAATCCAACCATTCTTATGTACAGACTTTCTTGTCTGCCAGTGTTCAATTAGTCCGATTTACTTTCAGACTCCTTTAACTTAAAAAAAATGCAATATGACATGAGAAAAGTTCCATCAGTAATTGAAGTGACATCAACATTTTTGAATTGATTTCCAACAAATGCAACTGTAATGAATGAAATTTCATTTATTGTTTTGCGCTTTAAAATAAAGACAACACGTCTTACAAATCTTGAGAAAATTATACGTATATAAGCATGCAGTCAACTAAACCCCAGACTATATCTTAGGTGGTACTTTGTAGTTTTAACTACAGCTTCTCACATCTCGCCAAAATATGGTGATCTCGGTGGAATGAATTTGAATTGTATTTGATCTGACAATAAAAATTTAGAAAAATATTAACATTTTGTTTAAAAAATTTGAAGAACTCATATAAGTGGTTTCTAGCCCCAATGACGTTTGTTCCATTATCACTGCATATTTCGCTGTACATTCCTCTAAGGGCCACAAATCTTCGAAGAGCGACGATATATGCATACGTGGTAAGGCCGGAAACAATCTCGATGTGTACAGCTTTGGTAGCTATATATACGAAGAGGCAGATGTAGCTTTTATAGGTTTTTCTGACCTCGCCTATCACTCAATACGTTTGAATCGGACCTGCGTATTCCAATCGAACTTTAAGAAACCGTCTAATTTGTTCTACCCTTGGACTAGGAAGATCTCCCATGACTTGATTAAGTTCCTTTGCTTCGTACTTTGTGCATTTCACGCATCTGTGGACGACCTTTCTGATTAAATTGCTGCAGCCAATAATCTAATATTTATGTCGAAGAGTGGCCATCATTAATGTTGGCCCAGCGTGTAGATATTTTTGGTGATGTTCCCTTACGACTGTTTCTGTCATAATTACTGTACAATACTGATATAATTACTGTCATAAAATATTTCGATGCAAAAATAGTTGCCAAATGATATTGTGGACATCGAAATATTTGTGATACAACGTGTAATAGATTACGACACATGCTGCATCGTTTTAATTAACACATATTACATCAATTTTCAATTTAGCTTCCATCTGTATTGCAATGATACATTCTGTTACGTAATTCGTCGCAAGAAGCATCATACAAAATTTGAATGCAATTTGTTTCGATTTTTGAAGCATCTTAAATTCTTGTTTTTGTGGAGCAAGGCTTGTTTCGAAAAATGACTTTAATTTGCGCTGGTCCATACCAAATATTTTTCTGAGTGTGTTAGCTGTGAGTATATTAATGGATGTTTGATTTAATATGTTAAGGATGCATTTCATATTCTTCCTCCAACTCGTAGTAATCCGTAGTCGTGCATAACTGCATTTAGGTAATTTAGGCTACTTAAAGATGCTAACGTTTATTGAATGTAATAGATTTAATTTCGAGTTCACATTGTTTATGTTGTAAATGATGGAATATGAGAAATTGAGATTTTTCTAATTCTGAGAAATTTGCACCGTTTTACTGAAGCTGGATGACGGAGAACTCATCTATTATATTTGGTAGTTAGATTTTGACGTGTGTTGATTGAGTTCTTATTTCCCTAATTGTATTAGGTTGGTTGTCTATATTTTCTGGCCAATTTTTTGAGTTTGCTAACCAGGTTGGACCATTCACCAAAAGCTAATATTTTGTAATTTGTGTTTAACAGTAATTTGTATCTCACCAGTGTTCCTTTTGTGTCGGATATGTGGAAAGCCACTCTAAAACAGTGGAATCAGTCCACGCGTTCCATGGGTATTCAAAGCGTGTTTTATGGCGACTAGTAATTTGCTTAACACAAATGCTCTAGTTCTAGACGTGGAATGGTTATTTGCTTCATGGGTGCCACTTCTGTTTTTAATGTTAAAAGATAACTGCCGCATAACCTTGTTTGCATAACCTTGTTGTGATATGTCGCTGCTTGTAGTTGTGCTATACAGAGATATATTCTCTATTTTCACTAGATTTACACGAATTTTAACCATTCTGCTTTTGAGTCATCTGATAATTGGTCATCCCTTCCTAATTTTTTTAGCCATAATGTCTGAAAGAATATTTTTACTCTGACTGTCACTGGGGCAAGTCATCCCAAGGGATCAAATATCCGACTTACTTCTGACATCATTTCCCTCTTTGTTGTGCTCGGTTTCTGGTTTAAATTTACCTAGCATTGAAAACAGTCTGTTTTTGGATTGCAATTAAAGCCTAGTATTTTGACTGAGTTCGATTCCCAGATTTCTAACCCTTCATTTGGTTGGTAGATCGAGCAGCGCTGTTCAGTAACGTTTCACCATTGGTAAACCATTTTCTGATCTGGAAACCGGAACTAGATATACATAAATATTACTTCTTTTTTGCTTTACTGTTCTTTACTATATCCGTTGGTACCTTGTGTCTTCTGCTGCAACATGAACCTGCCTAAACATTTTGTCGATATCAGCTGTGAACGATATTTAAAATTTTCTAATGCGAATTAAAATACCAAATAACGTTTATTGTACAGTGGGTCCGGCCGCAAGACAAGGACAAGGCTCTCACATTTCCCAGCGATATGTATTCTTACATGAAATACTTGTATATTGATGCGTATTCTCTGTCTTTCCGGAATATTCTTCTACTGAGTATATCCTTTGTATCACCTTTGGAAAACCCTGTTGAAGTTAGCCGAAAGTGAAAAGTCGATAATGAAAATTATGATATTGACATTCAAGCCGAAAATAAAACAGCCTCTAGAGTGTTATGTCTGGAGATGGATTGCATTGGTGTGATTTGTCAATAGCTATAGCAGGAAAAAAATTCAGTTCAAGTTGCCGTGGGAAATCTCGGAAAATCGGAGGCTGATTTTATACAAATTTTCTAATAATTTTTGGATAATTGAATTTTCCGAGATTTCCCACGGGAAAATTGAACTGAATTTTTTTCCTGCGATAGCTATTGACAAATCACATCAATGTAATCCATCTCCAGACATAACACTCTAGAAGCTGATTTAATACAAATTTTCTAATATTTTTTGGAAAATCGAATTTTCCGAGATTTCCCAAGGGAAACGTGGAACAGAATTTTTTTATTCGATAGCTATTGAAAAAGCACATACAAACGATTCAACTTCAGATATAAACTCTAGAGGCTGATTTTATGCCAATTTTGTATATTCTTCTGATTTTCCGTTATTTTCAAAGAAGCAAAGTTTTACACGTAAATTTATTTAAAAAAAAATTTATTTAAATCCATGTATCCTATTTACTTTCGGCTAATAACTACTAAATTTTTTATTTTCGGCTGGAATGTTAATATCATAATCTGCTTTATCGACTTTTTACTTTCGGTTGGGATTAGACAATCTGCATTGCCATTTTTCTTTACTTTCGGATGGACTAACACAATCTGCATTATCGACTTTTCACTTCCGGCTGGCAACTTTCGGATAACTTTAACAGTATCTTTGGAAATGAATTTCCCAATATACAACACCTTTTAAAAAAAATAAAATGGATTCACTTTTATCACTTTTCACAAACCAAATCGATAAACAGGACGTAAATTCAAAATAAAGTAAAACTGAAGGTTTTTTAAAAAGCAATTGTCACCATATGAACCGTATTTATTTACTAAAAAAAATAACTTCACCAAATACAATATAATTGTTACAAGAGTATATTATTAATAGTTTTGATTATTAAATGATATATATGTAATATAGATTTTAATATAAAGTGTAAAGGTATAAATTTAAATTGTTGTTACCATTCAGCGTATCTCCAAGTTGTGCTCGTCTCGATGGTCTCTCAAAAAGTGAACGAGATTTTCTTGCGTAAAAAATTACAAGAAGTTGACATTTTCCATAATTATTATGGCATCGGAAATACCATAAAAAGCCTTTTATAAATAGATAAACCACCCTGCTGTCGATTATGCAGATCGATCATGTTTGACATTGTTCAAAATAACAAACATTTTGGCTGTGATGGTTTTAGTGTACATTTTCTATTTTATCACATAACTAATTTAATTTATTTTTTTTAACATACATTTATTTAAGTTTAAGGCGTGAACAATAGGTATAACCTCAACTGGTTCTGTCTATTGTCGTGCTGCTTTTATGATGACTTTCACAAAATTCCTCTTCTTTAGATAAATTGAGGCTCGTTTCGGCGACTTCTTCAATTTCCCAGAATTTCTTTAATACTTGTCCCAAGCTTTCATCTGGTTGGCTGTAGTGATTGTGTTCCGCTGCATTGTCCTGCAAACTATCCTCTCCAATAGGGTTTTTGCATGTATAACTTCCTAGCAATAATTTTCCTTCCAAAAGGATTTCGAAGAAATCTGATCCTTTATAAAAATATCGATCTACCATGTCGAATAACGTGAAGTTGTTTACAGATTTATATTGGGAAACTGGCGACTCTTTAGCTGTTAGTTTTGGAGAGATGAAAGCTTTAATTTGTGTGCACAGTTTATCCCTATTCCATGGCGTTAGAACTAGCGATACTAACCCCTTCTTGAATCTCTTTAGATCTTTTTAATTGGAGCCTCTGTACACATCTTTAAAATATAAATGAACTGTGTGACCCTGAACAAGAAGTACTCTACATAATTGGTTTTGTTACAATTTATCGGTTAAATTAACTAGTGATGTAGGTTATAGTGATACGACTATTTTATTATTGATATTATTGGTTGTTGAGTATGACTGATTAGGTTGAAGATTTAGGGCAGCAACGTTCGAATCGGGGTTTGTTGGTGAATTCTCGTGGACTAAACTATGATATTTTCTATTGCAGTATCATACATATCTTTGAATTTGTCACATTTAAATAGTTAGTGTTGCTTTTCAGGACATATTGTACATGGCTGAAAAACGAAGTTCGGTTTCAAGGCATTCCAAAGGCAATCGTCGTTCGACAGGGTTTTGCAAAGTTCCAAAATTTTCGTTAGATAGCATGTTTTTGTCTTTTGTCGGCGGAATCTGAAATTTTCTCCAATGGTTTAAAGATTTTGCATTAAACGACCCACAGAATATACCTGTCTATAGTGTGGCCCTTTCTTTCCAAAAGCTTTTTGAAATGTTTTTACTTTTTATACTTTACTAAGTGGAAAATCTTAAATCTTAAAGAGGCTTTGTTTTTTTAGGTACAAAGGGATGAGGCGAAAGAATTTAACGTAGTGTTCATTTGCTGATTGCTCAAGAAATAATTTTCGATGTTTAA
Source organism: Tipula vernalis (assembly GCA_958295665.1). Taxonomy (NCBI): domain Eukaryota; kingdom Metazoa; phylum Arthropoda; class Insecta; order Diptera; family Tipulidae; genus Tipula; species Tipula vernalis. The sequence goes on along the minus strand of OY282560.1, from coordinate 195,433,664 downwards.
TTTTGTGCTTCGAGGACCGATGCATTTTAACCTTCTTAACCCAGAATAACCTTTGTATTGGATTTCAAATTGGATTTAAAATTGTGTTACATAACTGCTATAATTCAATCGGTGAAATTCTTTTCGGTCAAAATAATAAATAATAAAAGGAAAAAATGTATATCCGACTTGTTGAATGCATCAATTTAATAAGAAAACGTAGGTTTAATAAATCAAATTGGAGTTTTATAAAAATTTGGTTTCCACGAAACTATAAAACAAAGCTACATCCTCTTGTCGATGGTTTACCATAAAATATAATTCGCAAGGTCTCGGTCCCCTCAATCTAAACAAAGGTTAAATAATATTTTGCTGCTGTGTGTTTACCAAAGCCCAAAGATCAATATTTTTATTTCGCTGCATGTGACGTTGCGCGGAACTCAAAAACCGTCGAAAAAACACAATAATTGTGCGATCGTTTAAAATTCTTATGTAAACCAGTTTTAATCGTTTTGATAATATGTATGTCAATTGGTTCGGAAGGTCGTATTCATAACAAAAGAGTTACGTTGAACTGTGATTAAGTAAGAAATTTAAATTTTTAATTTGTTGCGATAATTTTTTGACATCCGCTTGTAATAAATCTTCACCAATTAATTCATGTAAGGTATTATACGTAGATTTTGATGTTAATTTTGTTGATTGAATGATTTTCATATTAGGCTAAAAATTAAAATTTTAACTTGCTATTACATAAGCTATCGGTCTGTTTGACGATCTGTCTAATTACCTCATATGTCAATCTGATTCTTAGTTTGCCTGGTATGGTCCGAATTTTACAATAATTCATGCTTCTTTCACGTTTCAACAAAGAGATTGGATTTTGAGAGATTTTATTTAAAAGAAATTTCAGTTGTACCGTTCTAAATATTTTACTAAATAGGTCAATTCCTTTAAAAATAAATATACATAGTAGCATAAATTTTAGTGCACGCACTACTGGACTAGCACTATAACCAAATACATCTATTTTACATATTGAGCATACAAATTTTCACTTTTATTCAACTATAACCAAAACAAAATGAATGAGTCATTGAATGCCGGCATCATTTCGATATTCTTTTAGCTTATATTAGCATATTATTATTATTTAAATTTATAAACGTTCACTTTTAGAGATTTTTGTTAAAAAATAAATAAAAGTTTAAACTTTGGTGTAACCGAAAGCCCAATGAACTAATTTCAATAGTAAATTTGTCTAAATCTTTCATTTTCAATTAATTGTTTGTTATCTTTCCAATATTCGCAGCTTATTTAGAATCATACTTTCCAATATTCGTCATTAATTCACAAATTTTAATTTTAATTTCAATTTTATTCATTAAATATTCATTAGTGATAGACCAGTAATTTTAGAGCGAAAATAGTAAATTGGAATTTTGCACTATTTGTAATTAATAATTTCTTAACTTGCTATTTAGCAAATTTATTTTGAAAATTTAGATACATTTAACATAATAAATTTATGTATGGTTTCACACACGTTTAAATTTAGCTGAAATTATTTCAATATAATATAAATTAAATTAGTTTTGTACATAAAAAAAATTCCCATCGAAATGTAATTATTTTACAAACTAATTATTACAATGATAAACATTTTTTAATTATATAATTTATTTGTGTATGTGTGTGTGAATTATAACAAAAACAAATATTGTATGGAAAGTGAAGTGTTTGGAACTCTGCAGCTCCATGAAATGCAGTTTGCAATTGCGTTATTTTTATCAATTCAATATTGATGCCATTTTTATATAAAAATACATTTGATCTACAAAAAGTGATACTGGTGAATGTATAAAAAAATTACTTTCACTTGACTTTATTGAACTAATTATTATTTTTATTTTCTTACAAAAGTGAAATGTTTGTTTATGGTCAATACTATATCCTCCCACGTTTGCATAATACTTTTATATTTTTCTAGAGGTTTTAACTCTAATCATTTCTAGCTATTTGAATTATTTCAAACTTTCTTTGTTTTTAATAACCGCAAACAGTCGGTGGTGGGCTTCCTCATTGATTTATTGATTTGAGCTCCTACTGATTTATGATCGACTTATTTCCTGAAAATTAACTTAACTAATTACAAATGATTTATAAATACTTCTTAAAAAATGTTTTTGAATTTTTATTAAATCTCACCCAAATATTTTTATAATTTGATGAGAAAGATTTGAAGCCGCCAAGTTTTTAAATAATGATATTGCGCTTTTATGTGACATTATAAATTGTAAATGTCAAAAACTGTTTAATTTATAGTGGTAATAATTGTAAAATCAAAACTTTGAGGAAAGCCAAACTAAACTACAAGGGGAAAAACGAAAGAACGATTGTTCATCGACTTTTGGTGAATACTTCACCAAAATGCTCATTTACCATGGCTTCGAATCCCTTATCGTTGTCAATTTCGTTTGTTTATTTGATCCACTCTTTCATAAAACGCGCAATGCAATAAATCACCTTAAAATTTTCCTATTATAGTGGCGCATTTAATTTTCTAAGCTGCATTGCACATGGTTACTCACAATTCGGTTGGTCGTGTGGATTTATTGTGACCGGATTACCGTCATTTTTTACTGATCTTGACTTTCCCAGGTGGTATTGGATAATGTTAAAGGCTGTCCTTCCGGCTCTCTTCAACACTTGATATTTTTGAAATTGGTCTGATTTTGGTGTTTCTGCTTTGGTGTGTGGCCAACACACGACTTTCATTTACGAACAGAGAATTTTGAGAAATTTAATTTTTTTTTTTTAATTTTTTAATTTTTTTAATTTAATTTTTTATTTTATTTTTTATTATTTTTTGGAAACATTTTGTATTAAGTAGTTTTTTGTAAACCTTATACTTTTTAAGATATTTGAAAAATAAATTTTCTGGACCAAGGAGTGGCCACTTCCAGTTAGCCGATTTGGGTTAAAATTCACTGGGACCTTCCAATTTATCAAAAAAAGCTTAAATCTGAAGTTTCAGTTCGATTGGTTAAACCATCTGGGCTGTAGAGAGGACACAGACTGACAGAAAGACACCATTTCGAAACCCTATTTTTCGGACTCAGGGTACCTAAAAACGGATAAATCTCTAAAAATCTCAAGGTTCAAAATTTTCATGATTACTATACTTTATTTTACTAAAGTAAAAGAAAGTAATTAAAACCGTTCCATACAAACTTAAATTTTCCTTGTTAGTAACGGTCATATCGTGTATAATCAGAGCCTTCTAGAGTATAGAGTCAAAATCATCATGACGTATTTTTTAGAAGCTTTTTTAGTTGGATAACTTTTTACTGATTTCCATAGCAATCCATAGTAAAAATGATGTTTTGTGTGTAAATGATGTTTCATCAATAGTGTACGTCAGATGTCTAGGATTTTTACAGAAAAATACGAAAAAATATGGTTTAATCACAAAAATGTCAATATTTTGTGAATTTGTTTTGCTATTGACGATTGGACTGTCATGATTTTCCATGCAGAGCTCAAGGTTTAATTTAATTCTACTAGTTTCACTCTCCATATGTTTTATATGGAGAGAAATGTCATTTAATACAGAGCGTAGGGTTTACATTATTTCCGATAGGTATCGCATTTTGCAGTTTTCGAATCGTGTACTCCTCAAATTTTTGAACTTGAAATTTCCCTAGGTGGTAATTTTTGGTACCACGATTTTTACAAATGTTTACTGCTGTCACTGCCATCTATGTAATGTAAATTGACTTAATTACGATACGATTTGTAGTAAACTTTTATTTCAATTTGACCAGAATTTTTAATTTAATATGTTCCGAAGATTGTAAGAGAATTCAATCCAGTTTCGAACTGATGAGCTTATGATTATGAAAAAATCAATCTTCTCATCAGGCCGCGGCGACTGGACTGACTATACCACAATTTACATTCTATATATACAGAATGTCCTGTGCTTTATGTACTAGCGAATCGTACTAATACAGATAAATTCAATTACAATTTTTTTCTTCTTCACGACAATCACATAAGCTGTGAACGCTAATTTTACTTTTTAATTTTTGTTGAATGTTAAATTTAGAAATTACAAGAATTAATTAACATTCAACAAAAATTAAAAAGTAAAATTGACCAGAATGCTGTTGCTATGAATTTTTTTTTAAATTTTAGCTTAAATAAATCAATCATTACAGAAAAATGAAAACGATTATATGTTGAAATTCAAACATTTAGGAAAAAAGTGATTTCCCATATATTTTGTGTGTTTTACTATGAAAAGTATGGTTTTTTGGCGTGATAGGCTCGTTGCAAGTGAAAAAGCACCAGCTTCCTCGCTAATGCTAGTCAGTCAGGTTTACTCTGAATGTGATAATTCCCTAATGATTCATCATCTAATAGCCGTAGTAGTTGGTACTGGGACTCATTTTGGATCAAATGTTGACCAAATATTAGGTATGCTGGTGAGAAGGTGGCATCTGCATGTACCGTGTTGCGTAGAGTACCGGCAATTTGCGACAGATATAGATCCCATGTCTGTTGGTCCTCGTCCACATATACACGTATTGCTGAAATGATCGAACGGTTAACACGCTCCGAGGCATTACACTGAGGCGAATATATCGGGGTGAACATGTGCTTTATCCCATATCTAGTTAGCAGGTCACGGAGGATGCGTGACTTAAACTGTTTCCCATTGCCAGAAAGAATGACCTCAGGCACTGAGTAAACTGGGAACTGCTCCTGTTCTAAATACTCCATCACTTGCCTGCCTGCGTAACTGCCTGCGTAACAGCTCAATCATTTTACCAGTTCCCATATGTGTTGCCATTGGAGGCGTATTGGCTTGAGTTAATACTACAGGAATCAAATTCGTCCGTCCTATATTCCGGCTCTCTGTTAGGTTGGTGTACTAACATTTTTCCGCTAGAACCCTTCAGTTTTGATTTTGGAGATACATTATCCTGAAGTGACTTCAATAACTCGAGATACTCGTCTTCCATGACGGATGGTGAATTGAGATCAATGTGGAATGGTGATACAGATCCCACTAATTCTGCTACTTCTTCATAATATACGCGGGAGAGTGTATCTGGTACTACGTTTTGAGACCCTTTACGGTACTCGATTCGGAAATCATACCCTTGGAGTTCCAAACTTCAACGCGCCAATCTTCCGGACAGGTCCGTTTGGTTCATCAGCCATTGTAGGCTTGCATGATCCGTTATAATTACGAACTTATAGCCTTCCACGTAGTTACGAAACTTCTTTACACTTAGCACCGCAACTAAACATTCCAGTTGGCGTCCTTCTGGAATAGCACACTTCCCACTTCAGTCTTTGAAGCATCAACATGAATGTAGAATGTGCGTTTATAGTCTGGATGTGTTGGTGCACTCATGAATAGCGCTTTTAATGCATCCAGTGGTTCCTGTGCAGATTCATTCCAGACTATTTTTCCTTTTGATTTGAACAGATCTGTCAGCGGAGCGGAACCAGATAAGAAATTTGGAATACATTTCAGGTACCAACCACTCATTCCTAAGAACTGTCTGATGTGCTTGGTAGTTTTTGGTACTAGAAATTCTTGGATTGCCTTAATCTTTTCCGTGTCTACCTGGATACACCCATCGCCGATTACATGACCTAGATACTTCAGTTGCCTGAGGACAAACTTTGATTTTTCCACATTGATTGTCGAGTTTGCGGCTTTTAAACGTGCTGCCATTATTTCAAGCAGCTTCATGTGTTCCTCAAAGGTAGGTCAAGTTACTAATAGGTCATCCAGATAAACAAAAATTCGGTCATATAACTCATTAGATATAACTTTGTGCATGAGCCGGCACATAGTTTGTGCAGCATTACACAAACCGAACGGCACAACCGTGAACTGGTATAGCGGTCTTCCTGGCACCGTGAAGACTGTTTTACACCGAGAGCTCGGTGAGCTCACTGAGAGAAAGCACCTTTTAGGTCTAGGCTAGTAATGCATCTCGTGTTTTCCAATCTGCTTAAAAAACCGTCAATAATAGGAAGCGGGTATGCATTTTTTACTATTACGGCGTTTAATTTATGAGCATCCAGAAACATTCGTACCTTCCCGTTACTCTTTGCCACGACTTTCACCGGCGAACTCCAAGGGCTGGATGATTCCTAAATCACCCCCAAAGCTAACATAATATTCAGTTCTGGTCCATTTCCTTTTGTTTAGTCGGTGATATCGCGTAGTAACGCTGTTTAACCGGCTTAGCATCTCCTGTGTCTGTCACGTGCTCCAAGAAAGTTAATTTACCCAATCCTAGCTGTTGTAAGGATGGAAATTTTTCTTTGATCACTTGGAGTTGATACTGTAGGTTGTCCGTTAAGATATGTTGTTGTATATCTGCGCTGGTTTGGGTTGGACCAGCAGCAATATTTTTGTTTCCATCCAACTCTGACACTGAGATTTGCAGTCCACAAGCTTTCCAAAAATCTGGGCCTAAATACAATCTTGTATTTGGGCGACGTGTAACCGGAAGTTTTTAGTTATACCATTAAATTGAACTGGTATAGTCACGAAGCCTAATATCTTTTCTGCTGTGCCACTCGCAGTATGTGTCGCATTTCTTCAGAAATTGTTTAAACCCGTGGCCTAATACACTAATATTGGCTCCGGAGTTCAACAACCCTTCTAACTGCCGACGACAAATTTGAATGGATTACCGTTGATAATTTGTATCTACCCAACTTTCGGCGCATGGTGAAATATTTACTTCTTCATTCTAACCAACTGCCGGTTACACGCTTTGCAGGAGATTGAATGAAGAGATTTAAAACAAGGTTTAATTAGCGTCGCCAACTCCGGTGTAATTCCGGGTCGTTGTTACTGGTCGCTTCTTCTGTCATCAGAGAAGTTCCGGGTCTCGAGTTCGGGTATGGAGAGTGCGGTTCCCGGTTATTTCGCAACTCTATTTGATCGTTTTTTGTGGGATTGCAAACTATGCAGTCAAGGAGGAATACCCCCTATTCTCCATATCCATAACAAAAGACACCTCTAACCACTTTCCGGCAATCCATGTATTGATGTGATGATTCATCACAGTGAAAACAACGTGCCATCTTAGTATTTCTGGAGTTTTTGGTGGCTAAATTTGCTCTGTGGGGAACATAGTGGGTAGAGAATTTAAGTGAACGAGTTGGATTCTGAAACCTGCATGTCTGAGATTTAACATTTAAATTCTCATTAATGGCACATACTTGGTAGTAGTAGCTCTCTGGCTCTGCATCGTCTGGACGCATGTTGCATCGAATGATTGTATATACTGTATCATCTGATAAGGTACGACTGGATTGTAGGGCTATCTTTTGGATTGCATGACAGAGTTCCTGGATTGATTCCTTTGGATATCTCTGCTTGCGGTTTTTTAGCATACGACGTATGTCGTCATCGGTACAGCTGGCTGCAAACCGTAAACGCATCTCTGACTTGAGACCTTCCCATGAGATCCCCGAATTACGGTCAACCGCCATCCTGAACCAATCTAGAGCTTCCTCTTCCAAACAAAGATCCAAAGCTCCTACCAACAGATTTCGTTCTAACTGTGCTCGCCAAGTGAGCCATTCAACGCGGTTCAGAAACCTCTCAATTGGAAAGTCGTTACGTTCACCCCTAAAGCTAATCTTCCAGGTTTTCACTTCTCGGCGCATTTGAGCGTCACTGAATAATCCCAACGACTTGGTTGTTGTATCCATTTGCTCAAACTGACCGATTTTTCTACCAAGCTTGTTATTTGGTATAGGCATGCTTGTCGGACTGAATATTAGCCCGTCCATTGCCCGTGAGAAATCTCCGAGGTCACACTCCAAAA